>JAUMJJ010000272.1:2827500-3183718 GCA_033556795.1 Tapera naevia | reverse complement strand
GGCGAGCAGCCCCGCCCCCGAGGGAAGCCCTGCCCCCCGAGGGAAGCCCCGCCCCCCCGAGGGAAGCCCCGCCCCCGAGGGAAGCCCCGCCCCCGAGGGAAGCCCCGCCCCCCCAAGGGAAGCCCCGCCCCCCCGAGGGAAGCCCCGCCCCCCCGAGGGAAGCCCCGCCCCCGAGGGAAGCCCCGCCCCCGAGGGAAGCCCCGCCCCCGAGGGAAGCCCCGCCCCCGAGGGAAGCCCCGCCCCGAAGCCCCGCCCCCGCAGTGCCGCTGTGTCGGGCGCCATGGGAAGTGTGGGGGCGGGGATGTGAGGGGAGGAGAGGCCCCGAGGGGAGACGGGATCTGAGGGGAGGGGTTATTTGAGGTAGAGGGGACCACAGGGGAAGGGTGTCCCGAGGGCAGAGGGGAGAGGAATGAAGATGGTGAGGGGGCTGGAGCACAAGCCCTATGAGAAGCGGCTGGGGGAGCTGGGGTTGTTCAGCCTGGAGGAGGCTCAGGGGGACCTCATTGCTCTCTACAACTCCCTAAAAGGAGGCTGTAGGCAGGCAGGGGTTGGCCTCTTCTCTCAGGGATCAGTGACAGAACAAGAGGACATGGTCTCAAGCTTCGTCAGGAGAGGTTTAGGCTTCATATTAGGAAAAAATTTTTCACTGAAAGGGTGATTGGCCATTGGAATGCCCTGCCCAGGGAAGTGGTGGAGACATCGTCCCTGGAGGTGTTTAAAAACAGATTGGATGAGGCACTGAGTGCCACGGTTTAAATGAGTCTGTGTTAGTGTTGGGTCATAGGTTGGACTTGATGATCGCAGAGGTCTTTTCCAACCTTGTGATACTGTGACCTGAGGAGAAAGGAGTCCCGAGGGCAGAGGGGTCCCGAGGGCAGAGGGGACCTGAGAGGAGAGCGAACCTGAGGGGAGAGGGGTCCTATGCACCCGCTCACACACCTTGGTTGGGCCTTTCCTGCACCTTTCCGTGGGGAGGCTTCTAAGGAGCTTGAAACTGTGTTCTAGGAACCCATATTTCTGCAGGGGTTCCCGTAGCAAGCCTGGATTCAAAGGCCCGAGCTGCAGGGCTGCCACTTCTCCACTGCCTCGTCAGACAGGTGGAGCCGTACAGAAATGGCACCGCCAATTACCTTCTCCTAACAAACTCAGCAGACGTGTGCTTAAGCAGTTCGGTGTCCAGGCTGATTCCACTTTTAGGCCTGGCTTCGTGCTCACGCTTCAGAGTAGCTTGCAGTGAGTCCCACCACAGTCATTCAGCCTGGAAACAAGGGGTGAAAATAAGTATTGTGATTATGAAAATGCAATAAATGAGAGCTAGTAAAAAAAAATGATTATTTCAAGCAGAGGTTTTTCAGCTGACAATTGAGAGAGGAACAAACCTACCAGAAGTTAAGAATAATAAGCATTTTGTTTTGAACCGTTTTGAAGAAGAAAAGTGGTACATAAAGGTTGTGCCACCTTCACATCAAACATAAAATAAGCTAAAGGCATTTCACTCAGCAAAAGCCTTACAACAGATTTTATAGAAAGCAGCCTCTCTAGACAGATTGCAAAGCAGTTTCAGGTATTGCTTTTTGAACAAAGTGCTGTTAAGAGAACCCCTGTAGATATTCAAAAGAAAAGTGGTATTGAAAGCAGTTATTTTTCCTTCCTGTTCAGGAGGTGGCAGTGGAGACCCAGCAGTAGGGAGATACCAGCTGGAATTTAAGCGGTCTCTCAGAGAAGGATAAAAAGTCAGGAGATACTCACTCGCCCTGACTGGGTTAAGTAGTGCAAACAAAGCACCAGCCCCTCTAGAAATAGCCTTTCTTAAGATTGGAATAATCTAACCATGAAGAATCAAATTAGAGAAATATAGTCTTTACAAAACTAGGAAGGCAAATCATTTGAGTGCAGTTACAGCTACTTTTGCTGTCAAACCATATGGTAATGACTGCTGTTTATAGAGGTATTTCCTTGTTTAATTGGACATTACAACACCAAACACATGCACAACTTGAGGAGAGAGGAACACACAATGTAACCATGTTTTAGATTGCTTTGTACAGCAGAATACGTTAAAAATCAGTGTAATTATCCTGGTGGGACACATTTGTGCATCTAGGAAAAGCTACATTCAAAACATTTGCTTCAAAATGCAATTTTCTGTGGTTCCTTTTTCAAATGCATTACAACGGTAGGTGATCCATCCTCACAGCAGCTATTCAGGAGACGTAAATCTCATTTAGTTTTCTCATTGTTCAGATACAAAATTTAAAGCGGGGGTTTTCCTGCCTTACCCAAAGCCTCAGAAAGGCTCAGCAGCAGAGCCAAAAAATTCCAGGCTTTTAGTACTTCCAGTACTGTGCTTGCTTTCTCTCAATTAAAGATGTATTGCTTTTGGTTTTCCCTCCCCCTGGTTAGCATCAGAGGGTGCTTGAATCATAGTTGTGCTTTGCCTTTAGTTGTTAATGCATTTCTGCAGTGGCACTGTTTGTTTTTTATACTGATGAAGAGAATTTCTTGGATCCCCTCAACTGGGTGGTACCAGCTGCAGCTTCGCTTGGGATCTCAGAGACAGAGTAACAACAATATTGACTGTTTCTGAGGGACTGAACTAAATGGGGATGGAAAAACACCAGGAGCCTTTCTGAGTATATCAGCAAAAATATATTATTCATTTCACAAATCACCATAACTACTGATCAAGGAAGCCAGTGTCCTAGATTGTTGTGGCACATGTAAATTCAATGAGATAATAGGAGCTTGGATGGTTGGATCAGCAGAAAGGCAAAGCAAGAACCTACTGACAGGACTCTTTCCACTTCATGAGAGTTTATTTTTGAAAAGGAAAAATTTAAAATAGATGGGGTTTAGAATAGAAAAATGCAAATATTCAGTCTTGTTGTGGTTCAGGGACACACTTTCCTTGTTGATGAGTTATTAGATTTTTTCTTAGGAAAGCAGTGACACAGAAATTTTATGTGGGTGTGGGTGCTTGTGTTCATTCACACACATTGGTGAAGAGCTGTGGCCAAGGTGTTTCCTCTCCAGTGTTTAGACTGGTTTTCACTTCAGTGATATGTGCCATGATTGTCTAGGGGGGAGCACACTTTGGGTTGAGCTCATTTGATCCATTCCCTTTTATTGCAAGACTCACAGGGACAAGTGAAACATCAACTTCTCTCACTCTCTGTTTGTGACAGTTTACAGGAAATTCAGCCTGGTGTCATAACAGTTCCTTTTGGCAAGAGCTCCGGCACCGTAAGAACACAGTGCTGAAAAAGGGGGTTGCACATCACACTTCTATGAGCTTTGGAGTCAGTGGTGCTGCTTACAGAGACCAGAAGTCCTCACTTGGTAACAGCAGGCAGAACCAGGCTGTGCTGAACAGAAGTAACATGCTCACAGAAGCAAATGTGGTGCAGATGCCTCCTGTTACATCAAGGAAACTCCACCACTCATGCCTACACGAGTTTCACCTCCAAGCTTCTTCTTTATTTAGAATAATTTTAAACTACTTGAAGCAAGGATGTCTCTTACTGTACATCATTACTGAAACGAGCCCCTTGTCTCGGCACAAGCTCTCAGTTTACTGCAACACAAATAATAAAAGAAAACATTTAACCATCAGTTGTACCATGGGGTTTTATAGGAACAGACTAAAAATAGTCATGCCAAGTCCCAGCTTTTTCCGTTCATTATGAAGAAGTTTTTAATCTATGTCTCTTATTTGGGAAAATACTTTATTGTGGAAACTAAGAGAATTTGTCTCTTGTCCTTGCAGTGCACAGTGCAGTGTGATGTTCTGAATGTGTGAGGATGAAGAGAGAAGCAGTAAAATGGAAACAAGAGGAAGAACAAAATCCCCAGGTACTTTCGTGCCTCCTCGCATATTCATGAATTGCCATGTACAGTCAGGGACATCTTTATATTTTTGGAATTCCAAAGCAACCCAAGTTTCTTTACAGCCTATTCTGTAGATCTGCAGTTGTTAAAATCTCTGCTATGAGTAAAACTGGAAAGCAAAATCCACACAGCTCAGCCTTTTTTTTTTTTATTATTCTTATTTGACACTCACATTACAAAATTTAGAAACCATAGACAGTTCAGGCAAACTGTTAAAACACAGTATAAATTAGGGGGTTTAATATATAAATTCTATACATAGGTAAGTTCGAACATGACTGACAAAAGGATTTGATAACAATCTTAACACAACTGTATAAAAAGGCATGGGAGTAGGATGGGCACTATAATCATGAATGCAGGTTAAGACATTTTCCACAACAGCTATAAAGCGTAACAATGACCATGCTATTCTTGCAGTGTTTATGTGGAGTACAGTATGCATATTACCATTAACATTTTGCAAGATCTATGTACAGTCACAAATCATAACAGCTACTTTCAAGTAACCTTACTGTTTCCTGCCTGTGCAATTAATAAAGTGTCGGTATTTGTTCTGAGAACTTCTAACAAAGCTACACGGTTTGAGTATTATGGGTGGTAGGGGGATTTAAATTTGATCTGAAAATGCTAATCATAAAATGAAATTGCTTACTTTAAAGATACAGGAAAAGCACAGCACCTCATTACTATTGCTCACATGATCAGTATATGCTAGTCTTTTAATCCATGATTATTTCCTAGCTTGATTCTTTTTAAAAAATAAAATTATCATTTAGTTCTCATTTTTCTAAGCACAGTTGTAAAAAGGAGTTAAGCAGAGAAGTGTAAAACTAAAATTTGGATATCTTTATGGGGTAATTTTTTGAAAGGATGTTCTTCCCACGTGGTCCTGGACATGTTATTCAAGCCTTTGAATTTCTCAATCTGAAAATAAGGACAGTTCTGCTTACCCATTTTTACTCTGTGTTTTTAGGTCTGCGAATAAATTAAGAGTAGTAAGTTCTTGGAGTTTAGGTTTAAAATATCTGGTATTGTCACTGTCAATAAAAGTGAAAAAATCTTAAAATCTGATTTCTCACCTTTGTAAGCTGATGAACACTTGCTAAGAGTTCTGAAACCCAGAGGATAACTCATTTTCCATCTGTGTTGCTTACTAGCAACAGTCTTTTCACAGACAGACTCCTAAGGAAAGTATTTGTACATTTGTAAGAATCATATCTTGAAACCCTTCAATTTAATAGCTCTGGGTGCGTATCTTATCACTAAGTTTTAAGAATTGCGAGGATTCTATTGGAACAATTCCTTCTAGTTCAAAGGAGGACAGACTGTAAGTGATAACCCAGCTTGGGCTTTTATGGAAATATATATGATGTCAACTGTCCAGACTACAGCCTCTGTTTTCTCAACTCTTTACCCATGGGCCAAACGTCAGGAAACCATCACATGTTCAGTTGTTTCAGAAAGACTGGAGTTTTAGAAACAGAATTAGATAATGAAAGCAGTCATGTAGTACTGACCAGTAACAGTTCACTGAGGAAGTCACATTTCTCAGAAAGGTAGCTGGACTACAGAGTCCAGTCAGAAGTCGATTAAAAGGGTCGTGCACAGTTTGGAAAGAAGTTTCCTGCAAAGATATTTATCTTATAGGACTCACTATAAGTCTTCTTAAGTCTTAAGTTGTCTGCATTCAAGAAGACTTGGGAACATTTCTGTACTGCAGTATTAGTCTGGGTTGGCAGTTTAGGTTCACAGGGATGAAGGGAAAAGGGATCCTATTCTGTTATGACAGCCCTGGAATATGAATATAGAGCCCTTGCATGGCAGAGAACTAGAAAAATGTTCCTATGGCATTTTGCAAGAGCTGTTTATGGAGAAAAATCCTGCTTTTGTGGAGGAAAAGGCATGAAGGGAAGAGCGAGCAGTCTAAGCCACCCTGAACTTAGAGCATTACAGTCTGCATCTGGCCACAGTGCAAGCCAGGGCATCTAGACAGGAGTTACTCATATTTAGCTTTCTTCTGTAGCTGAGGTTATAGCCTGAGTTTTAGTGTCTTGCACTATGCAGAGGGTATGAAATACCACCTATACAAACTACTAGCTTTTTATCTACATCTCACATAAAGTAAAAATGCAGGATGTGATGCATTGTATGAACATTAGCTTAATGTATTTAGTATTTTTGCATATCTGAAAATATGCAAAAAGAATTGTAAAAGACATGAATCCCAAACAGATTAGCCTCAGATCTGTCCCGTCAAAAAGGTAACTTGTTTGCTGCCTCCTCTGCTCAGCTCAGAGCTCAGCTGCTCCATAGAGCAGCCAACACTGGTTGCAGGGAAAGGGACACACCCAAAACAGTCTGCTTTCTTTCTTCCTTTCTGCTTTCCTTACAACAACAGTATCACTACAGCTTTCTGCATCAGTATCTCACTGTATTCTCTCCTGCCTTAGCCCATCTAGCTGCCACCGATATCAACAGGAAGATATGAACAGATATCTCATTCCACTCTGCTGCCATGCTGTGAAATATAAAAGTCAACAACCATCAAGTTATTTCTCATAATTTTTTTAAGTACATATTTTTCCATGTTGTTTAGATCTTAAAATCTCTGTCAACTAAGTAACAAATTCTTTGCTGTTTCAAGTCCTCTAATGGAACCCTTTTAGTCCAAAAATGTAATCATTTTGTTGGATGGATAAGGAATTAGGCTTTGCCCCAGATGAACTTCTGAGAACTTCTTACCTTTCAGAAAGGATGTGTCCCGACATGAGACACCTGAGAGAGCAGGCTCAGGTATGAGTTTGCGTGCCAGCTTTGTACAGGACCATCCAATCACCTCTGCATCCCCTTGTTGGTGTATTTGCTGTCCTATGGACACCAGAGCTGTGGGCGCGGCTCCCCAGCCACAGTTCAATAATGCCCTGCACCAACAACTGAGGTAATTCCACTCAACAGATAAACAGTAAAAAAGACAAAAGAAAATAAAGTCTTTGGCCCACAGTTGAGCCTCTGAGCACTGACAAAGTGGCTTTTCCCTGTTTCTTTGTCACTCCCTAATCCCATTCTACCATTACACCAATGGAAACAATCAGTTCACAATCAAAGGGGTTTTAATTTCCAATGAGACACCTGAGACAGTAAGGCTAATTTCTACCAGTCTAAAAAGAAAAAAAGGTTCTTAAAGCCAGAAAGTAAAATTTGGCTCTCAGACATGAATGAATTAATTGGATCAGATTTAGTCCTTGAATTTGCTGCTGAAACTTCAACAATGGCAAAGAAAACTTCTACTAAGGCTGGATTTTCACCCTATTAAGTGCGACCTGCCCATCTGAAAGTTGCACCTGGCTCAAAAGAAAGGCCAGGGACTATATCAGTTGTCAAAGCAATTTAAACTGTACTACAGTTAAAAATTGCAAGCCTGCTCCAAAGCCCATCAAAATCAGCTGGAGTTCTTCCATACAGGGCATTTTTAGGGCAGGTACTGTTAACATTTTCACACTGATCAGCATAACAATACCTTTTCTACTAACAACTTCTTTTTGATAACTCCAATTACATATTCAATAATCTGAGCTCTGTTCTAAACTGGATTTACAGTCATGTGCAAACCAGTGCTCATGTGCTTTAATAAAAGGTGCATAAACCATTGCAATTAACCATGACAAAGTAACCAAGGTATCAGTAAGGGACTGGCTTGATTTTAAGTAGAGTGATTATCTTATCATCACTGAACACATCGTAAAACATTTTTAATCTGAGAAAAGTATCTCTAAGTTTAAATTGTTTCTTATTGAAGTGCTTTAGCATCTGTGTCCACTCTTTGTTAAAGTGCCATCTCAGCAGTGGCTGGGATCACAGTTTGCTTCCAGATCTGCATGTCCTCTATCACATAGGGAGTTTCCAGCCAGCCGTGTGACAGGATTGTGTTGACTGCCTAACAGGGAATAACGATACGCTAAGGTCAGTGTACTCTGGAGCACAGGGTTCTGATGCGTTAGACTCATTTCTAGAGCTTCTGCCCTCAAAATTCAGACACACCCAGCAGACCTACATCCATCCACCTTTAATTAGGTAATGTGACTGATGTTGATGTGAAATTGAGGGCAAGATTGCATGATTAAGTGTATTTTGAAAGGCATTGAGCAAGTTCATCTACTGACTTCAACACAAGACACACAATTCCCTCATTGTTTTTCACTTGGACTTTTATGTAGCCCCATGCTGCAGAGTGGCACACTCAAGAAATGATTACACTAGAGGAGGTGCAGAAGTGGTTTCATGTATCTGGGTCTTTTAAAATATTGCTGTAAACACAGAAGCTAAGTTAGTGCTTCTGAAAGACTCCATGTCTTATATTCACAACTTACTAGCTATGGGGTTTGATACTGACACGACAGACCTATAGGTCTAGTTTTGCCTTGTTCTGTGTAGCATTACTTCAAGCAGCCATCAGGGAGGTGAATCCACTAAAACAAGTGGAAGTGGGAAGCCATGACATTACTGCTAGTAGTTTGTCTAGATGTTAGTCTAACGACTACTTGCCTTACAGTGGCTTAGTGCTTGGTGTTAAGTGATATTGCTTTCTTTTCTTTCAGCATGGTAGGAGTTCTTTGCACATTTATAGCAAGAAAATATGAATTACTGGAGGTGCTCATCCTCATTTTCAGTAATGTTAACAACTTTTTGGCAGAAATCTATTCCCCAAATTGTCAACATTTGTTTTCAGTTGCACTTGCACTCTGTAAAACCTGTTGGTGAAGCAAGGCTCTAACCACTCTCCTGTCTGAAGTTGTAGGTCCTAAAATATAAATCAGAAATGCAACCGACTGCTGTAAATTAAGGCTTTACATCGTTTCTATTTAAATCAATAGCCACATAATCATGTGAAGACAAGCTATGATTCCTAAAGTCTGCTTTTTAAAAGTACTGTCTTCTCATTTAAAGTTGCTGTGTACTCCCATCTCCAAGTCGTTTTGTAAAGAGCAACCAGCATCTCTGGAGATCAAACACTACAGATCAATATGCCACGCACCTCTATAAAGCAATAACTGCCTCAGTGTTTACCAAGGCAGGAGGATGTTTAGCACCTCTGAAAAAGGACCTTTTAAATGTGTGACTACATGAAGGCTTAAAGATAATTTGGTGCTTCCGAAAATCCCACTAAGCCCTTTAAACCTTCTTAAATCTGACCTTTATGCTTCTACTTAAAGCACTGAGGTTTGAAAGTTTTGGGCTATGAAAGTGGTTTAGTTTGCAACATTTGATAAACTTTATGGGATCTAATTTAACTCATACTTAGAAAATTGCCTGAATTCATGGAAAGCACCCAAGAATATGAAGTATTATCATAAGAAATCACATTTTGATTCTTCTCCAGAGTGTCGTAATCTCAGCTGTACCAGCCTCTATTTGCTCATTAGAAAAGGAGTGAAGATTTGCCTTTAAAAAGCAGGTTTTGAGGAAGGCCCCATCCACCTACATTGGGTCTCAGATAAATAAAAACCCATTTCCACTCTGAAGTCACACTGTGCCTGTTAAACTCTATGGATGTAGAGTTTAAACTCTCTGCCTGTTAAAAAGATGCAGTCATTAAGAAAAAATGACCATTTAGCAAACACACTTAAGCATTAGCATTGTTGTAAATATGTTTATGGTTATTGCTCTGGATTTGGCTGGAATTTAATAGGATTTTAATGGCTTCATTATGGAAGTGGTTCTGCTTGAAGGAATGGCTTTGTGTGTATGTTTCTCTGTACAGCTCTCAACTCATGCACAAAAATTAACAAACAGCATAGTAACAGTATCACCAGAACAGGGATCATTCCCTGGCTGGAATGATACTGTACCATCCTTACACTTAGTACTTCCATACAAAGCTTGAGTAAACCCATGGCATTTTTACGTTCCTCCTGCTTGAAACCAGGCACTGACAGCCCTATACGGAAAGGAGAGTTGAAGTTCTGCCTCAAGTCCCTATGTATGCAAGTGTAGAAGAAGCTGTTCAGCTCATCTCAGCAACTGCAGGGGCAGTGGATTCCAGGTGGCCGTGATCCAGACTGCACAGGCTTTCACAGATCCAAACCGCACAGGCTTTCACAGATCCAAACCCAACATAAGAACTGCCCTGCAGACCCGGCAAACCTTTAGCGTATCACAGAGAGCACGTCTCGGGCTGCTGCACTGCCGACCAGCTCAACTGGTGGAGCTGCCCTCAAGCACAAGCTCTCCAATGCCTCACATTTCAACAACTCACTCAGGCATGGATGATTTCTGGGGCCTGGCAGAGGGCAGGAATAGTTCCAGTTTTCTGGCTAAATGCATAGGCCAGCGCAGCCAGGTTCTGTGATTTGTCTAATTTCTCAAAACACTACAGTCACTTGGAATCATAGAATGGTTTGGGTTGGAAGACACCTTAAACATCATCCAGTTCCAATCCCCCTGCCATGGGCAGGGACACCTCCCACCAGACCAGGCTGCTCAAAGCCCCATCCAACCTGGCCTTGAACACCTCCAGGGAGGCGACATCCCCAGCTTCCCTGGGCAACCTGTGCCAGTATTTCACTACCCTCATCATGAAGAATTTCTTCCTAATGTCTAATCTAAATCTTCCCCATTTCCAGTTTAAAGCCATTGAATCACTCTCTATTGAAATAAAACTATTACTGATCTCAAAGAAAGGTTTACATACTTTCTGTTGTAGACAGAGAAAGACTGGAACATCTGAAAAGGCCAGAATCCAGTCAGTAATAAAACACAAAGTTCAATATCATGTGGCCTTCAGGTTTCACTTAAGTTTTTTGAGGTCTCTTCTGAGGCAGGTAGGAACAGCCCTTCCACATGAAAACAATCACTCTACTGTTAGGGCTTAGTTTTGAATCTAATATCCATATAGTTCATTATTTAATACATGTCTTACAGGAGCACCTTGATTATTGTACAACTTTAAACACAAGACATAGTCCCTACTTAATTTTATCTGTAAGGAAATGGTGAATGTGGTTTAGATCCTAAAAATTAAAAAGAGAAAAATGGTTACCTGCTCATGAATGACAAATTCTTCACTGCATTCATCCTAGTCTGAAACCCTTTGTATTTTAAAGCATACAGTGTAGTTCCCAAATTCAGAGCGATTACCTCCAGCTTCCTATACTCTTAGCATCAAGTTGCAAAATCAACAGTACTGTATTAATTGGAACCTGATAGATTTTTTTCGAATGGCAATGTAGTACCTTTTTTCTTTAAGTGTCATAAAACCCAGATTTTTTTTTTCAAATGGCAACGTAGTATCTGTGTCATAAAGCCCTCTGAAAGATGCAACTCAGCATCTACAAAAGTGAGGAATACACTACATACATTAAATAAAGGCAAATCGAGTTCAGGGTCATCTGCTTCTTCAGTTCAACCTTTGATGCTGTTTGGGGGGTCCTTTAAGCAATACCATCTACACTCTGTGCCTTCCTCCAATCTGCCAAGATTCACAGTAAGAAAAGCAACAACAGTGGTGGAAGAACTAAGCGACAGTCACACTTCAGCTTGTTGTCTGTTGAATGCACGGGGTTTGGCCCTGTCCCACGCTGATGTGGTCTGTATGTGACACACATTTACGTAGACGCCAGCGATGTCAGTTTTCATCTGCTGGAAGCTTCTACCTGTAGCAGTCAGCGCTTTGTTCAACAAGGCTGGGGGACTGCTAATGCAAGATTAAGTTGTCCTTTCTTCGTTCAGCAATTAACCAGATTGCTGCTGTCTCTGTGTTAGATTTGATTTTACAATCCTCAGAGGGTTTAAGGAGCTGCTGTCTGAAGCACCTGCTTCTGAAATATTCATGTGTATTTTTTGCTTTCTGTCTTTTATCCTTTTCCATTCTCCTTTGCAGTACCATGGTTCTCCACGCTCCTGGTTTTCTTCTGTTTTCCTTCAGAGGCAAAAGTTAGTGATCCTGATGCAGTTTGGGCACAGCCACAAATAGTCTGTTTGTCCTTCCTCTCTGTGTCTCATAGTTAGAAAAGCGTCTTTGTGCACACAGTTCTGTTGATTTCAGTGGATGAATCCAGTTCATCCATCACGTCAGGCAGTCAAAAAAACCCAACAAAAAACTCAAAACAAAAGAAATTGTCTAAATCCCAAACAGGCATCTTTGGAATCAGTAGTGCAAAACGTTTGCGGATTTCTTTTCTTTGACCTACTGTAATCATCTCTTAATCTTCAAGTCTTTCCTAAAACAGTCGATCTGTGAATTTCAAAAATAACAATAATTAAACAAGAAAAGAAAAGTCAAATATAAAGGTAGGTTATTTATTTTTAAATCACTCTTTCAGATTCTCACACCAAACCATTACACATCTCTTATAAATAAAAGATGAACCCTGTAGGAAGACCCAGTTAGCAAAGGACATTGTTCATCTATACCAGGCCTCTTTTGCATGGGTACAGCACTGTACAAATGCACAAGCAGAGGATATTCTTTGATGGTGGATAATTTAAGATTACAATCAGCTTTTATCAGTTTCAGCTCTGTAGATGAGTCTTAAATGGAAAAGACCTCCATCAGAGGTCACATCCGAAACACCAGCACTCTACAAGCTTTGACTATCGGTGCCGCGTTTTGGAGGTACTTTAGAAATGAACAAATAAAATGAGTGGGTACCTTAAGGATTTCCACCTGTCTTTTTCTGTCTGGTTTTCCGGACTTTCACTTTCATAAGAAGCCAGATACAAACCTGGAAAAGGTAAATACGCGTTACTCCAACAGCAACAGTAAACCCCTGTCTCTCTGCATTGTTCTATGTCCTATATTGTACCACACAGCAGGACAAACTTCAAAACTCCAGTGGTCCACCAGGTAGCCAGTAGTCAGCAGGACACATGTTCAACTCACGTGTCTACCTTGGAAAGCTGGTAGGCTAATTGTGATGGAACAGTAAAGGAGCCCAGAGTTAAAATACTTTAGCGTGGGAGATCTTAACTCATTTACTCCATCACAGCACTGCTACCAAAGTGTTCTATGAACATTAAAACAGAGCGAGCGAGCTGGCAGCTAAACAAATGAACTTTATAAAATAAAGGATATTCCCATTTTTCAACACACCTTTATCTTCCTCAGTGTTTTTAAAGCTTATGGGGACATGGTATCTTAAATGTATACAGAATACCCTCAAGATAAGAATGAGTTACAGAAACCAGAGAAGGCACATGGTAGAAGAAAAATAAACAGGTCTCTCTTCTGCAAATCGCTGAACTGTAGGATGCATTTTTTGATACCAAAACACTCCTAGGCTGTAGGGCCTCCTCTGCAAAAGCTGGTAATGCATTAATATCTCACTGTCTTTACAGAATTCTCTTTAAGTAGGCTGTGATTTGTGTTCACATACATTTCCTCATTTGACTGTTGGGTGATGCTTTATTTTAACGCTGGAACTATCTCAGTATTCAAGTCTGTGCTACAGCTTGATTTAATTTGAATATTGGAGTGTTGGCCTGCACATTGTATATTCATATTGTACATTCCTGCACATTGTGACACGCACAATAGAGCTACATTTTATATATCACCACTGCATCTCTTAATATATTCCCCACCTTTTTTACTCAGGGTGGGTCTTTCTGCTCTGCACTTCTCCTGTGGAACAGGGAAGGCCAGCTGTGGCTTCTGCATCTCATAAACGCAGGATGAATGTAAGGAAGGAGATGAGAGAGAAAATCTGCAAACAATTAGTGGGTTGAGGCCACCCTTTTTGCTTCAGCAGCCTGAAAACTATACTTTTACCCCTGACTTTCACTTTCTGTCCCTTTAGAATTTAAAAAAAAAGCAGAGCAAATGTGTTCATCCTATCTCCTTTTGATGTGTATTACTTTAATCATATTAATTACTGTATTTTGGCAGTCATTCTTATTAGGATTTAGGCAGCAGTTCTGAAGCAGTATTTTGTGTTCTGATATAGTCTGTGAAATAAGAACTGTCTGGATTAGTACAGAAAACTGCATATAGAAGCAAGAAAAACGAAACCTGACACCAGCACAGCTTATGGGAATACAGCTCTAGACAGTGCTGTGCGTGACAGCGAACCAAGAGGCGACTGACACAAACCAATCTGAAATGACACCACCTGACATGCCAGATACCAAATTGTGTACAGATAAATATAAAAAGACAATCACAGAAATAATTTCAGAACCGAGCTTTCACAGCTACAGCTTTAATTAAACTCTAGAAAAGATTTTCTTAGAAAGTCTTTTCTGTAGATAATACATTTTTTCACGGTGGTGGAGGAGGGCAGCTGGACTACCATCGCCCTGGGCTGTGTTCACTGAAGACATGACAGCATTAGGTTGTGGAAGAGATTAGTTCTGGCTCCATCAATCACAGACCCAGTGGCTAAGGGACAGCTGACATTCACAGCAGTCCACAACACGGTTGTGTGGCCTCTTTTGTGAGTACAGAAACAGGGCCACAATGGTAACTTCCTAGACAGTGCCTCATAGAGACGTTAGGGCCAAGAGAAAAGCAATCAGGCACCAGCTTCCTAAGCTAGAAGGTTCTGTTTGCAAAAACATGTTGATAGACTGGGGATAAACAAGCTGTGTGACAGGAAAGCTAGGAAAGAACCAGGACTGGTGAGTGAGAGATCACCAAAGCATGGATCAGGGTCTTAATTAGTAGTGATGAAGAGACATATTTTCAGTGATCAGACATTGTACAGAGACTTACCATCTTCAGTAAAAATGGGAGCAGTATGCAAGTAGTGGATGATGTTAGGGTCTTGTTCAAAGGGACATTCCACTTGCTTCCATGTTATAAATTCTCCTACTTGCTTAGCCAGTTCCAGAAACTTCTGTAAACATAAAACCATTCTGCTCAGATACTGTAAGATTATCTCACCAAAACAACCATCCAAGCAGAAGACCAGGATCCAGGATCCCTCAGGCCACCCACAAGGACATCAGGAGAAAAGAGCCATGTGTTTTAGATGGGTACATTGCCACAGTGCATTTGCAGGGGAAAGGGAAAGGAAAGGGCGTGCTGTGTTTCTTTTTAGGAGCTCTGCAGTTTGTACTTAAATTAAAAAGTGTCCATGAACAAAGGTATGGGTTACACATATGTACTTAAGAAAAGATGATATTAACTCTGCTGGAACCTAAGGGCCAGAATATTATTACATAAAGAGGAGTGACTTCAACATTTCACAACTCTTCAGGCTTCTAACAGTTCTGGTATCATCACAGGTGATGTCAAGCTCAGTGTTTTATGTGTTACTCACAATGCCAATAACTGAAGGAAGAATTTAATGTGATAGAAGTGATGTTGAAAAAAATGATTTACAATGAATTTGAGAGCTCAAGAACTATGTTCTCATCAACACAGGGCAGCTGTCTCAGAAGAACCTCATCTCTGCCCTGCACTGGAATGCAGGAACACGACCACTGCAACGCACAGCACAATGCTGAATACCTGAGGGCCCACACACGGCCACTACCAACAAACTGTACTGGTGCAAAACCATCTGCTCCAGCAGAGAACTGGCATTACTCAGGATGTGTGACTGGTACTACCTAGTGCCAGGGCTGGGGGGGAATAGAAATCCTTCTACTGCCTTTAATAGCAATTCCTCAGTGTAAAACCTACAGGCAGGAGATGAAACATTTGAAACCTTATATCAGCAGCAGGACATTTACCTCATGGACACAGTGACTCTATAGGTAATTCTGCTTGTATTCCAATTTTTCTTTAATGACTGTAATTTATGTCTTTGCCAATCCTCTTTATTAAAAATGAGAAAGGAGTAAAAAGGCATCTAAAATAAAGTATAAAGCATTTTATGCTGCCTTTTTTATATGTGTATGTAATATTTTTTAAAAAGTTATCTTCACCTCCAAGCTATAAGTCATTTATACTGCTGACACTGTATTTCTAGCACCCAATTAGCAACATGCAAGTTATGATGAGCCACTTGTAAACTTCCCATAAAATATACATATTAATTCTTTAAAAAAAAATCTGGGATTGGCTTAACCCTCACACAGTCTCTTGAGATTGTCCATTTTGGCATATTCAGTTTTTGCTGCTTTGCACTGAAATTGCAGGCAAACAGTCTCAGTGCTATCAGAATGAGATAGATAAAACCATCTTTTAGATCTTACTTCAAAGTTGACATGTCCATTTGGAAGGCGATTAGCACATCCTTCATTCAAAAAATAAATGTCTTTGATCAATAGGCTGAAGAAGGGGATCACAATCTGCAAAAAGAAATGACATAACTACTATCTTTCCAGTTCAGTATTTCTCTGCATGAAAGAAGCACTCAATCAGGAGAGAGGAGAAAAAAAAGAAATATTAACTTTTCAGTGTGCTATGCACTTAAAAAGCAGTACAGTGATAGGCAGGCAAAAGGGCAGCAGGGTACAGAGAGTCCTTCAGCCATCACAAGAACGTATGCTGAAAAGAATATGAGCTGAACACCACGTTCACTGAGCAGAATAACGACTAAAAAAATGCTAATAAAGTTTGATGACAAGATCAGACAGCAAAGAGCAAAATAACATTGCAGAACTCTTCCTTTCTCTGTTGGTTCTTCATAAACAATGATGTTGAATATACAAATAGAGTGATTTCAAGACAGCTGGGAACCAAAGAACCACTATTGTCCCTGAACGAGGAAAGAAAATAAGATTTGATGGCCAAGGACTTGTCTACAAACAGTTAATCAGGAGCTGTTTCATTTCCAACAGTCTCATGCATGGCTACTTCTTGAGGCTGTAATTTCCTTTCTGGTGCCTGATTAGTGCAACCTGATTCTCCAAATTAACCTGCAGACAGTAGGACCGAAAATATTGTTAGTTGACAGAAAACTGCCAACAGTAGTCAGGGAGATCACTGTAGTGGTCAAAATAAGCCCTGGGCATCTTCTGGGCCAAAATGGCATATAGCAGTGATCCAAGTCTTCTCTCTAAGCCATCAGGGCCAGGTCATAACTTGCTATGGAAAAAGTCTACTTCTAGGTAAGACTCAAAATTAATGGAATTACAGCAGGGATACATTTGAAGCCAGATGTTCTGCGGCAGAAAGCAGCAACAGCACTCCTGAAGCACATCTTCAGCAGAAACCCAGAGTGCAGCAGAATCCCTCTGGGGTCCTCTTGTGCCACAACTCAGAGAGAAATGAAAAATAACACAAAGGACCAGTCGATGACAAAGCTGAACCACAGGGCTCTGGGATTCAATATTCAAACCTGAGTCTACCCACCTCTCCAGCAGTGGCACTGCGATAGAAAAAGGCCACTTGAAGGGTTTGAGCTATAAGGTCAGCCGCCACCTCTGTGAGCATTTTCCTGTGGCAGCAACACCTGGATCTTAAGCCACTAAGTATAAATGTAATCACCATGAACTTCAAGGAGAGCACATTGCATGGTCGAGCATCCAAATGTTTCCACTGGCCTATTTGTAAGCTAACTGAACTGTAGCTTGTTAAGTGTGCACTTCATGGCATGCAAAGACTGGCCAAGGGAGCTGGTGACAACAAAGCAACCCTTTAGTTAAGTATTCAGTGTTGTACTGTTATTCCATCTCATGCTGTACATCAGCTGTAATGGGATATGAAATGGACCTAGAACAGGATGGCAGCTGTTATTTTCCAGTCTATAGCCTTCACCATGCAACAGTGAGTATGAGCAAGTCACAGACACGAGGAGGCAAGGAGCCTTCAAGTCACTACTGGTACTTACTGTGAAAATGGAAGCCAATTTCTGTTTCAGCTAAAAGACTACATGCAGTAAACTGTTTTTTTTATGGAACAGCCATAGATAAATTCTGTAATGTCAGTGCAATAACCATAACAAAGCCTGGACTGATACTCCAAGGGCCACTGGCATTATCCCGATACATCCATACATCCCACAGATACAATATCAGAACGGAAACACAGCACAGCCTAACCCCCAAAACGCTGAGCCCTCCTATCAGAAGGAGGTGGAGGAACTGCTAGTCAAACTGAGCCAAGTGTGCTTCAGGATTCATTTTTATATCATCCAGACTTGATCAACTAACCTGAAGTAAAGATGACAATTCAGTCTATTAGTGGTCTATTACAAACAAGTAGTTTGTTTTCTACTGACAAAGATGCTAACTCTGTGTCCAGTGTGGTCTTATAAGGTGGAAAGATACCGTGAGCTGGGGCCAGACAGTGATCCCCAGTTAGAAATTACTGCCAGGTTCTGGCTACGCATTTTTCTGCAGGCAGATGTGAGTTTCTTCTGCCCTGCTCCACGCTGCCTGGGAGCAAGGTCACCATCACTAGTGGTACTGGACAGAAACGAAAAGCCTTGCTGAGATGTAAGGTTTGTGTGGGCTCAATGCCACACTAATGCAGCTACAAAGTCACCAGACAGCTCAGAGCAGGGGCAGAGCTTCTTCTCATGGGCATCAAAATGATCTCAAAGATACACCCTAAGATACCAATTTCCTACATACTTCCAGGGGATTTCTGGTATTGGGTCACCATTTATTTCCCCAATAAAAATATGTTACCCTGTATGTTTTGTTTTCAAAATTTCTGTAGGGAAAGCAACAAAAATGGATATAGTTACACTCTCGTGTTGGCTTCAATCCAGGCGCTTTGCTAGCATAAAATCTGAGTTACTGCCAGAAACTCGTATTGCACTCCCTTCTGACTCTCCCCTGTGCCATCCAACCCACCCACATGCTGAAGGACAATTGCCTCCTGCAGAAAGGAGAAAGTTAAATGAGATCAGGTTCTTCCTCCATCATATCAGGTGGCAACACCACACAGTACCAAACTGTACACACTCCCAACATTTCAAAGCCAGAGAAATGTCATTAGCACAATGCAGGGTTTCCCAGTGGAATGACTTAATTTTGGAGGTGGTGTAGGCCAGCTGACTGCACAGATAAAACCAGATTGTTCCTAACAAGTACAGCCCTCTGAATTCTGCATGAACCCATCAGCTCTACTTCATTGCCCTCTCTCCCACCCTGCACTTTGGCAGGCTCATTTCTGCTGCTGCATTGCCTCTCTCAGCTCCAAGAGCTGCCTTACTGCAAGCCTCTCCTGAGTGTGTAAGAAGTAGTTGTAATATGCAATTTACACACTGAGACAAGAGCCAGCTTGGAACAGTGAGGACTGAGGTCAGGGGAGCCTCTATGTGTATGGAGGCTCCTCTTCCAGAGCCTGTGCAACAGTCTGGCACGAGCACCCTGAGGTTGAGGATGGGGCCGGTGATGAAGTCAGGCAGTGCTCTGTGCCGTGAGGGGTCTGGGTGAGATGTGCGTTCAGAGCAGGAGGACAGAGGGTGCCCCAGGTTGCTGGCTCGCCTCATCTCCCTCTGAGGATATCATTTAGCCCCTGAGCTGTGCTTCTGCTCAAGTGCTGTTCAAACACAGCCAAGACACCAGCCCTGAGGAGACAGTGAAGTAACATTTCTGCTGAAGCTGCCAGTTCAATATTAGCTCCTCTGAGCCCACAGGCAGTTTTTCTTCCTGCAAGACATGGCCTACTGCCTGGTCTGTTGGTCTGCAACGAGAGCACTCCCTCCAGAGCACCTTCCTTCTCCAGCAGAGGGGCCGAGGCCTGAAGCCTCCACCTGTGCTGCCAGGGTGGCCACTTCTCAAGAAGAGGGGTGGAAGGGACTGGGATCTCAAACTCTTGCGAGCACAATTCAATTCGAAGATAAAAATTTCCTTCAGAGTGAGCTTTGCTACAAGTTTGCCATGAAACAACATAACATTTTCTAACATAAAAGTGATCGTATTCTTTCAATTTTATTCAGACTCATTAAAGAGTTTAATTAAACTGATAATTTTGCTCATAAGAAGAAACAAAATTCCTTAATTCCTCCAGCAAGATTTACATGATTTGATGTACCTGCCACTGTAAAATACCAGTGTGAGTAGCTACCAAATCATATGCCTGAGCATTTTCTGGAACTAATGTTATCTTACACAAGGGAGACAGAATATGGGCTTTTTCTTATGTAAAATAGATTCCTTTCAATCTCATAACCTCCCTGCTCTCAGCCGCAACCAGCTAGGGGCAGAGATAGGACAGAGATCACTAACTTCCACAGGAAATTAAGTCAAACAATAAAGCAACTGGTTTGAATATATATGAGGGCTGCAGAAGAACTAACCTGCAGAGGCACCTCAGAATGACAGGTCCTCGCTGGGGTGTGTGAGTTAAAAGAATTTCTCTGCCAGTCACAAACACCCAAAGCCCTCGTCTCTTCTTTGCACAGAGAAGCACTTTTCAGAACAACTCAGTGTTCTCCAGCTGAGTCAGCCTGCGACCAGACACTGATCTCATTTCACTGTAAATGCTGTGAGGTTCCATTAGCTTCAGCAGATTTACATCAAATTTACAGGGATGTGAGATTAGCATCTGGCCTGGCTCCTCGAGTGACTGAATGCTAAATTCCATATTATGCTTGCTCCTGCAGTATCTACTTTACCTTAGCCACGCTCTGCACAGAGATTACCCATTTATGACTGTGTGCAAATGCAATGTTAAAAACAAACCCTCTTTCATAAAACAAACAAAAAAAAGAGAACCGAATGGAGAAACCAGAAAACTAACAAAAGACACACTTGGGTAAAAAACAGGAGGATTCTGCACTAATATCTCATCAATTTGATTTTTGCAGCATCAGTGACATCTCAGAAAGCTGCCTATCTGCCACAAGCACTGACAAAACACTTCAATTCTTGCTCACCGAGGTGGCAGCAACAACAAATGAAATGAAAAGTCACGAGGACAGAATTTCATCCCAGATTTGCTGCAATGGATTCAGACCAGATTTCTTTGCAGGACTTATGGTAAGTAATTTTTCCCTAATGTAAATGGAGAACCACCTCATCTCTGAGAGCTGTGCCCTTTGCTCTCTGTCTCAGGTCACACTGCACAACAGGGGTTTGTCTGCACAAAGGCCTGTCTGGCACAGTTGTAACAAAAGCACGGTTCCACTTGGGCCTCCCAGGCTGATGCTCCATACCAAAATAAAAGTCTGGAGTACCTGTTCCATCAGGTTTATCAATCTAAACAATGTGAATTTTCCAGGGATGCTTGCAACAAGTCCTCCATGATGTATGGCCTGCCCTCTCCAGCTCTCCCATGTTTGAGAGCAAGTCCACAAAAGCCCTGTGATCCATTTCAGACTCCTTTCAGCCACAGACTTACACTTCCAATTGCATTTGGCAGTGCACGAGCCTTGCACTGGTGCCCTGTGGAAGGCAGGAGAGCACTTGCACCAAGTCTTTGAGCCACTGCCTCTCACCAGCAATGCACACCATCCATTTGGAGATAGATGGGATGTGGTCACACCTACCTTCTCTCTGTTGCTGTGGGCGGTGAGGGATCTGTGAGCAGCCCCCCGCAATGCTGTTCTGTAGTTATAGAAGTTACCAGTAGGGTCCATCTGGTGCTAGACACACAAAACAAGATGTGGTGGTTAGAGAGCAACCTGGGCCCTCTGAAGACAGCATTACCCTCAACTGTGGCAAACCCTCAACAGAGCTTGGCATACCTCTTCAAAAATACACACACACTCTAAAACTGAAGAACCACAGGTATCAATGAGTGACCACGGCTGTTGGTAACTTTGATTTTTCTAGTAATAGCTTACTTAGCTTTTATGTGAAGAATAAGGATTGCACACTTTATATTCCTTAATCCTGGTATCCTCAATACAAAAAAACAACCTTGGGCCTTGTTCACTTGATATCCAAGGTTTAGCTTGAGAGCTTTATACTCAGCATTATCATCCATGGTCAAACAAAACTGGTATCAGAAGAAGTGCTATGGCTTGTATACAGGCTCATCTTCCCCTTGCCATTTATCTGAGTGCTCTGAATCCCCTCCACATGTCAGCAACTTCACACCTTCCTCACGAAACTCTGCCTGTGAGGCATGTCTACAAACATCTTGTACCTGAATAACAATGTGAAAATTCACAACCAAAAAATCCAGAATATAATTGAAGTGGTGTATCAGTGCCTTTTGTTTTACCTCAAGAATGAAAAATTTTGCTGTTTTCACTTTTGACCAAGTCTTCTTTAGCCTGGAAACTGGACTCATGTTCATTCCAGCTAAGAGTGAGATAGAAGAAAAGAAAGCCATGGCTAAGAGTCAGGTTTCTCTTTTTCATCTGTGACAGCAGATGGAGGGTCCTGGTTAGAACCTGTACTTACAAATGATTGCCATCAGCGAGTTAAAATTCCCAATGTTAAAGCACTCTCGGGCAACATCAATGAAGAACTCAATGACTTGTGCTCGCTGTTTCTTTTTTGCAGGCTGCAAATGAAAAGAAATTGATATCTGCAATAAGCATATACAGAATTGGAGGGCATCTTAGGTACTTGTCCCACACATAGCAAGGCGTCCACGTACAGCTTGGGCCACTTGCTATCAGCCACTGTCTGTAATTCTGTTTCAGCAATCCAGTGGATGCTGGTGATGGGCAGTCTCTAAAATCAAAGCTTGCACTGCAGGGACACAGAAGACACTCACAGCAATTCCCAGGCTTTCCTCAGTTAATGTCTTAGGGCTGGAACAGGCAGCCCAAACAGTCCTGAAGCAGCTCAGCTCCCTGCTGGCCTCCCTCAAGTCAGTGGGCACATCAGCACAGGCTTTCCTAAGGGCAGGATTTCACAGCCAAGTAGCAGCAGCATCTTTGTCCCAGACTGCATTAATCCCTTTCCCCTCTTCTGGCACTTTCAGCAACAGCACCAGGGCAAACAGTAGCTGGCATTTCAAACACACATTTTAACAGGACTGAAATCACCTCACCTTTTCCAAGATGGTCTTCAAGTGGTTTTACTTCTGAGTCACAAAGATTATCTAGGCTGTTTATACTATTGCTATTTCTCCCTTCTACACCCTTTTCAAAGGAGAAAACATCACTTTGAGTTTGATAGGGCCAAGTTAAACAAACTAAAACTGCTACCAAGTTAAAAAGCCACTAGTCACAGCTGCAGTAATGGGCAGCAGGACACAGAGCCACACAATGGGAATTCACAAGCACAACAGAGCTTTAGGATGACAAGATAACAAATATTGCTCCCCTAGAATCTTTTCCAGCAGAAACCTCATAGGATAATTCAAGGCCTTTTTTCCTCTCCTTTTCCCTGCAGGGTTCATTATTCCACTCTGGGCTCCTACTACATCAAGAGAATACTGTATCCCCCGTGTGCTGCCAGCTCTGTTGTGCAATATGTTTGTCATTTATTAGTCTGAGTGCAATATAACCAAAGCTTGCCTTCAGATGCTTAGCTAGGTCATAAGAAATAAATCCCCAGGTTTGCTTATTAATGTACAATCTCAAACTGGTACTTCAGGCATGTGGTAAAACATGCCACAGACTTTTCACTTACCATGCAAATTTCTGTTGCTACGAGATAGCAGAGTCTATTGAACCATTTCACATAGGCCTCAAGGTTACTCGTCTTCTTCTGTTCACTGAAACAAGTCTAGGGAGAAAAAAAAAGCACAGAAAGAAGTGTAACTGTGTTTCAGCCAGACGCCTGATGGCCAAGATAAATACTACACAAAGGTAATTACTTGGCCACATCTCTTTTAAGCACATGGAAGACTTCACTGAGGGCCCATTCCAAAAGTCAGTGGGTAGGTGGGTGGTTGGTAGCTGCCCAGGGCCCAGCTGAGTGTGTCACACTGCACAATTCACACTCAGGTACAGGAAACAGCCCTATTTTGCCTGAGTGGGTGTTCACCAACACAGTCTGCACTGACCCTTGCTCACACAGTTGGGGCATTGCAGGACTGAGACAGCAACGATATGCAGACAAGGGATGACAAGCAGTCTCCCACAGCATGCTGTTTGTGCTTTTGATTCCAGGACTTCCTTCACTTCAGTAAATGCAATCACGCACAGCCCTTTTCTGGAGGGGAGAGACTGTAATTTAGTGAAGTGAATGAGAGATAAGCAAAAGAAAACACAGGTCTAGCTGCTTTTTTAGGGGAAAAAAATATTTCCCTTACTGAGTTTTCAGGATAACACGCTCTCTAGTGACCAGCTCCATCCCAATGGCTGCTCTTGAAGAGGTCACTTGTGTGTCAGAGATAATTCATGGATAACAGCCACTACAAGAAGCTTTTTTTACATGAAACTTCACATAAATTCCCATAACTGATACAGGCTGTGGGAGCAGATACTTGGCTGAACTCCTCCAGTTCCTTTGACATCAACAGATAATTTGACTGCAGCAGAGTGATAGGACAGTTCACACAGCCTGCAGATGATGCTTGTGATTATAAGAATTCAAGTCCTTTACCCAGCCTCAAATTCTTAGTCTACCCGTCTGGGACACACTGCTCTCTCCAGCTCACACCATTTATTTGAACATTCATTAACATCCACTAGAGGGTATCAGAGAATACTTCTTTTTTATTTTATTAGGATGATCATTTCCCAGGGCTGCCATAAACAAATGACACTAAGAAGAAAATCACAATGCATAAACACAGATCCACTAATGCCAATGCGCTTACCCGTATTATATAAGTTAAACAAGTGACTAAAACCACTTAAAACCTGTGGCTTAACAAGATTCCCACAGTAATTCAAGGTAAGAGAATATTCACTTGTGATTCTGTATACAGGCATGTTTAGAAACAGAAATCACATCACCATGCTAGGGAGCAATTCTTAACAAGCCTGAAATTTTTAGCTACTTCATGAGTAAACGACACATACAATAAAAACATTTTAAAAACAACTCAGATAAATGTCAGCAAGCAGCACGTAAATATCAAACAAAACAAAGGAAACCCAAACCAGCCCTGGTATAGCTGTAGCATTGGCCTTTCTCCACTCTGTGGTATTGCTCCTTATTATAGCAAAACAGCACATGAGACGTAGCTTTTGTTCTGAATATGGCATTTTCATCTCCACGCTGCTGCCCTCTGCCAGGGCATAAGAACCACAGAGAATACCACAAAGCTTGTAAAAATATGCAACAGTTAAAGTTGAAACAGACTGCTTTTTAAAGGTTAAGCTTTATAAATGGCAACAATATTTAGCACCTCCCTAGCATCTTCCATCTGCAACTCAAAGTGGTTGATAAACATTCATAAGTAAAGCCTTTTGAAGCCCTCATGCAAGAAAGATGTTTAATATGAGCTCCAGCTGGAGAGAATTCAGACCCAAGCCAGTTCCCTGGGGTTAACAGGGGTGGTCTCCATGGGCTGGGGAATGGGATGTCACTCCATGTAAGGTTTGTGCCTCTATGTAAACTGCTCTGCCAGGTCCCGTATGATCACTATGCCTTATCCTAGCACAGAGGCTCTTCCAAATCATTGCTGGGACCTCTGGCCAGCCCAGGGAAAGGGTGGAGAAAAGCTGAAGACTACCCATGCTTTCATCAGCCTCGCTGACTTGAATCCCAATAATTTGTGAGTGCCATTTCTTGTGTGAAAACGTTACAGCAGTTTTTGCTTTGCTAAGTAGATCCCCCCGGGGGGGAAGACATTGCCTTGAACTTAAAAGGCACTGCAGCGGCGCATCCTGGCTTTGTGCCTGTTATTTTCCCTGTTATTACACACCTCATTGAAGTCACAGAACTGTTACTGGGCAGCACCTCAATGTTTAGATTTGCATTTGAAGAACATGCATAACTGTCAAATAGCCTGTCGTACTCTGTCAAGTCGATTTGCTTGGATTTCCCATCCCTCCTTTATTTTCAGGCTCTCCACCTCTGATTCTCATCCTCCCCATCCACCTTAGCTGATGTTTTCTTATGTTTACTTGGTAACCTTCATATCCTTGGTATCCTGTGCTGGCCTTGTGTTTGAAGCCAGCTCCAGCTGTTGTGTGTACATTAGTTTATTCCTGAAAATTTCCTTCTTCCTCTTAACATCGCTTTCCCTTTATGGCTTTATAAAATTTGATTTCACTCACTGCTATCTCCCTCACACTCTTCCAAAATTCACTCAGATTTAGTGCCCTCACTTGATCTCTTTCATTTTACTTCAATACACATAATGATGACTGTTCATCATCGGTCTTGTCCCTCATGTTTTCAGCAGGTGGCTGAAACTTCACTGCGATATCTGGTTTGGAATCTGGTTTGATAATTCATTTTTCTGACATGTCTTTGCTGCCTTGGGGTTCATTCCTAAAGGATGCGAACAGTGCTCAGATTATCTGAAACACCATCTTTGCCTAGTCTTATCTCCCTGAAACAAACTGCAGAATCTTTGTAACTCCAATAAGAGAAAAGAAGAGCCCTATGTTGTATATTCCATCCATCCATCTTTTCACCACGGCAAGATATCCTGGTGCTCTTTGAGGAGCACTATAAACAGAGATCTTCCTGTTATGTTCAGTATCCAATGATGGAATTCTGCCGTTGATGTGTGAGCTCAGTGGGAGCCCATATACAGTTCTGGGGAAGAATTTTCCACCCTCTTTCTTTTCTGACAGTATGCAAAATCTCTGACCCTCCCTGTCCAGTCAGGAAGTCTCTTTCCTTTTTGAGGCACCTACTAAAATGCTGCTTCAAAATCCCACTGGAATGGGTGGAAAGGCTCCAAATGGCTTCCAGGGACTTTGGATGGAGCCCTGATCAGGCATTCCACTCCCTGCAGTGCTTTGGGTTAAAAGTTATTGTGTAGAGAGAGAAGAGTATGTTGATTCATGACGCACTGACTCATAACTGTGGTGTCTGGGCACACACTCGGGGCATTACATCACATCCAGAGGCTTTACGCCTTCGACACTGGGAACAGACATTCCCTGGTTGTGTACAGCCACAAACCATCTGCCCTGGTCAAAGCAGGTCAGGAGGAACAAGTCAGAAGAAAGCAGAACATCAGGGTGCTGGCCAGTCTCAGGCTGGGATGTACTCTCACCAGGAAGGAATGGCAATGGCCTGCCAGCGCAAGCTCTACAAACAGGCCCCATCCTTGCCATGAGAACACAGGTTGTCTGTTGGCCCAGTCATGGTCAACACGTGCCCCAGGCCCTGCTCCTAAGGATCTCACCACATCAGTTCATCTAGAACAAACAGTGATCGCAGGATACACTTTGAACATGGACAAATCATACCTTGGTGCCATCCAGAGGGTCTTTATGTACAAATGCCTGCACAAACTCCTCAGGTCCAATGTGACTTAGCCTTTCCTATGAGAGGGGGGAAAAAGAGGGAGAGAATTAAGAAGGCACCCCGTATCTCTTCTGCTTCTCTTGGCAAGAAGTCCTCACTATCTGTCAGCTCTCAATGGTGTTACTGAACTCGTAGACAGCCAACCAGACATTAAAATCCGTAAGAACAATTAGATCTATTTCAGCAGAAAGAAGAAAATGAGAATAAAAACGTCTCACTACTGACAAGCTACAGTAAGAGCCTTCTTCACTGTGTGAAGAGAAAGGTGCTGGGTGCATGTGGCCCCATCTGGGAGCCAGCAGACCCCAGTTCTGTCCTTGGTGCTCCCACAGACCCACTGTGGTCCAGCATTAGCCTTGTTTCCCAGCTGTTAAAATGACAGTAATGCTGTGATC
This sequence comes from Tapera naevia, assembly GCA_033556795.1. Classification (NCBI taxonomy): domain Eukaryota; kingdom Metazoa; phylum Chordata; class Aves; order Cuculiformes; family Neomorphidae; genus Tapera; species Tapera naevia. Next base: position 3,156,308 of record JAUMJJ010000272.1, on the reverse strand, counting down.
TGGTAACCATAGCAATCTGTTGCTCATCTGCACACACAGCGCTCTGACTCTGCCTCACTACCCAGGAAAGCTCAGGTGATGCCCCAGGGTGGTGGCTCTGTGCCTCTGGAGAAGGAAGGCATTGAAGATGCACAGGCTTTACATTCAAGGCACTGCTTACACTGCAGAGCATATCCAGACCTCTCTTAGCAAAGAACAGTCCATCTCCACCAGCTCCTGAACAATCTTGGCAGTTCCAGACACACCACTGACCGCCTTATTAGGCTTTTCAATTACTTTAACCACGTTTATTACAAAAAGAAAATAGGTTTTGTAGGCCACAAAGGTTATTTCAGAGGAGACAGTTTGGAATCCCTACTGCCCAAACTTAGAACAATCAAGCAACAACAAAATTAATGGTAGTTTTGCTTAAGTGAAAATTTTATGGATACTCTTGTGCTATTTCTCTTGGCCTCTCACCTTGCCACTGATAAGTGTATAGGAATCTTACTAGCAAAGAACTGTTATTAAATAAATAGCAAATAATTCTTATTAACAAGTGACCTTCAGAGCAGTTGGTGTACTGAATGCAGTAAGTGAAAGAGAAAATAGAGAGCACTGATTATAGTGAAGTGGAATGAAAACCTCCAGCTGCATCAGTTTTTAAAGTGCAATGGTGCTCCAGTTACCAGGAAGACAGTTGCAAGGTGGAGGAAAAGAAATGCAAGAAAAAACTCCAGGCAAAAGGATTTCTACACTCTGGCTTAAGTCACGTAAAGTGAAGAAAGCCAAATTTGCATATTCTGAAAACTAATCAAGGTGAGAAGATGTTCCTAAATTTGGGGTTCCTGAGCTATTCCACTTCTTGACAAATCGAATATGAACTACCTTCATAACTCCCAAGGCTAATTCACTCCAATCCACAGTCCATTTCATGGTTTGTTTTTCCAGCCTTCCTCTCAAGGATGAACAGTGTGTACAGGAGGACAGGCAGCAGGGAATCATTAGAGCATCAAGAGATCTGCAGATGGCAGCAACGTTTTATGTTCTTCTGTGAATGTCCAGGAGGTCTGCATGGAGGACCTGAACCTGAGAGAAGGGTGTGCAATGGAACAGTCTGTCCAGCACCCTGGTACTGCAACTGGAGTGATGACCATCCAAAGCCTGTCTGAAAGCAGACTGCAGTCCAAGGAGGGACACAGCAGGACTTCACGTGGGAGTGGTACCTGCACACCCTTGTACATCCACGCACAAAGTCCCAAAGGGAGGACTGAAAAACACATCAGGCAACTCAGATGTTTTGTGTAAATGCAGGAATTCGTTTGAACTGTTAAAATTTCTTCTGTACTAACAGAAGGGCTAATGATCACCTGTTTCAACAGCAGCTCCACATTGTGGGGTTCAGAGCACCTTACAGATGTGGGAACCCCTTGCCTGTCCTGGGACTATGACTCACGTTTCACAAATAAGCAAGCTGAAAAGGTAAAGTGGCCCACCCCAAGATGCACAGGAACACTCTGATATATAGCTTGTCAAACCCTGCCTCCTGCTGCAGTGCTGATAAAGCATGGGACGTGCTGCAGCAGTGCAGACATTTTTCAGTTGTGTCTGGAATACTTAACAGCTGATGGCTTAAAATACTATTTCTGACTGCAGAAGTTGGGAACCATTCCCACTTACCAGCTCCACATGTGTCAGCTGCTGAGCCAGAGTGTAAGGGTCACTGCAGACACTCAGGATTTCTCTCTGAATTGATGGAGGTTTACTTTTAAAGGCAACCAGCTTATCAGAGACAGCAGCACTGATCTTGACAATCCCTTCTTGCCCGTGGCTGAGGGTTGCAAGCTTCTGATTCAGGGTTTGCAAAAGCTGATTCATCTTTTTCCAGTAGGCCTGGAGAAAAAGGGAGAGAAAGCACCATAAACTACCCGCAGACCTTGACAAAGGAGTGCTTTTATGCTGAATTTTCCCTTCTGCAAAATAATCCTAAGCCAGCAACAGGTTACCATTTTATTTTCAAGAAGCCTATTTCAGAATAAGCAGTTGGCTTAATTACAGTTCTGTGCTCTGGACCACAGAAACAGACTGCAGTCAAGAGAAGAGGCAGGCAGGACTGGAGGGTTGGGCTGGCACTGACACTCACATATTCCTGCCAACATCAGGATCAGAGGAGGGGTAATGCTACAACACCAGTTACTGCAGCTTTCTGGAGCATAGCAGCATTCAGCACCCATCCTTTATATCAGCCACGTGTTATTGAGACCTCTACCTGTTAGTGGTGCCTGCTCAACTCTTTTTATTAGGAACAAGAAATTTTTTAATGCTATTCTCTCGATTTTTTTGAGCTGAGAGCAGCAGAAGCATGCTGCTACTTGCCATCCATGATGTTCAGACCACTTAAATTGGAGCTTTGAGTATGGAATATTCAAAATGTTAACTGCTACTGAAGGAAGCTCATATCCTATTCCAAGCACAGCCACGTGCTTAGCAGGATGATCATTACTAAGTTGCTCAGGTTTTTCTCCCAGCTGCAGCAGCTCTTTACAGACAATGAGCAGAGCCACTGGCCATGGAGGATCAGCAGAAAGAAATGCTTTTACACTCTTCATGACTAGATAGAATCATAAAACTGAGACAACTGGTGGATGGGCTCTAAAGACAAGGATTAATTGGAAATGTCCTTGTGCAAAAGCCTTACTCAGAGCATGGGGTGTACCCCGAGGAACACAGCCTCATGGGCTTTCCCAGGTGGAGAAGGGGGCATCAGGCACTGGTGAAATGGGTGCTTCCTCAACACCAAGTAGCCTGTAACATCAGTTTATAATCTGTTGATGTGAAGCCAGAGCTAGCATGAACCCCACCCTCCACGTTGTCCTCAGCATCGCAACAGGGACTTGGGTGGAGTGGCCTTCTCATGAAGAACAACACACACCTCACGCTGGGCTCAGCCCAAGTGCAGCCTTGGGAAGTACTCCTGAATCCCATGGTTCAGATCCAGCCTCTGTCTTCTGACTTCTGTAGACCGTGGACAACCTTCAGTGCCAGGTACTGGCCACACTCACGTTTTAGGTGTTCAAGGTCACAGAAGCCAGAGTCAGTGCTCTTCTCAGCTACACAGGATCCCACCTGCACACTGGAAGTACCATCTCCTGCTGCTTACAGTGAAGAATAACACTCTCACACTACCATTACATTCTGAGGCTGGGAACCTTCAGAACAGCCCAAGTGCTTCAACTCTGGCTGCAACACTAACTTTCCTACAGCTTTTCTAGCAGAAGGTTTCATACAGCTGAGGGACCTCTCATGTAGCTCTAGAAGGATGCTCTCTTGAGCTGGGCTGGAACACGGGCCAGATAAGCAGGATACAGTCAGGCTGTTTTTACAAAATAGAGCCAATAAGTCTGAAACGAAGCTCCCAGAAGGCAGGAGGGACTTGTCTTGGAGAATGACAACACATGTTGCATTTGGAAGCAAAGATCAAGGAAGATATAAAAATGAATAACTGAAATCATTTTTAGAAAATATAAAGACATTTTTTCAGTTTTCATTTGTTCCTGATGTCTATTGGCTCCAAGGAAGAGAGACTACTGGTCTTCATGTAAATCCTCATTCAAACAGATGCTCACACTTTTGATTTACAAATACTGTCCTGGACACAAATTACTGAACACCATCTAAGCATCTCTCTGGTTTACACCCAGGTGTGTTTGCAAATCTCAGCATAGTTTATCAAGCTCTATGAATAGAATGTTGATTTTTTTACTGAAAACTCAAATAATTACATAGTTGTTATTTCTGAACTTATTTTGTAAACAGGGAAATTAATTTGGGGGGTGAGAGCAGGCATAGCACTCAAATCCAAGTTTTCTACCGAACGCAAAACATTTAGCTAAAAAACTTAGCTGAAAATCCAGTTCTCTTTCAAAATGGAGTTTGGAAGAGAAATCTAGGACCAGCCATTTCTATGCAGTATCAAATTCTTCTCTGTTTGGATGAAAAGCCAAAAAGCAGCATAAAATTGCTTGTAAGACACACATATTAGCCAGTCTTTTAGGAAATCCTTATCGAGAGATCTAATTTCACCTGGTTTTGTAGGGAATACAGCACAAAAATATAGATATAGACAACAGTAAACAAAGGCTCAGGTCAGCCAACCACCTAATAAAGAACCAAATGAGAGATATTTAATGGACAAGAAAAACATATTCAGAATTTAGAGCTTTAGAAGAGAGTCACTGGACATCCATCAGTTGGGTGCACTGTTGCCTAGAAAGCTTTTCTGTGCATTTTGGGAGAGAAATGAAAAAAAGCCCATCCTGCTTTTGCCCTTTTAAAAGCTTTTTCTGCCTTCTTTAAACTATGTTCACTAAGTGAAAACAACATTGTTCATTACCTTCAACATGCTGGTAATTATCTTGCCACAAAGTGACCCCCCATTGTACAGGGGCTGCATGCTGGACTCTATCAACTAATTTCATTTCATTGCCACATTAACAGTCCAAAAGAAGCACACCACTGTTTAATATTTAATGAAAATGTTTCGTTCTTAACTAGGAAAGTTCCTCTGCAGACAGCAGGCCTCAGCAGGTGGCTTAGGAGCTCAAATTTTAATTAAAATTTCTAACTATAAATGCAAATCACAGCACTTACTGAGAAATGCTTCTCAGCGTGGACACTTTTATAAGCACATCACAGAGCCTTTAGAAAGTGGACTCTACAAAGGACAGGAACACACACTGCAGGAGAAAATCCTGTATTAACCTACATGGACTAGATGACCTCACAAATCTTTCAATCTTTCATTTCTATGATTCACAATGGGAACAACTTTCTTGCAAAGAACTAACGGGGACCACCAGTCTTTGGGCTCTCCCTTAAAAAAGGAAATTTGTGTTTGTAGGATATGAGCTGTTTCTTAAATTGATTTTACTTAGGCATGATCACTTGCAATTACAGGCCCAGTAATATCTGAAAAACAGTGATTTGAGCCTAATCTAGCCTGAGGACCCATAAGCATTTCTACACAGCTACACACTCTCCAGAGCAAATGTGTGATGCACTTGGCCAGGTAGGCAATTACACTATTGTTTTGAGTGCAAAAATTAAATTTTTAGCATTTATGGCTCTTCCCCAGCTACTGTTTTTGAAGAACACCCACAATGCCTCTGTTCTCTGCCCTTTTGGCTGGTTCCTTCTTTCCAGTGGACATGGTTTGGGTGGGTCCATATGGGTTTCTCTCACTTCAGATGCTGAAGGGCTGCAAGGCACCTCTCCTGGTGGCTGGCAGGAGCAAGTTCATTGCTTCTTCCCCATGAGGGAGAAGTTTTACTGCTCTGGTCAACTGAACTGAGGCCACCTTGGCTCTTTCTGGAAGTCCTTGTGTTCTCTTTATCTCCATCAAAGTGTCATGCAGCTTCCCCTTCCTACCCCTTCTCTCCCATGGGCTGGTCAGCCTTACACCCACCACGCTAGCCCAGCCCAAGAACAGCTGTTTCCATTTCTCTCCTGTTTCATGTGGGTAGGAGGGTCCAAATTTATTTCAGTTGTGCCACAAGCCTGCTAATTTCTTCTTTCTTCTGTCCACCCCCACTTTCTTGGACTCACAGGTATGTGCTTTTCATTCTACTGAATTGCACCCACCTGTGACCTGAGGCCAGGCCTTGATGTAGCCAATGGAACTGAATTGTTCCACACCCCATGGTTAACCTAGAACTAATTACAGATCCTCTATGCACTGTTTGCTCTTATCCTTATTATTTTCATGGACTTGGTGGTATTTTTAATGTTCCTGAATTAATTTATGGTGTTCACCCACCTGAATTTGCAAGCAGATCTCCCAGAGACTCCATTCACTCTGTCCTCCTCTGCCACACACGTGGCTCACATTTGAACACCAAGACTATACAGCCATCTAAGTTAAGTTTCTGCACAGCTGTCTTCTGCTGCTTTCATGCTCCCAGAGGTGCTACATGTCCATAAATATCTGAATATTTTCTTTAAATGTAAGGACTATCCCTATTATGTCACCATATCAACCAAAGAGGCTGAATTCAGCAGGAGCTTTCCCTTAGCCGAAGGATCCTGTGAACTTTGATGGAGATTAATCAAACTGTGATCAGGGTCTGCTGCTCTGTGCCTTCTCCACTCCTGTCTGGGTGCCTCTTTTACAATATCAGCCAGCTCAAGCATAGGGTGTGGGAACTCTTTTACCCAGGACAGGAAGATGTAAGCCAAAACTCATTAGATTCACTAATGCACAAGGTGACAAAATGCAAAGCTTGTTTTAAAAAAACTTATCAGATTGAAGAAATATAAGGTAAGGAATGGAACAGTATTTCAGCACAGGTGATAAAGGACAGAAGCAAATGGAGAAAGTAAAATACAAAAGGACCACAAATGCCCTTTAGTGGTTCTACTTTCACAACCATTCATTTTTCTAAAGAAAAGAAGCCTTCACCAGGTACCTTTAGGCATCTGATGGTATTTTTAGCTCCCCAATGCAATGACTGCCTGTTTGCTTCACTCCCCACTAACTAAATTAAAGATCCTGGAGCGCTCCCTGAGCCACTGCTTGGCCAGGATGGTTGATCTCAGGTCATGACATTTCACTTCTCTGCTAGACTGTAACTTGAGAGATCACAGCCCTGTTGCTATTTGAATTGTGACCATCACATTCAGTCTATGCTATTCCTCAGATCTTCTGTCTGCAAAACAGGAATGTTATTCTCTTGCAATTTGATGCAATAGATAAATTCCATTGATCACTCCAGTATGTCCCCACGTCACTGCCACAGGGGCACCTAAACCAAGAGATGTGGCTTTCAAGGAAGCTACCACGGGTTTTACCCATTAGAGTTGTGAAAAGTCCCAGGAAGAGGCACAGAACAGAGGCAAAAGGAAGAAAAGGAAGAACCAAGTGGGAAAATGAACTTAACATCTCCACACAACTTCCCAGGTCAGATATCCTCACCTCATCACACGGGGCTATCCTGTGAATCATGTCTTTCAGGTGGCCAATCATCCGCTCTTCCTGAAAGTCATACGGGAATGTCTCTGTCCACTCTGTCAGCAACTGTAGGATTTTGGGTCCAAATTTTCTGATTCGAGCCTGAAATGGAAACCAGAATGATGGACAGGGATTGAAATGTGTTTACTCATTAAAGTCTCCCAGCAATATGTTTGTCACTGAACGTGGGGCCAGATTTTCAAAGAAGGCACCTAAGGCTGCACCTCTAAAATCTGCACATGTGCAAACAAATAGTGTGGTGCACAAATAGTACATGTTGGTGTGCAAAATACATCAGTGCTGAGATGCATGCACAACTGTCTATTTTATAGGCAGATTTAAATACTCTGCACATGCAATTGGCCAGTTTATGATTGGATGTACACTTCATTGGTGCAACCTTTATATCTTTTTAAAAAATATCTGGCTTTTTTGATGATTTGAACCATATATTCTTCCCTTTTGTACTTACAACAGTCCCACATTTTCATCCTTCCCTGAAAAATTGAACGGAATGCATTTCTTGACCAACAAAAAGGTGGGTTTTGCTTCTTTGCTTTCTGGCTGTATGAAAACACTACTTAGTGACCAGTGGCAGATGTAACATGAGGCAGAAAAGATGGACAAAACACCAGCACTTTAGTAACTCTACCTGGGCTACTGATGATGTTGCTCTCTTCCCACATGAGCTCAAGGTCACTATAGGACAAGGACACCCACTCACACAACACACAGCTGGTGCTCACTTTGCTTTTGGTGTAGATTTATCTGAGAATGCAGCAGTGGGAAGACATGAGGCAAGGAGGGAAATGTGGGGAACAGCACAATTGGTGTATTAGTATTATCTCAAAAGACAGCCAGTGTGGCTGCTTCCAAAGCTTTCATCTTCCATTATCCAAGAACACGTGAAGAGGAAATTGCGTTAAACAACAAACTGCACTTTTATTTACAGAAAACACAGACCAAAACAAACACCCTTCTTCTGCATCTTGCATGCTGTAGCTAAAGCTACCTTGTAATCAGCAGAAATTATACTCTTGAGCTCCATGGCTCTCTGCTTTTCAACCAAGGTGGTTAAAATGCATATTTCAGCTTTCCACCAACAACAGGTTTCAATGAACCACATCTCTAAAAATAACTGCTGTCAGCTGGCATTAAGCTCATGCTCAAAGACCAGCAGGTGGCTGCTAAAGGAAAAGCTTTATTGGAACTACAAAGGTCTGGGGAGACTTTTGCTCCAGCTGTGTAAACTGCTATTAGGAATGGAAGGAGAGGAGTTCCTGCAAGTCACAGGACACAACTCAAGGCATGGGAGGTCGCTTGTGTGCAAAATTTCAAAGTCAGGCCCACTCTCAAGAACACAAAATCAGCTGTGTCCCACCAACTTAGCATTACCACAGGCCAGTCCAAAATGCAGTTCCACTTCAGGCAGATAGGAGATCTTCATTATAAGACAAATGTTTCTCATTTCTTGCTAAGTTTAATGAGCAGCAAAACTTTACAATGCTCAATTCTACTCCTCCTAAATGCCACAGCATCGGAGAATAGAACCCATCACAACTCAGAAAAATTGTTTTGGATGCTGCACCTCATACAGGTATTTCTATTACCACTGACTGTATGGGCCACCCAAGTGTCAGATTTCTGTGAAGTCTCTCTGACTGCTCTCCCCAGCGAGGGCAGAGCTCCTGTTACTCATGCAACCAGTTGCCTGGGCAAAAACAAGCGTTCAGATGTGTTCAGCTGCTGGTTGTTCAGTATTTGATGCTAAGAACAGTGGCACAAAGCTGGAAAGGCTGATATTTTGGAAAGCTGGGTTTTTCTGGAGAATTGCAACCAATGCACATTGTTCTCCTCTCCTGAAGGTGCATCTCGTGCCCCAGGTAACGTACTGGAGATAGGTCTTCACCCATGCACCAAGGAGAGCCTGGGCGGAATCCACCACTGAATAGGATGCAGTGAGATTCATCTCCACTGCAGTGTCTGTGGGACTGCCAGAGGATGCACATGTGTTGTTACACACTGTATCAGTCTGCACAGACCTTAGGGCAAAGCAGGAGGAGTGCTGACACAGTAACAGCTTGGATTTTCTCATTCTGTTAGCTCATCACAGCCTGACTACTGTTGAATTACTGTTCAACTCATTCCTGGTGTGCCAGGCAGCACTGCTCTGCAGCCTGGTTGTGGGGATGATCTGGCAGTGCCAACAATGGGAGGTTAGTGGGTAGCTGCTTGCTGTTACCTTAGTGTTAAAAGTGACAGGTCAGGCCAAGAGGAAATATTATGTACCAGAAAGCAAAAGGGCAGACACATTAAATAAAAATGGGAAAGAAAGGGTTATGTTGACATCTGCAATTGACAGTGTGTGAGGCTTAAGTCCTACCTCCTTGCATCCCACAGGCTTTATCAGAGCCTTAAAGAAGTTAAGAAGGAAAGTCAGCTGGGAAGATCGAGACAGGGGAAGAAGGAAAATCAGAAGAAGATTTGAAGTGACTACTGCCTGGAGCAGTGCTCTTGGACAAGGATACAAGGATGTCTCAATGTCACAATCTCAGTAACAACTTTTATACTTTATGAGAAAGTTTAATTCAACCCGAAGGGAGGCAAAGGACATACACCAGAACCCCAGAATTCTCTGCCCACTGAAAACATTTCACATTTTATTTCTGTAAAGGTAAACTCACCTTGTCCAGGACAGGGTCGTCCAGCCGCTGCTGCTCAATGCACTTGTGACAAACGCGGGACAAAAGCTCATGGGGTTCGATGAAGAGTCTGGAACTCAGCAGGAATGTAAAGATATAGGCTTTCTGCAGGAGAAAACCAAGGAGACCTGCTGTGAGCAGCCACACAATGGGTAATATCAGCCATAAAAGCCCTAAAGTCCATGGGTTTTGCATTTTTGCTGGGATAGACCTTTATGTTGAAAAGACATAAGGATTCCTGATGCTTAAATGGAGTTGGTTGGTCTCTTCTCTCAGGTGACCAGTGACAGAACTAGAGGGCAGGGACTCAAGCTTAGTCAGGGAAAGTTTAGACTTGATGTTAGGAAAAAGTTCTTCACTGAAAGGGTGATTGGCCATTGGAATGGGCTGCCCAGGGAGGGGGTGGAGTCGCCGACCCTGGAGGTGTTTAAGGGGAGACTGGATGAGGCACTGAGTGCCATGGTTTAGATGATGGGTTGGTGTTAGTGTTGGGTTATAGGTTGGACTTGATGATCTCAGAGGTTCTTTCCAACCTTGTGATACTGTGAAACTGTGAAACTGTGAAACTGTGATTACAGTGGGTGCAGGAGGCATTGCCATCTCCTTCCTCCACAGCATCCACTTCCAGCCTCTGGCTGCCGAAACCCTGGGCAAACATCCCGCAAAGGCAACGTGCAGGTCACTCTACAGGAGTGAGCCCAGGTACAGGAGACAGCACAACCAGGGATGCATGGAGGCCAGTGAAAGCTAAACACGTAGACACTCAAGCATCTCCATACGGTATCGGTTTGTGAGCTGCAGACACCTCTAGTTTAGCTCCATCTTGCTATTGCCCAGCCTATTTTAAGGAATATTTCATTTATTCTACTCACTCCCCAAAATCCATTTCTATCAGCCAAGCCACATCATATGCAGTCACACATCTGTGAAGCTGTGGGAAAGCAGGCTTGTGTTGGATAAATCCTTGGATTATTTAAAGTATTCCAGCAGAGAATTTAAAATATATGCATGAATCTTCAGTTGTTTGCATCCTGACCCTGAATTATCTTCTGTCCCCCAGACCTAGCCACCTTCCTGAGCAGTAGGGTGCAATATTACAATATTACATGTTGCTTAATGAAAATCTCACAGTATAATCTGTCTCCATTACCTATTTTTATTGCCTTCCTTTACTTTTTTAATTTATATCCTTCTTTATTACTTATTTTCAGCTGATCAGAAACTGAGCTGTGGGTAATTTAAATCATGCTGTCTGCTCTGCATTGATAACTTTCACAGTCTTCTGAACTGCCCAGAAGTCAATGCTACTCTGTGCTTTGAAATACAAGCTTTTCCATAGAGATATATTAGCACTTTAAAGTCTTCCAGTCAACCTCTGTTCTGAATTCCACTGAGGATGTGCAAAACCCAGTGAAGTCAATGACTTGCAAGACCATACCTACTTCCAGTTTGGATCCTCACACTGTTGGTAACAAAACACTGCATAGTTACTGATGGAGGAAGGATTAGGATCTGGACTGTGCTGTCCAGCACCTGCAAATTTGGTGTGACTATAACCCTAGGTAAATTATGAACCCATCAGAAGGGCCACCTCTCTTGCCACTGAGGGAATGCTTTGTACATGCAGACAAAGCTTGATGACTTCAGCAGCTACTGAAATTCAGTTAATTTAGTTCCAGTTCAGACAAAGTTTTCTGCTGCAGTTTTCATCTAAACCTCTCTGGGATGCACTGCTATTTTTGAAGTGCTCTTACTGCTGTATTGCTAATTCATCACCAACACAGCTTTCCTCCTCATCCCCCCTCCATTCTCATACTTAAAGTCAGTATCAATTCTGGGATCTGCTTTTTCAGGGGAACAATTATACAGCAGTGAAACAGCATTTAAAGCAATGCATCAATTTACCAAGCTTTAATTGTATGCAGCTTTTAAATTAGCCCTCTTAATTCAAAATTTAACACATTTGCACTTTTGCATAAAGTGCTGCCCCAATTCATCAAAATTAAATTGTTTATTATACTGTAAATTGCTTACTTCAGGGTAGTAATCGGTGGTAGGTATCAGATGCTGGATTAGAGCATCTAGGGACGCTGAGGTAAGGTTTCCATCCTGGAAGATCAGTCCTCCTTGTTCATCATCTTTTGAAGAATGTAGATGAGGGCTGAAGCCACATGGGGTAAACATACTGGTAGAACTCAGCGTTTGGGGCATGCCTTCCTACAAGAGAGAGAAACTCATGTCAGCCACAAGATCTATCAGAGTCCCAGTCACATCTGTCTTTTGGTTGATTCGAAAAACATAAGCCACTAATGAGAGCTTCCTGCTCACAAAATTAACATGATTCCTTCATTATAATCTCTTTTATAGCTGTCACTGGCAGATCATGCCTACATTGGGAAATACACAGAAAATGGGGTATTTACAAGGGCAAGTACTGATAGGATGAGGGGGAATGGTTTTAAATTGGAAGGGGGAAGATTTAGATTAGACTTTAGGAAGAAATTCTTCACAATGAGGGTGGTGAGGCCTTGGCACAGGTTGCCCAGGGAAGTTGTGATGTCCCCTCCCTGGAAATGTTCGAAGCCAGGTCTTGAGCAGCCCGGGAGGTGCCCCTGCCCATGGCTGGAACTAGATGATCTTTAAGGATCCTTCCAACCCAAACCATTCTATGATTCAATGGTTTTGATTTACATTTTTGGGCCAGAAAGTGATGGCAGCTGCTTTGGACTCCCACCCCAATCAAGAATGTCTGAGATGGTCTCTTTTTTTTTTTGCTACCAGCCCTGGCTCATTACACATAAGAGAGGTGAGATACTTGGATCTTGAATTCAGTTAAGTTCCTGAGCAGATGGGAGCTGTTGGCTTGAATCTCTGTCCACATGAGAAAAAGGTAGGGAGGATTCAGGGTAAGATAAGGAGAGAAAGGATGTTCCGTCCCAGGATTGCTCAGTATGGATCTTAAGCAATGCTCTGTGTCTCCCACGGGACTGAAGAGGCATCAAAGTGAGAGGTAACAGCAGGAGCAAAAGTCAACTGGAGGAGGATGGAAAAATGAAGGGAGTTGAAGGGAACAGAGAATGTGGGAGCTGCAGAAGAGATTGAAGAGCAAAAAAAAGAGAAATGAGGAAGAGGGGGAAGGCAAACACCTGCACTATTTTTGGAGCCTGAAGTTAGTCAGGCCTAGTTCTATACTTAGGCACTAAATAAATGTTTCAAAAAGATCCTGAGCACTCATCGACTTCACTAGAGAGGCAGAGTCCTCAGCACCTTTGAAAAGGAGGCCAGGCAAACTTGGAGCGTGTAGCCCAGTTTCAAGCTCCTAGTATTTCAGTTCTCTGGGCTCTTTGGGTTGCATTCTAGGCTCCATCTCAATTCATGCCTTACAATAAGCTTTAAAAGTTTCTTCTGCTGAGGAAAGTGGTTTTGTTCTTGAAGTGGCACAGGGGGAAGACAGACTTTGATCTGAGAGCTTTTAAGCATCGCCAGATGCTTCTGAAATCCCCCACAGAATCTACTCTGCTCTGAACGAGAGGCAGGATTATAGGATGTGGACTGGGAAAAGGACAGTGTATTCTCACTCTCAGGTCAGCGAACACATCATCCAAAGCAAGGGACCCCTCTGTGACCTGACAAATTTACTTCTAAATTTGATTTTACTTGGAGTGAGCAAGAATGAGAAAGAGATGAAGGAAGGGAAGAGTTCTAGAGGCCTCTACTCCCTGAGCAGCTCCAAAGTACCTCCCAGGATGCTGGCTCTTCTCTGCTGGAAGAGCAAGCTCTGCACCCCATGGCCTGCTGAGCCAGCACCGACCTCCCACGTAGGCAGGCACGGGGCCACAGGCTGCCAGCGCCTGCCCGCCGCTGGGCCTCAGCCTGCCGACTGCTCCTGCCTGCTGGTGTTCAGGCACAGCCAGTCAGCACACACCCCTTACCTTCCAATATATTTCTTTGTTCTGCTCTTCAGAATTACAGAAGGCTTGGGCTGGAAGGGACCTTAAATCCCATACAGCCCTTTCACTGGATCAGGGCGCTCAAAGCCCCATCCAGCCTGGCCTGGAACATCTCCAGGAATGGGGCAGCCACCACTTCTCGGAAGAACCTGTGCCAGCGTCACCAACCTCACAGGAAAACACTCCTTTTTAATGTCTAATCTAAACCTCCCCTCTTTCAGCTTAAAACTGTTACCCCTTGTCATATCCCTCCAGCTTTCCTGGAGCCCTTTTCAGCACTGGGAGGCTGCTCTAAGGTCTCCATGGAACCTTCTCTTCTCCAGGCTGAACAACACCAACTCTCTCAGCCTGTCTTCATGTCCATCTAGTATCCTGCCTCTTCACCAACCCACACAACTTCAAAAGCTGCCCCGTGGATTTGGCTTAAGAACCTGAGTTTGCCTTTCTCCCTCACGTGTACCAGTAAACGTGCCCACTCAGTCACCTCAGCTTTGGTTACCTGTACAGTACGTTGTATGCACTCCTGCAAATATCCTTCTGTGCAAAAGCACCTCTCTGCCTGGCACAACCCATCTACTCCCCCAAGCTCAGGCTGGTGCAACTTGCCAACTCAGAGCAATCCTGGGTCGCGGGGGATGAAAAGGGCAGTGTGTCTGTAAGCCAGGCAGGGTGTGAAGCTCTGGGAGAGGCTGGGAGCTGAGTCCCAGCACCGTGGGAGATCAGGCTTTATGAGCAAAACTTGGGTGACTTCATCCTTCAAAGGAAGGACCGTTCCCCAGGATCCAGCGGTTTGGTTACTGCATCTTATCTCTTTCTGGGAGGCTCACACGGACTGGGAACACTGGCTGCCTCCAGGATTTACAATTAAACAAAAAGGAACTAAAATTTCAAACCCGACAAATTCCTGCCTTGACTGAAAGCCAAAATAGGTGTCAGGGTTTTCAGTTTAGTGTAAAGACCAGAGTATCTGAATGTCATCCCAGCTGGAATAGAAGTTGAAGTATCTAGTTTTAATGAATGTGCAGATGTGCTTGTTAATAAGGGCTCCAAGAGCGAGTAATTGCTGCTTTTTGTACACAGCTCAGACTCCGTGTAGTAAATGGGAACGACTGCCAAATCCCATTTGTTACTTCTAACACGCTCTATGTTACGCTTTGTTTCTATGGTAATAATCCCAAGAAGGATTGCATGTCCATACAGATCAAGAAATAAATCTCACGGACATAGAGCTGTCTAGATGAGGAAAGGAAAAGCTGAAACAGCTGTGAACTTACTGGACACATCCTGGCTTCAGTGTAACACAGAACTCAAAGCACTAATTTATTCAGTGCATCCCTCACTGTCAACACCATCTTTATTATCAAACAGAAATGTATATAAACAGGATATTGCTTGAACTTTAGCATCTCATTACATGAGAAATCTTGCTGAAATACATAGTAATGCTTCTTAAGGAAAAGCTATGATTTTTTTTTTTTAAACTGAATAAGAACAGCTGTACAACTGTCACTGAGACATCCATATCAGGCATTGTTAAGAAATTAAATCTGACTTTTTATTACGAAGTTCCTCATTTAATCTCAAATGCTCAGGCAAGGCTTGTGTCATATCTAGTGCCTGGCTGCCACCGTATTGCCACTCAAGACCTGAAGGTTTTAACTCCATGTCTTTTTGCTCACTGTTGACTGATACAGTTATGTTCACAGCAGGATGAAGGCCACCTGTACAGAAACTAAAAACCTCTTGCACTACTAAGCTTGATAACAACTAACATTAGCATTTGGCAGACAGGAATTTCAGACAGACTTCTCTGCTCACAACACTTCATTTCTTTTTCTGTTCATGCAGTTTCCAAACTACTCTTTTCAAAAGCACTAAATAGAAACGAGATCTTGCTTTGAAAGAGCCCAGATGTGTGATTGCCTGCAGTAGGCAGAAGACAAGGTTATGCTGTCAATCACTCCCAGAATACAGAAACAACAAGGGAAACACTGAGAGAGGAAAACAAACAAGGAAACAACCTCAGGGAGATTTGTCTTATTGCATTGATGGTGGTTTGGGTGATGGAAAAGGCAGGCGGTGTAGACAGAGCCAGACCCTTCTCAGAAGAGCAGAGTGACAGGATAAGAGGCAACACCCCTGGGCTGCAGAAGGGAAATTCCAGTTAAACATAAGAGAAAATCCTCCCCCGAGTACTGCATGAAATTGGAAGAGGGACCTGGAAAGGATGTTCAACTTCCATCCTGGGAAATTTTCAAAACTCAACTAGACAAGACCCTGAGCAACTTAAGCAAACTTCAAAATTAGCCCTGCTTCAAGTGGGAGCTTGGACTAACAACCACGAGAGGTCCCTTCCAATTAACTTTTCTGTGATTCTAACACATCTGTCTTAAACTGTTGCAGTATTGCCCCTTCTGACTTGTTGGGCACTTTGCAATAAGGTGTACTGGTACCTGAGGCTAGAGGATCACAAGGAGGATGATGGTGTCACACTGGGTCGCAGTGGGCTCCTCAACGTTCTCCCTGACTCTGGGGTTGTGCATTCAGAGGAGGGTTCTCTGATTGGGAAATGCCACAGCTCAGCTTGTTCAGCTGTGGGTTTTTTGGATAATAATGTCAGGTGTGCTGAAAGTGAGCTCCTTGCCACTACAAAGGAAAAGTACTTTTGCGGTGTCATGGCAATAACTGGAACAGGCAATCTTCTGTATTTATTTCTACCTCTGCTCATTTTGTTTGGTGTTGTTCTGCTTCATCATTCATCATTCTTGGCTTTTATTGGCTATTACAAACCACTTTTTCTTTACATTCTTTTAAACTATTTCATACGTTCATAAGATTGGAAAAGAAATTAAAAAATAATGGCAATATACTGCTTTTTAATATTTCTTCACTGGCCAGGACAGCTCTGTTCCAACACAGTGATGAAAACAGGCAATCTGTAGACACTTCTCACTACAAATTATGCTGCTTACACAAAAATATTTAAGGACTTGATTCACTGAGCCACAACACGAGAGCAAACAGCCACCAATGACTGGGAGAAAAGTCACCCACAAACTCTGCTCTTATTTACACCTGCAAGTGCCTTAAAACCTCTGGAAAACCAGTGTCCAAACCTGGAAAACTGAGTAGGGCTTAGCTTAAAGAAAGGATTGCCTAACCATAAACATAACATGGACCCACCAATCTGCAGCAAGAGAGGTTCAGTGTGTTAGAGGAGAGTTAAGAGGCTGCCAGCTCTACCTCCCTGGTGGCAGCCAGGTTACCTGAGGCAGAGCCACAAGGGTAAATACCCCACCAGCATTCCCCAACTCCACCGCCTGCTGTTACAAATGTCCCCATGGCAAGTACAGTTAATGCTTATGTGGACATGAAATGTTCAGGAAACATTTAATGTGTTTTTCAGCAGCTTTGATGTGATAAGTGTTTTATCCTTTTATCAAAAAACTTAATCACACTGTTTACTTTTGATCTTCATTTCATCTCTGCCTTCCATCTGCTCTGCCTCTCTCAAGGGGAAACAAGCGTTGGTACCATGTGACGAATGGAGCGGGGCTGCAGAACTTATCTTCCCACCCACTTAACTTTCAGATTAACAAACTAAATAAAACCCTTCCCACTTCAAGGATGAAAGGCACAAGCTCTTGACAGTCTCCCACCAGAATTACAGGAGCTAGAGAGGATGGTAAGGGGAGGCGTGGACGCTGGGGTGTCCATCTGTGCCATGAGGGAGGCAGCAGTTTCACTCACTATCCTGGCTGTGAAGGTGGGCTCCTCCTTGCAGGAACTCAGGATACACTTGGAGTGCTCAGGGGATAAATCAAGGGTATGGGAGACTCGAGGTCAAGTGTAATTTGGCAAAGCACATACTTTAACAAATATGCCCACTCTGGACTGAGTTAGACTGGTTCTTACACCCATCTGGGTACACAGGTGGGAGACGTCTCCAACCCCATTGCATCTCAATCCTGCGAATGTCTTTATTGATCGAACTTCCAGTAAAACCAGAGAGTTCAAGGAAGCGAAGGAGGCTAAAACATTTTGGAAAAACACCTTCTTGGAGAATTCTTGGTCACCTTTAATAACTTTCAGTAAGAGTACCTGCCATTAACAAACTCATAATGTATTCGATGCTGATGTAATTAGTAACCCAGAGAAGATGTAACTTTCTTTTCACCTTTCCAATAAACCATAAAACATCCCATTTACAGTCCATGAAACTTGAAGCTGTTAGGGTCTGAAGTTTCTGTGAGTGCAGCTGCCCACCACCGTTACTGGGGAGGAGGGGCAGGGCATGGCAAAGCCCCAGCCTTCAGCACAAAGTGGAGATGGGGATGCATTGGGAAGCTCTGACTAGGGGAGAAAAAGCAAAAAGAGCAACCAAGCTGCAACTCCCGCAGGGCTCTGGGAAAGCATATAAAGCACAAACCCTCTTCATCCACTTTTTCAAGAAAAAACTGAAGCCAAAATTACCTCTGCTGTAAAAAGTAGCTACAAACTCACACAGGAAACAACTCCTGATGGGTTTCCAATTTCTCCATGAAAAAAGCACTCTAATCCAGAAAAGTCATTTCAAAGACTCAGATCAGAACCTGGGCCCAGCACTGCCAAACTAGCATTCACAATGTCCCAGAACAGGCAAAGAAGCCCTCAGATCTACCCTCTCCAAACTAGCACTTGGCCAAGTCATGGAGCAAAGGCTTAGGTTCACACAGGCACAAAACGGAATCTGGCTTCTTCCTTCACAGCAACCCTCCGAACCAGAATGGCCCAGCGTGAGTGGCGCCTGCACCATAATGTCATTCCCCTAAAGACACTGCAATGTGACAGGAAAAAGATTCAACTCAAACTCCACAGAAATTACTGGGTTCTGCCTCTCACATATTTACTTCGGACTCGAACAAGAGCTTTTGTTCTCTGAGACGTGCACAGAGCTGCATTCAAAGCCCGCCAACAGGAATGCATACGTCTACCAGCTGAATTTTTCCCATTGTGTCAGCGCAAATGATCACAGCTACTCCTGTACTAGAGGTCTATGAGAAATATCTTGCAGCCAAAATACTACAGTGAAAAAACAACTGTGCTAACCAATTACTAGGAAATCTGATGGACATGCCTCAGAAAGAGGCCCAATTTACACGTAAGGAGGCATTAAATCAATTACCAGCACAGTGCAAGTAAGAACAAGGTCACCTTGCTGGAGGAATATTTCTGTTTATGCTCATGTCAGAGTATTTTGCTCAATAGAGAAAAATGAAAACCTGATTATCATGAATTTGGTAGACTGGTCTGAAGTAGAATGTAAATCAGAAACGAGAAGATTTATGGCCAATTAAATTGAACTCCAATCAAAATCCCATTCAGGCAACAGTTCCCTGCGGGCTTCAATTTGTTAGTGCCACATTTTTTTAATAACTTTCTTTTTCATGTAACATCAGCAATAATAAAAACCCTTCAATAACAAGCAGAGCCACGAACATGTTATTTATCTTAAAATACCATCATTGCCTGGAATCAGAAAGCATTAAAAGAACGCACCATAATCACTCAGGAACAACCCCCCATAAAACTGCAAAGGGTGTAAAGATATTTTCTGAGTCTCGGAACAATTTCTCTTTTCATTAATTTTGTTCAAGTCTGAAGTATTTCTCCTGAGTAAAAGTGAGTTGGCGTTGACCCTGGCACGAGACTGAAAGCAGCCTCTGATGTCTCAGATGCCTACCCAATATTAATATTGCACGGGCATGTGAAGCACAGGGCCAGTGGCTTATCTGTGTCTCATCATTATCAGATTTTAGTAATATTAGAAGAACGCTTAGCAATATATTCCAGATGCCCTTGACAGTATTCAAATGTATGCTAACGGCAGCAGTCTGGATTTCTCTCACTTCAGGCTAGGAAATCTATTTTCTGCTCTAATGTGCCTCTCTCCCTTTACGCCTCCCCCCTTCCTCCTGAGTGCCTGATAAAACCCTTAGATGATACAAAATCTATTCTGGCATATAGGAGGCTTTTTATTTTTTTGAAGAAAAAATTATCTTTTTTCTTTCCTTAAGGAAAAGAAGGATTTTGTTTCCCTTAAGGAAGGAAAAAGTATAAATAGAACATAAACAGAACAGGGAAAACGAGAGTCCTTAAGAGTGGGAATGAATTACTGTACCTTTTCTTAAACAAGGAATTGCAAAATTTGCCCCAAGTCAGAGCTCAACCAGGCATGGCAGAGAGGGAAATCCCGGAACAAAACCATGCAGGCAGTGTTCCCAGAAACCAGTGACATCAACAGGACCCTTTTGGCTCAGTTCAGTCGTCGCTGACAGGCCCACCGCTGTGGCTGCCTGGAAATCAGTCAGCACGTGGACTTTCTTGCTTAGGCAGTGGTGAGGAGAACTAGCACTTGTCAGTCTGAAGGGCTGTGTGGTTTTGTAGGGCAGTCTGGGCTGCAGCACCATCAAACTCACACTTAAAAACGAGAAAGCTGCTGAGGGAATTTTAATATCTAACTACACAGGCATGACATTGTGACTCCTTTCAGATCTCAGCAGCCATCTCCTCTCAGGGAACAGCTTCTTCCAGGCCAAACCTGGAGAAATCAGAGCAGTTTCAAAGCAGCATGGCAGCTTGGCCTCTGCCACACCAACAGCTTTGCATGAGCAAGGACACCTCTCCCCATCCAAGTGAATGCTGTCTCCACCGCACGCTGTCAGAATTACAATAGAAAGCCCGTAAATAAAACAAAAATGCAGACCTCAGTCCTCCTCTCCTGACATGTTGGTGAGAACAAGCCCTGACACGAATAAAAAACCTCCCACACCAAGCAAAGCAATTCTGCTATTTATGCAGAAGGAAGAAGGAAAGCTGTATATCAAACAAATAATTACATGAGCAGCTTTATCAGTCCCTGCTGATTACTCTCAGCTCGGTTTGATGATTCTGCCAGCGCTCCGCAGGTTGTTCAGAGAGGTGCATGTCACAACATTTCACTTGCAGTTCTTTCATTTATTAGCACCTACTGCTACCTATCTTCCAGTCAAAAATCTTGGCATACATTTAGAAATTGGTCTCCTGGAGTCTGCCAGGGAGGTTTAAAAACCTATAAATCTTATTTTTATATATACACATACTCCTCAAATAGACACCACACATGAATACGAATGCATAATGATGTATTTTGGGCATTACATATATATCTGCACAGTTATCAGAGACACACGCATTTTTATGTAAGAGCACCTCCCTCCCCAATATGTAAATAAAACAATTCAACTTAATTGCCTATCACTGCTTCAGTTTAGGTGGACAACTCTTCATCTGATTTTTTTTAATTCATAAATTCACGAAAATATTAAATAGAGGAGGGTCCAAACTACTTCAGAAAACATCAATGCCTTCTGAAGAGCAGCATAAGCTCTGACTGTCACCAATGTCAATTTGTCAGCACTGTTAATTACACTGCATTTGAGCAATGCTCAGCTACCAGATTAGCACAAATGCCTCTTAGATTTTTGCTCTTAATTGCTACAGTCTGCAGGCATCCCTGAGATTTATGTCCCACTGCAAGGCATTCTTTGTGGCAAGCACCTCTGTGCTTCAGTGCGCAGTGCCCAGCTAAGGTGATGGACAATCAAGCACCCGATTTATGATGCTCACAACCCCTATCCTTGACTTGCCTTCAAGAGCTGTGCACAGGATGGGAAAACCAAGAGGTCAGAGCTAAGCCCGGCAGTGGTGGATCTGGCCAAGCAGGCTCCCTAGCTAAGCCCTCCTCCCAAATATCCCCTCAGACCTGGGTTGGAGAGAGAGTGATGATGACATCCAAACTTCACTCCCTACCAGGGAAGAGGGGCAGAGCACAGAGGATACATCAGTGCAGCCAGCACGAGGCTCCAGTCTTAGCTATAGCTTTGGGTTATTTTGTCTCAGCAGCCTGTAGTGCTCCAGACTGATACACAAGCTCCTGTGCTCTGCAGATGGCATATGGACGCGTCTCCCTTACAGAAACAAGCTTGTGAGCTTCTGGATTTCCCCTTCTGGAGCACCATCTGTGCCTGCTCCCAGTCCTGCCACCCGCTACCGCGGCGTGACCCGAGGCAGCCAGGCAAGCGCCGGTGCTCCCGCCAGCCCCACGCTTCTCGCACAAGGCGAGAAAGCAGCAACGTCATCTCTAGCTGTCCTCAAAATTAAACACGTTCACGCTGGAATATGCTCAGCCCACACAAGTTCAGCCGTTGTTTGGGCAGGCAAGGACACTTCTGCTGGCAGATTCTCTCTGCCTGCATTAAGTATGTTTTAAAAAAAAAAAAAAAGAGGCTGCTGATTAGGATAACACAGCAAGTCTGTAGCTGGAAAACAAATCCCTCAACTTCAGAAAGAGGAAATTCCAGCTGCAGCCCAAGCCCCACTGCAGGTGAGGGTGCTGAGCCCACACTGGGGCTCCTACACCCCAAGGAAACACCGTGCTCAGTCCCAGCCACCTCTTCCCCAGCAGGCCAGGGGCAGGGGGGAGTCACCACTGAGCTGACTAATTGCTCATTAGCCGAAATTAACTCTGCGAAACACTTCTGTGATCATTGCTAAAAGTCTGTCAGTAAAAGGGACTGCAGACAGACATTAGTTCTTTGCTTCCTATCAAAAGCACCAGTGATGTGATGCTCTGGCTTTGGGATCAGCAATCTGTTCTTGGAGATACACCGGGACTGCCCATGGGCCATCCAGCTCACCCACCTGCCTCTCACACTGGCCATTATAGAAAGGGGCAAGAGCACTACAGAGGGCAGAAATACAACTGTTTGCTCTCTACAGCAGCCTCTTTCTGCTCTCTGGCAGTAAGAGACTAATTCATACCCCGAAGCACGAGAATTAATAACCATCCAAAATCTACTATTGTTGGTTATTCTCAGTGCCCATATAAAAATTATAACCTTCAGGCATTAGCAAGCAGAACCCTTCCTAAAGCTATGGTAGGGAGCTCAGTGAAACACAGGGGTGTTAGAGGAACTGACTTTCAATATTAGGGGAAGAATTTTTTTCTTGGCCTCATTCCACTGACATTTTTTTTTGTGTGTGGTATAAAACCCAGGGGTGAATACAGTCCAAGATATACACAAAATGAGCTAAATTCTGAACTGCACTTGCTGACCTCATAACTCTTCAGCAGTTGAAAAGTGGGTTACAAAGCCAATTTCCATAAAGGACATGTTCAGTTAACAGTGGGAGACTGTGCTGACTTGAGCTGTGTGAGCACACTACTGAGATATTTCCCACATGATCTACATTCATTCCATACTTTTTGCAAGTGCTCCTCAAAAGATGGTGTCAAGGGTGCAAATCCTATAGATCAAAAAGATATGCAACCCGTCAGAAAGCAGAGAGCTTTTTTAACTCATTATTCTGGTGCTTTGAGAAGCCACAAACACACATGGTTGTTCTTCCCCCCAGCCTTCCAGGCTCCAGGGTAGCAGCTTGCTCAGTGTATGGGCAGCCCAGATGGGGACACACACACATCCCTCCACAGTGCCTGAAAAAGGACATCTGATGCAGGGCCACACTGAAAATCCCAATTTTTGTCTATGGGTAGGACCCAGCATAAAAAAACATATTCATTCATTCGTCTTGCATATTGCTTGAGTAACCTTAAGGTATCTAAAGCAGCAACAACCAATGTTAGGAAATGGTACTATTTGAATAATATAACAAACTACCTGATACAAAATTTGAATGTACAACAGAGTTGTTACCCTGTGGCTAAATGTCTCACCTTTATTCAATCTTCTGAGACTCCAGACCTGCACAGACAGAGACATACACAACAGCACTTTAAACACTGTAGGGGAATTTCTGGTAAAATTATGCATGTATAGATATGCAAATACATAGGATTTGCTAAAGGAAGATGTCACCTGTAATCTCTGAAGCCCACACATTTATACATGCAATTGAAGAAAACCCTTGACTTTCCACTCTGTACGGGAAACTGGATCACATGCTTAAATTAGGTCTGGCATTGCAACATAGCTGGGGCCGAACTCAAACCATTTTATTTCTGTTCAGTCATCACAAATTCAACAAGCCCCTGAAATCCATGTGACTATTCAAAAAGTATGCTTCTTGTTCATGGGGATAAGGGGAGCCACCTCTGCTCTCCAGGTACAACCAACTGCTCACATAAATATTTACAACAAAAAGATAGACATCACATTTAAAAATTTGGTCTCCAGTATTCAGAAATTTTCTAGGAGTGCTAATACCA
Source organism: Tapera naevia (assembly GCA_033556795.1). NCBI lineage: Eukaryota > Metazoa > Chordata > Aves > Cuculiformes > Neomorphidae > Tapera > Tapera naevia. Next base: position 3,132,425 of record JAUMJJ010000272.1, on the reverse strand, counting down.
AAACCAGAAACATGCAACTTGTCCTGAAATGTTTATTCAGCTAAATAATAATTTCAGTATGAATAATTCTAAAGGAGCTGGGCCAGCAGCCTTTTTCAAACAAAGGATACTGACTAGAACAAGCAAACAGAGGTTTATGCTCAATTTAAGGAATTAACTAAAAGAAACATATAGCCCATTCTCAAATGGATATAAAACAAGTAGGAATATGTGCTAGGAGAGAGAGGCCTCAAAAGCTATTTCAGCACTATGTAGAATTTAAGTAATAATAGAGATTAGTGGTCAAGATATCAGCAGTGTGTCCAAAACTTGCATGGATGGGTTCTCAGTGCAAAACACCCTGCACAGACCCAGTCTTTGGGAACAGGACTCACATTGCACGCAGACATTTAACTGTCACAGGAGTTTGCAGAAGGATGGACACACGACAGATGAAGATTTCATTGTGAAATGCCTTGCTGGGATGTCCCCAGCTGCAGCTACGACAGACACAGAGAATGAGAATCTGATTAAGAAACAATTTGAACTCCATAAAGGAAAAACTGTGGAAATGAGGCACTAAGCGTGAAGCGTTTGATGCAAACAAGACCTAGGTTTGAATGTTGGCTTGTAAACAATACTAACTAGACCAAGAAAAATAGAAGAACTGCAGACGCACACAAGCCTTTGTCACAGTTTTCAGCTGCACAGCTGAGGAGCTGAAATGTCATAGACAAAGTGTGATGCCTCTTCTGCTACACTATGGCATGGTGTACAGTGATTCTGCTTTCTGAGATAGCACTTTAAGATCCAGGAGGCTTTCCCTGCATTTCAAATTTTCAAATCCCCATTGCAGCAGTCCCTGCTGTACATTTAGATGGTGCTGAAATTTCACAGTACTTCCTCAGTGACATGCACAACCACCGAGAGAATCCATTTAGGAGGGAACTGGGGAGGTAACCAGCTGGAAACCCATGACGAGCGAAAGTCTACTTGTTACCTCCCCGAGGGAGACGTCGGAGAGTAAAAGTTAATGGAAGGATAATCACGAACTCTTCAGGGATATCAGTTTATAGGCCAGGAGCATATATAACTGAGACTTGTTTGCATATCAAGAGACTACAGGAGAAGGTGTGACAGCCAAATGCAGCTTATGAAAATATGGCTATCTGTAAAGCTGATAGCTTCTTCGCATGTGAAAACACAATCCCAACGCTCAACTTGGCAAGTGAAGGCTAAATAACATCAATGTGTCTGTTTTGGGCAGCCTGAAATCGCTTCTTACGACTTTCACAGTGTTTTTTAACAGACATGCCTGGGACTCAGACAAACAAGCTGGGTTTTCAGAGATTTCAAGCATCTCTGCTTAAAATATCCACAAAAATGAAATGCTTGAGATTTAAAACAACATGGCTGAATTGGGTGCTTTTTAATGGTGAGTGAAGGAGAAAAAAACAACTGAGATAGCTTGAAAACACCACATTATGTTACAAGAACAGCATGAGATATAACGCAGCTTTAGGCAGAGCTCTAGATATTTCAGTTCTTCAAAGAGTTTTAGCAGACTGAACTACAGAGAAGCTGCAGTGTTCAAAAGCACAGCTGTAACGGTCGTTTACACGCTCTGCAAACTCCAAGAGCAGTGCACGGCTATGGCCCTGTCGCCTCACCTGGAGGCCTCCCCTTACCTCAGCAGGGCTGTGAGTCCCTGCCAACACTGGCATGGGAGCCCTTTTGGGAAATATAAGGATTTCGCCCATATCTGAATTTTTCCCATACTGTAATAAGCATTTTGTTCAAGTATTATCTTCTAAAGAGAGATATCTGTGCAGTTCTCCCCTTCACACCAATATTCCCATTCACTTCCATTCTGCATATTTAATAATCCCCCCAGCTGGTCCCTGCAAGGACCACTGCGCTTCGGCCAGATCTGTGCCCTGGCCTTCCTACCAAGGCCAGCACAAAATTCTCCCTCCCTTTCTGCTCTGGACTGGTTGGCAATATCACTACAGCCTATTGAACTGTATGAAAAGGAAGGATTTACTAAAAGCCTTTCAATAGCCTAAGCAATCAACTGCAGGATTTTATTATTAGAATCTGTTTTGTCAAAAAGAAGGATATTTGCCAAGATTATCTCAGTCTGTTTTGTGATCATTTCAGGGAAATCTTGCATGTCGGCCAAATCCAGAAATGTGTGGGAAATTAAGTTATTTAGCCCATTATGTCTCTTTTACCGTACTAATGACCAATATTCTTAATTGTCCAGGGCATTCTTAAGTGTGTGCTCCATCATTCATAAATATATAATTGCTTTCATGTTTATAATTTTTATTAACATAGTGAGTATTTAGATGGCTACCACATCATTACCTGAGAAGAAAAAAAAAATCCATCTTATAGATGGTACAATCTACTGATATTTTACAGGTTTCTACTCCATTTTACCAGTCGAGTCATTTCTTAGTGGAAACTCAATTACGAAACCCCCAAATCTTCCACTTTTAAAGCATCCCTTTTCATGGTACATAGTCTCTTCATTCTGTTCCTCTCTCACATCACACACCGCAAGAGGCCAGAGTCAAGAAGTTATTCTGGAGCTCAATTTGTTGTTATTCACATTTCTACAAAAGCCTCTAGCAGTTTCCAATTTCCAAACAACTCTTTCACAAGGAAAGGTTTTTCTCCAGTTCCTCTCTAGAATCCTCTCACATCTGCAAATCTTCAATAATTTTCACCATCTCTAGGCAGTTCAATGACACTTTTGATTTGCAAGTGAGTTCAGGCAGGAATTTTACTGGATGAGTACTTTCAGTATCTGCATGCATTCTGCTACCATATCAGTACTGGCCTTCCTCCAACCAGGAGACTTAGAAGAATCCTGAAGAGATCTTCATATTCAGACCAAGCCTTCTGCTAAGCTGTGGGCACTATCTGTAAAGTGACTCTATGAAAATGACATCATTGTGTGGCAAACATGTTCTTCCTACAGTGAATTTGTTTGGCATACAAAATCAAAACTGAGCTTTTTCAAATTGTCAGCATCTTGAGCACAGTCTTGCAGCTAAATACCACGTTGTGGTCTTTCTACTTCGTGTCTCGCACATCAGCAACAATCCAAACTCAGCAATCAAACCTGAGCTGGCATTTTTTGTGATGACTCACAAAGCTGATTAAAATACAATTGCTCTCCCAGATCTGGGCTGACTCAAACCAGCAGCAAATGTATCCAAGAGGTGTCTCTTAATTCCCCACCCTTTGTTCAGAAAATTAAACACACACACAGAAGAGACAGATGCAGTAATGGAGTGTGCATTTTACCCGCATTTGTAACCAGCCCAACTCTTAACTAATGGGGCTAAATGTAGTTGTACATTATGATTTTAGATGGGTGTCTTTACTCACAGTGAGTTATGCACTCCAAGAGCAGCAGTAACAAAAACACACACTCACCAACTGAAGCACCGAGAAATAAGGCTGGAATGAGACACTCTTAAGTTAAAATGACATTTAGAAATGTAACAGCCACATAACTGTGAGATAGAGGCTCTTAACCCATAGCAGGTTCATTTCTAATGCTGTGTTTGTCACAGGTGACATGAAGCTACACGCTCCCCAGACAGCAGTGACACACAACAGAGAAACCTTCAGTCTCTCCAAAGGTAAAATATTTGTCCTTGTCTCCCAGCGAAAGACGGCAGCACCAGCCCTGTGTGTGTTGTAACCACACCAACACAGCAAACCCAGAGGGAGGAAAATTAAAGCAGCAAAGAGCTAGTGCCTACCTTTTGAAACAATTTTATCTTAGGGCATCCCAGTAGCCCTTCTCTGCGAGACACCACTGCTTGTGCACTGGCAACATCTCCAAAGCAGTCAACAAACATCGACCTCTAAAACGCCAGCCAACCCTGGATGTGACTCAGCGTGGGAACACATCTTCAAAAGCAGGAGTTTCAGACACCGTTCTCTCTCAAAAAAAAAAAAACAAACCTCCCAAACAAACAGTTCACTTCAAATCATTCTTTCTTCCTCCTTTTGTTTTTAATTGCACCAGGAATGAGATTTTCTGGGCTACTGTTTTAAAAGTCTAGGCCTAGGAGAAGTTCTGCCAAGTTCAAGCAAAATATAATGTAATTTTAAAATTACAGTCTGACAAACTGCTGCTTTGAGAGAATGATCACCTTCTAAATGACTGGGCAGGCTGTCCCAAATGGCTGCTTTACATGAGCTAGGAAAGGAGCTGCAAGAATGTGCAGCGGTCAATGCTCTAACTCCGGGCAGGCCCCAGACTTCAAAGACATTTGAACATCACTGTGTTGCAAATGAAAATCCTTAGGAATTACTCTGCACCATCCTCGTTCAGCCTGAATTCAGCTACTGTGCTGAAACGTCAGGATGGTACCATGGCAAATCTGTTCGTGCCTCGTTACAGCTCCAGATTGATAACACACAGTTCCACCAAGTAACAGTAAATCATGTCTCACATATATGATTAAATTCATTTGTGTTATTTAAGTCTGAGGTGGACTGAGCACTACAGGATACTACACAAAGACCAGGCACACAAAGAACAGCAGTGTCACTTAAATGCTTCTGATGCTTGAAAGAGCAATCCAAATTCAAGCTGGAAGTTGGACTGAAAAAGCAGTGACTGATGATCTCTGTGTCTCACCAGAGACAGGAGAATCATCTGTTTTCATTCCTCCAGACCCCTCTGCAGCTTTCAGATCTGTCAACAGTAAAGCCTGGCAGGAGAAAAGTAGTCCAGGATAACCCAGTGACATAGCTCTTACAAATAAATGCAGTGATGGGCAACGGCACCTCCACTATCAATCCCACTTCAGAATCCCACTAGGCACCTCCTGGACCGGAACATGAAGGGACACGCAGGGAGGATTTAAGAAGCTGTCAAAGGGCAGAGAAGATGCAGCACCTCCTGCCCTTCGCCCTGTGCAGCCATACTGTAGGTGCCAAGATGACGCACTGCACAGGGAAGGATGACGAAGGGCCAGGGAGCAGCTGGCTGAAACTGAACCCAAAGTTCAGAGATGTGATGCTACTCAAAGAAAAGTGGTTTGGAGGAAGTTTCAGCCACAATGCTGTCTTCTAGCCTACAATGAGCCTGTGCCCTGCAGTCATCCCTCCTGGGTGCAGGCTGAGGGACAGCATGTGATGTGCTAGCCACACTGCCCGCAGGCTCGCTGGCAGGCAATGAACAGCTTTTTGTTGTTGGATGTGAATCCCCATCTTTCAGCTGACTTCCCAGAGACCATCAGACTTTGAACCTGTTGATCACTACAGACAAGACCAAGCACAAACCATCCACAGTGCTGCCTCCTAAGGTGGAGGGCCCTGGAAAACCACCACCAGCAGCACAATGTGGGGTCACCTGCAGCAACCTGCACCATAGCTGCTGCCTTCCTACAAGCAGGGTGAGAAGGTGAAAGCAATAAAAATATGAGTTGTCTGGTGGACATTCAATCATGGCGCAAGCTGATTTATACAGGGTGGAACTCACCCTTGAATTTGCCCTGGGGAGTAAGGAGAAATTCACTTTTAAAAGTGTACAGACTTGAAAAAAAATTCAAACAGCTTCAGACACTGCAGCCCAAAGCAGGTACATGTCTCTGCCTCCCAGCTTCAGCACAGAGCTCTACTTAATGCTGGCTGTAACCTAGAGCATTAACACTGTGCAAGATTTATGTTTAAAGCATATTAGTAACCCTTTTTAATGATGGAGGAGGCATTTTAGCGAACAGTAAATTCTTCAGAAGCTCTGTTTGGCAGAGTTATCAATAATCCTATTAATGACAACGTGCAATTTACAGCAAACTGACAGTGGAAAGGAGATACAGGACTTACGTGAAACAAAAAGATAATACAATATTATTCCATTGACTGTGCATTCTCTTAATTGCCTTGTTATGTACGCTTGGGGCACAAAATCTATCATGGATGAAGTTGTTTGTTCATAAAGCTGCATGCAAGAGGTTTTTAATCCAAGATCCCTCTAGCTGCATTTCAGGATTTATTTCAAAGTTGTCTTCAATTTTTCTATTTTATGTAAGTTTACCCTAATATTAGCAAGCACTCTGAAAAGAAACTGCTGTGCTCAATTGTGCTACTTGCAGCAGATTAGGTGACTGCTTACCAAGGCTTTACTTGGTAAGACTGCACAAACAGACATAATTTACAAAACACACTCTGGATCTTGTGTTACTCTTCCCTGGGCCCAGGTCTGAAGAAGGGCTGCTGGCCCTCAGGACGGAATTCAACTAATATCATTTGTGCACAGCCAAGTGACTCATGTTCAACGTGCCAGGTTTAGTGCACATATTATAACAGAGGCATCAAGAATACTCTTTGCACAGTTACGAAGCAAGTCTATCAAACTGAAAGCTGTAATTTTAATATAACAAACTTTACCCCTAAGAATGGATCTATCCTATTAACGCATGAAAAAACACACTGGAAATTTCAACACTGTAGAAAGAAGCATTTGAGGCTTTAAAATTATTTAAATGGCTTGTTTTCTTTTCAACATTAACTCATCTCCAGGTGTCTGTGTGGGAGGGCAGACAGATGGTTACTCAGCTGAGGAACTCAAGGCTGTTCTGTCTTTGTAATGGTAACAACCAGCAGTCCGGAAAGAAGACGGCCTTCAGAGCAGGCCAAAGTCCAAATACTGGAGAAGAGACAGTGGAAATATCATTTAAGGGCATTGCTCAGATCAAGCTTTTGTGTGGTTTTGCTTCAGCTCAGATTCCCAAGACTCTCACAGATGGATTGGGTCATTACGCCATGAACGGCTAAAAAGCCCAAGGTGCACATTTTTATACCATGTATAGTGCTAAGAATGTAAGCTATGCTGGGAATGATGGTGATGATGAATGAATTTATTTTATTTGTAGTTTTAATTATTGGGTAAATTCCATTTACCACCTAGAATATGAATGTGTTTTATTACAATAATAAGCCTCCGGCACGAAGCCAGGACAGAGCTTCCAAGAAAGGGGGAGGGGGCATTAAATTGTGCTGGCTGGTGTTGAAAGCATTTGACATCTCTCCATTTCATTTCCTAGATGCAACATCATAAATAAGCTCAATAAACTGTTGCTTACAGCCCTGGCCAATTTGAAACCCTACCTGATAGATTTATTTCAAGTATACCCTGTCCTCCAAAGCTGCTGGGAAACAACAACTTATCACTGCCAATCTGTTATTTCTAGATCTGACATTGTCTGCAGCATCAGTGAAGCCGTTTCCAGTGCTTGTTTGCAGAGCTGCTGAAAGTGAGTGGAAGCCAATGGTTGTCTGCACTCATTGCAGAAGACACAGCAGCTAAGCCAAGTGACATTTAGCTGTCCTACACCACTTGCACTGCCAAAATGGAGACCACAAAAATGCAGAAATAGATTTGGATTTTTTCAATTCCTAATCCTCACTAGAGAAATATTCCTTGCTTAGGATAATAACATCAGTCAGTCTTTTCCTGTAACTCTACTCGCATAGCAACCAAGTCTACTTGCACTAGAATAAGTCAAATTTTCACAGAACTTTGTCTTATAAAAGCCATCAGCTTGGCATTACCTGCCTCTGGCAAACATAGAGCAAAAATCAGCTGAGGGTGTCTCTCCAGGTGTTGCTTTTTAAAATACATACATCCTCCATGCAGAAGACTGATGATAAGAAGACTGGCACTTCGACTTCCAAATTTGTGGGGAGTCTTATGTTAAAGCAAACTGCAAATGATACAAGTCACAATCTGCTTTATTAGTTCAGGTACAGGTGAAATTAGTAAACCCAATTCAACACCATGATCTGATGCCCTAGTGACAAGCTTTGTACAACTGATGCAAGCTGGGAGCTCCCACCACAAGAAGCATTTGCAACGCACACCTATCTTTGGGTTCTTCAACTCAGAAAGCTGTTTCACACTCACGCTGTCACACTGCTCTGGCTGATATTTCAGCTTGCAAAGATCAAACCCTACCCTGTTCATCCCTTGACAAGGCCATTTGTCACCCACCACCCTCTGCATGCCCAGAATCCTACAGCAGCATTTCCCTCTCACACATTTGATGCAGCAGTTTGGCCTCTGATCCCAGCTGGAGCTGCCGGGCAGAGTGAGACAGTCCAAGAGATTTCCACATCATTGTGGCTCTCCATGAATGACTTCAAAGGAACACACAGATCCTATCTTCAGGAGATTAGCTGGAAGTGCACTGCCTGCGTAGGCAAGCTTGTTCCAGTCTTTTATCCTGTAGAGCTGCAGGATCTCCACACAGCAGAGAGAATTCAAGACCACATTTGCCAAAACCTCCTACATTGAGTCTCTAAGATGGCCATTTCCAGCTGCCAGAGCTACAGAGAGGATGAGACAACACTTAGGGGCTCCTCTGTAGGGCAGAGAGGTGTTTATTCCAAGGTACATGGCAACCGCTATTGTTTTGGTTAATAAGTATTCAAATCTTGTCCTGTTTTGAGTTCCAGAATTAATTTTACCAGTTAGTTTACACAACATACATAATTACATTTCCATGAATACAAACCCACTTTCCCGTCATGCCTTTACATTCAAATAAACAGCTCAGCAATACATAAATGCACATGTCTGAAGGACAGTAAGTCCCTGGGAGCTCTGGGTGCATCCTTACAGGAGGGAGCTTTGCTCGCAAAGCAGAGAACAGGAGCTGCACTTGCCATGAACAGTAAACAACACCGTTTTGAAAAAGTACACGTGGGTTCCCGTGTGCAGCTGTGAAGCCCAGGGGAAGCTCCATATGCTGTTAGATTTCTGCTTAGCACTGTCAGACAGAGGTTGCTTGGGCTCTGCACAAGCTGCTGTGGATGGGGCTGGGACAGTCCCTGCTCAGAGCTCTGTACAAACACAAATGCTCTTCCACAACTCAGATTTCCAGCAGCACTGCAGCTGCAGCAACTGCCAGGTCTACAATGAAGCTCCCCACACTACTGTTTTTGGATTCAGCTGTGGATTTTCACAAGCCTCTCCAGTTTGACAGAATCTCTGGATTCCAAGATTTCCTACTGGGACAGCATGGGAGAACTAGGGACAGAGAAACAGCACATTCTCTGCACATTTCAGCCACTGCAGAACTTATCAGAGAGATTTCTGTGAAGGAAACACAAGCTGAGCCTCACCTCAATGTCCTGCTCATGCCAGCTGGAAAAGGAAAGACAGGGAACAGAAAACAAAATCATGTGGTTGCAGTTTTCTCCCACCAACTTCAGCTCAGTGTCCCAGCAGGTTCCATGCTGGGCTGCCGACTGCCAACCCAGCTCCAAGAGCCAAAACCCCCTTCACTCCTCCAGCCCATGGATGCTCTAGGGCATCCGGAAAGGCCTGCGTGCAGGGTGTTTCCTCACATAAACCCAAAGGTGAATGAACTCTCAAAGTTACAGCGTGGCAAAGATAAAGATGTTGCAAGTTTCCCTCTCCTGGATGAAACCTTAGGTTGTGCCAACTAGTGCTGCATTATGCACATCTGCTTCTGCTCTGCATTAGCATTCTGGAGCACAATTTTATCCTCCTGCCTCAGAGACCAGCCCCTGCTTTACATAAATCTTTAATGAAACGCTGTGCCTCAAGCACCGATGCCTACGCACAAAAGGCAGAGTTGAAGGAAAACACGGTCTTACCTTCAAAAAACACAGAGCAGTTCTACAGAGAGCACATGGAAATTACACTTGCTACACCTCTCTGGGATCCCTGGGGCACCACTAAAGAGAGGGTAGAGCATCAAGAAAAGCGAGGGAACAATTGTAAGTACTTTTTAGAAAGGCAGGGAGCAGGGTCATTCAACTGCGGTACATGCTAAAACGCAGCAGGACCAATCCAGTCTCCCAAGACACGTCTGGTTGCTGCAAATGTGGGAGGTTGTAAGGCTGCATGTGCCAGCATCAAATGCTTCACAGCAATGAAACAGCCTTCCCACCGATCAGAAGACTGATGTTAAAGCCTCGAGATTAAAAAACACACGCGCAAGTCTATCAACTTTATATTCCCTCTGGGATTCTGAGCGCTTATGGTTAATGCTGTCAAGTGTTTCAAGTATTTCTTTGACGAATTTAAAGGCTGTAAATGTCCATCTCCCCCTGGAACATGCATTAAGTAGAAAACAGAATAGAAAGCGAGAACATACTGTTGTGAATCAGGACTAGGAATTGTGATTTTAAGATAAAACTAAGTACCATGAAACTAAAGATAAAATTACAGGGACTGGCAACACACTGTGATAAGAACAGTTACGGTTTTGGTGCAAAACAGTGACCAGGAGATTTCAAGGCTCACAGAGCTGAGAATGCAGACTGCAGTGCAAAGATATTCAGCATTTAGGGCTTTATACTGCAACACTTGGTTGATGTTTTTCAAAGCAGTCTAAAGGAATTAAGGCATGTATCTTCCATTAATCTTAATGGAAAATGTTTGTTTAAATCCCCAAGACTGCCTTGAAAAAGAAGTATTTCAGTTTTACAATCTGGATTGGATGCCTAAATTTTCATTTTTAATATTCACATCTGCATATAGGCCCCAGGTCAGTAAATCATTTAAGTGCACGCTTCAAAATGCAAAAGCCAATAAGCCTCCTCATGTGCTCAAAATTAAGTGAACAAATAAATGTCTCATCCAGCAGAGATGAGGTTGCTCACGTGGTTGTTTCGCCTAATGCCTAAAGCCTGCAGAGTGGTTGCCATAAGGAAGTTACGATTTTGCCAACAAACACCATAGCGTTACCACGTTTACTCTTATGTATTAAGAGACAAAGACATGTTCCAAGACAGACCAGTGTCTTGGAGACTGCAGTTACTGGTGCACCTTGGCACTCTCGTACTTACTTTGGGCTCCCAAATCAGGGACCTGAAGTAAGATGAAAAAACTGGATCCAACAGAGAATTTTTCAAATATGTTCAGTTTTGCTGAGCAGCAAGAGCCCTGGACTAGGTTTTCCATAACGCATGAACAGTTATTGTGAGAATTCAAAATCAACCAAGAACACCTTCTAAACACCATAAAACAATACCTTAAAATAACAGTAACGTGGAGTAGAAGAAACCCTCCTCCTCATCCAGATTTCAAATACACAAATTTTGTACTTTGGCAATTCAAAACACCTTCAGTTTGGGCTCTCCTTACCTCAGTAGGATATCACAGGATGCCTGGGGACAGGAACTAAACTCAGGAACTTGAGCTGAGTGCCCAAAGATAGACAGGGGGTTGTTACGTCCTTTGGGATGAGGCATTTTGGGAAGGATCACCATGAACATTTGGACCTAATCTTCGACTTGGGAACTGAGGTCTTGGAAAGCATGGAAGTATTTGGATTCCATCATCTAGTTCTTGCTTACCCCAATCAGCATAACAATAAATTAATGACTTCATGCACACAACATTTTAGCTTTTTAAAGCCAAACAGCTACTTGTGGCTGCATTTTGAAACTCAGAACCCAACAATAATCATATAAAAGCTTAGTAGTTTCCATTTCCAGGCACATCCAAGGTAAGGAGTACATAGGTAAGACAGCAGTTAGATGTTAAACATAATCTGGTGTGACTATGCACAGCATAAAGAAGAGATCCTGCGCTCCCACTGCTGCTTGTTGCCTCCCTTTCAACAGAGACAGCAACTGGCAGACAAGCAGGGCGAGTCTGTTCAATCTGCTGACCTTGAAGAAAATAAACACACCACGAGGTAAAAAACCCTCCAAGGACTGCCCTGGTCCTTATCAAAACTCAACATTACCCACAGGATGAGCCCAGGGAGTCTGTTCTCACCAACCACACAACCTGCAAGGGCAGGGAGAGGGAGGAGATGCACAGCTGCAAGAGAGAAAGAAGACTGTCCCTTTTGGCATCAGTTCACGGGTAGGGCAAAACCTTCAAGTCACAGTCTCAGTGAGCAAGTGGCATCCAGCATATGTCAGGGACGAGACAAAGCTGTGGTATTTTGGGGCTAGCCAGCAGACAGAGGCAGGTTTGCAGAATAATACATAACCAGTGCATGCAGAGATGTGCACATAAAACACACAGCACGCGGCTGGCAATATGCACAATACTTCCCCACAGCTGTGCCGACAGGCACACTCAAATAGAGGGTGCACATTTGGCCTCCCTTCCATACAGCTGTAAGCTTGGCCCAAGCCTTGCCAAGCACAGAGGAGCACCATTTTTTTTACACCAAATCCCTCCTCTCTCCCTGAAATCCTCCATGTTATCTTTGTAATTTGTAATGAAGAGCACGTGTGAGAGAGACAAGGGGACTCGCTTACCCAGTGAGTGTTCATGGTTCGGTGCTGAAGGAATGTGGACCATGAGCACGTGGGCAGCAGGCTCATGCCAGCAGGTACCAGCCACAGCACTTCACAGTTGGATAATTGCACAGTTTCCACTGCCTTCCTTGGGTGGCTGTCACAGCCTAGAGAGCCCATCCTAGAGAGACACTCAGCCAAAACCAACTGAAACAATCTTGTACTCGTTGCACTGGTCCTGCCAGCAGAGAGAAAGCAAGCTACAGTATTTTCTGCAGCCCTTTATTCATATTCTCTCTGGTGAGGTTATTACCCTGGGTCTTCTGCAGGCAAATACCTTCACGACCTACATCTTTCCTAACATACACAGACCTCCCACTCCCACATGATGGCAAGACAAGGGCTTATATGAACAGGTCCTCAGAGTCACAGCACACCCTGCATAAAGAATGGGGTTTCCTTCAATTAGTTTGTGTGAATGACAATATCATTTTCAGAAAAAGAAGCTCATTTTGGTCTTTCTGAGTAATTTTACTGATTGAAGCCACCAGTAGATTGCTCCTTGGCTCACTGACTACACTCAATGTGAATAATTACATTACCAAAATAGGCTGGCTCAGGCATCACTGAAGACAAGTCAGAGCAGCCAGGGATGGCAGAAGCGGTGCAGCCACCTGCACAAGGGCCACCTGAGCATCCTGACTCCAGGAAGACAGTAGGAGGTGATTGTGTGCCTACACAATCTGACCTCCAGAAAGTCTGTTCTTCCCTATGGCTGTATCTTGCTCCTGAGTGGGTAGGCCACTTCATGGCATGGTCCCAGACGTGCATTTAGTATGCATGACGGTGCTCCTGAGGGCAGCGCCTACACGAAGCAATGCTAAACATGCTGACAAAGGCAAGGGAAGTGACCTGGAAACGACAAAGTGAAGCAAAGCAAGGAGCAAAGATGAGGCGGCCGAGGTTTCCATGGTTCTACTGATAAAGCCCACCGAGGAAAGGCGATGAGTTTTGTCTGATACAGTTGGTGCAGTGCAGCTGTTGCTAAGTGCCTCTGGTTTGGGCGAAAGCTCTGGAGATTGGCAGCCAGAAGATTAATCTTGTGCTGCCCAGAAGAGGTGGGGGCTACACACGGCATAAAAAATAAAGCTATTTTATTTTTTTATCACGTAGAATATTACATCAAACAGTAGAGACGCACTGTCCTGAGCACAGTAACAGCTTCCTGGCAGCAAGTACAGAGCTGACACACAATTCTGAGCAGCTTAAACTGTAATTCCCAAAGCTACGATCCCTTTTTCATAACAAGCAGCAGCAAAAAACCTATTTTTAATATGCAGAAGGAATCACTTGTAAAATCAAAGATCAATTCTAAAAAACTAAAGAGCTACTTTTCATGACAGGTGATATTTTAAACACCACAAGAGAGAAGAAACTTCCCTTAAATAGGTGCCAGTTAATTAATGAGATTTGGTAAATGAGTGCATTTCCTGCGCAACAAACTACAGTCTTCCAAAGTACATTATGTTAAATTGGACAAAGGCCCATTATTCTGCACTAAAAGATTGCCCACTGGAGAGTTTGCACTAAAATAAGTATTCCAAGAATATCTTCATCCAGGAATACAAGCAGTGTATTTACAATTCGAGACCAAGCAACCCTTAAATACACTAATATCTCCTAAAGGAATCAGTACAGTCACAGATTTAGCGCTTAGTAGCCAAAGAAAGTGCAGTAGCTGTGTCTGTTGGTTTATACAAAAGCCCAGGAGACAGAGGGATGAGCTGCCTCTTGTGAATATAAGACCCTCGGGGCACGTGTATGCTCTGTAGAACAAAGTCATGAACTGGCTCCATACCCTGCACTGCCCCACACAGACATCACGTCTCTCTGCTGTCTCAGTACCTTGGGACCACAGTGTGCTTTTATTTAAACAGTGAACTATAGCGTGAGCTGGTTTGTCTGGAGTTAGCTTAAGCATTCGGCCACCCTGCCACATTGCAGAGTATGGACAGGACAGGGTGAGCATCCTCAGCACTGTGCAGAAGTCCATGGTGGATGTGGAGATTAACATCAAGTGGGTGAGTGCATGGCTGGAGTGCAAGATTTGTGGTGGAGACCACAAATGGGATATACACTCCCACTTCACACTGAAGGACACAGACATGACAGCTTTCCATCTCAGTCTCCTGACTCCCAGCATCCCAAACGTGCTGAGAAATAGCAGAGGTGTCACTAAAAGTCAACAGAAGAGAGACCACTCATGAGGACAGTGTGGTTTATGAGGACACTTCCCAGCTCAACCTGTAACGCTGCTAAAGCCACCACCTCCAAATTCCTCCCAAAAACCTTACCTATAGAAAGCTTTATGCCAGCAGAAGTCATTCCAAGTGTCCATTCCCTAGCCCAGTGGATAAAAATATTTAGCAGACTATGTACTACTGACACAAAAAGACTATTCAAGCTGCTCTCTGGAATAACAACAATCAACCTTACCTCCTCGGGAACATCTCTGAGCTCTCTCATTGCAAACAGCCAAAGTCAACTCACCAGGACGCCAAACCCTTGGCTTTCATTATGGTAAATTATTCACAGCAGAACTGTCACTTTAGCAATGTAAAATTCCTTGCCATTATAAATATTTTCAAATCATGACTTTCATTCTCTTATACCTGTGGAGTCTTAGACCACACAGGTTTCTTCACCTTTACACACAGATGACAGTCCCCAGCTTACTGAAGCAGAGAGTAAAACTCACAAGTACCCTCTCTAGACCTTCAGAAGAAGAATTAATATTGATTTCTTAAAGCCCTTCCAGTGATTTTTCCCATTTCCCCAAATAAATGCCCCGTTCTTACCAGCAGGCCCAACTACGCACCCACTCCACCTTCAGTATAATCAATATATTGATACAGAAGTGAATGCCTTGCAGTGCATCTTTTTACTGCTTTAATACCCTGACTTTTCCCTATGGCAGGTTGAACCAAATCCATTCTAAACCTTAACTGTATTTGTGTACCAATGATTTCCAATTCAAAGGCTTTGTGTTGCAAATTACGCACATGCATGCACGTATCTATATGGGTATCACCTGTTAATACTTTAAGCAATACTTGAATCCTTTAAGATGCTCTTCAAGGCCTTTTACTATTTTCCCACAATGCTATTTAGGTTACCAGTTCCCCCATTGAAACATCACTGTTGCCCAATACTCTTACAGCAGAGGTCACAGACAGGACCATGTCACAGAACCATGCATTCATCGTCTCACATGAAGATATAAAGTTCTGGCTTGCCTATAACAATATTTTTGCTTACCTGTCTAGAGAAGAAGACAGTATTAATTAGTCACAAATCCACTTACCCAAGTCTGTTTTGGTAGTTCAGAGCAGGACTGCTGAGCTGTGGTATGAGAATCGTCACCTTTTCTTCAGTGATCTGTTTGGCACATCCAGTGCTATGAGCTAACTCAGATTCTGCACACCAACAGAATGGCCAGGACTGTGCAGCAGCAGGACAGCAGACAGGTATTCTACAGCAGCTGGGACACATCTTACCCCTGATCTCACATGCCACCCCTGAAACAGTAGCAGGGAGAAGCACTGCTTTCTATTTCCAGGCCTGGTTTCGTGCTGTCAACCGCCTCGAGGTGTCAACGTGGGCAGCAGATTAACTTGTCACAGACAGGATACGGCTGAATAGTCTACACAGGGCTTATCCTCCCTGCAGCCTGTGCCAAAAGAGCTGGGAAAACAAGTGGAGACTTAAGCACCTGGATGTTCACCAGAACCTCAATTTACAGTCAGCATTCCAAGCAGCTACTTGCATGTCTATGAAGCCTTCAGGACCACATTGCTCCTCACTTGTAGGTGGACAAAAGGGAAAAGAAGAGTAGAAATAGTCCCTTCCACATGCCCTGGCTGCTTGTGCATTCTTGCTGGTAGCAAATCATTGATTTCTCAGTCTTCATGGTTTTTAAACTAAAATCACCTGCAGTACCCTGTTGGGAAAGCATTTCCTAATGTACTTCTGTCTATTGGGATAAACGCACATTTCTGTGCTCTGGTTAAAAACTGATACTTTTTCTTGATCAAAGAACTGGAACTTGTATGTTGCATTAAACAGAACAGAAATTAAAACACACTTTTCCCATTATAAACACGAAAAAAAGAAACCTTCCTCCACAAACATGATAGAATAGACAAGTCACATACTAAGCATTTTACACTGATTTGGGCAAGAACAGAAATATAAAATTTCAAGTTAATATTCCTCACAGAATGAGATTAGAGACTTATTTTACACCCTGCTTGAACCATTACAGCAATTTTCATCTGCACTAATAAAAATAAATCAGAAGCTGATCTTCCATGCATTGAAATAACCATTTCATGCACCAGTCACAATATTTCTGAGACATACGTGCCCTTTGGAATTCCTGCCACGAATAGAGCTGAATTTAGGGACTGCTGCCTGCACAGATTTATTACATCAATTCTTTCCATAAGAAGATATTGTCATGTACAAAATGCAAAGTGGGCAGCTAGACAAAAGCATACAGCACCAAGAAAAGACTCTTAGCTTTCAAGAGGAAAATAATTAGAACTGAATAACTAAAAGAAAGAACCTATTGCCTGGCACCAACTGTTAGGTGACCAGCAGAGCCCTGCTTGGAGCACACTCGTCACCCAGACACAAATTAATGAGTTCACAAGCAGCCCCACTGCCTGCAGCTCAGCCTCTTGCAAAGATGCTCATTTGTAGAGTGGGATACAGCTTGCTGTTAGACAGGAGAAGTTCAATATTCATTAACCAGAAGAGTCCCTCACTTTGTGCTGCTGCCTGCAGTACAAATCATCTGCCCATGGGTTTTGTCAATCCCATCACCCATCGTTCTGTGGATGCTGTAACTGGAGACACTGCGCAATGCATCAACGCTCCCAGCCGTCAGCCGAGGCACTTTCATAGCCACAGTCCAAAGCTGAGAAACTGCAATGACTTTGAGCAATGCAAATAGAAAACATTGGAAAGACAAAAGGTTTTATCTCAAATTTGCATACTGCAACTTCTCTTCTCAATAGTTCACTCTTCGAAAAACGAGCTACATGAAAAGGAAGAATTGAAGGCAGCAGTTGCACGTTGGGACATTTACTCCAAATCCTCATAGGGAGCCTGTGTCAGGCTTGCAAGTGCATGCTTTTCTTTTGCAAGCCAGGACAGTACTACATTCAAGTGTGCTAAGGCAAAATTGTCAGGCAGGGAGATTTAAGGAGATAAAGCTGTGAAGGCTCAGGGACCAGATATAAAAAGACTCAGGCAGAAGCTGCTTCCTCCTTGCTCTTTACTATCAATCGTCCCCATTGTTGTATTGAATGGGGAAGGCACATCACAACTGCTTCAGCAGAAAGGACAGCTGGAATAACCTTTTCCTCAGCTGCCACCACATACTCTCATGACTTAAACCTGAATCCAGCTCACCCCTATCACCTTCACTCTTCTGGCTCAGAAAAATACAGCTCTGGTCATCAGCGCAAATGGCTGCATTTAGATGTGAGAAGCCCCAGGTGTACAAGGGCCCACTCTGCTGTACTCAGCACTGCTGGGTGAATGTCTAAGTTGCTTAAGAGGTCAAACTTTTCTTAGATTCTTCTGTGTCTACACTTCCACTCCTGAGCTCCACAGCAAGTCTTCGCAACATGCAGATAATCTGAGAAGCTCAATAAAGCCATGGATAGGAAATAGCCAGGTATGGTAGAGACTCAATACCACAAGCTGTCAAAAGCCCTGCTTTTACATCTCTGGAAGCCATGCAAAAAAGATCTTCAAAGCAGTCTGCTTAGACCCTGTAAGCACTCAGTGCCTGCAGAAGCACAGGTCAGGCTGGAAAACAAATCCAGCAACTGGAAAGCCCCAGAGCCATCTTCCAGTAGCACATGGGCTCAAGTCTGCTACAGCGGCACTGGAGACGCTTGGTCACACATGCTTTTCTCTCTCTATGCTTTGAAAATGCTCTGTTTAGGATGCAGCTACGTCAAATAGTCTTGTCACCATCTTCCAAATAACTCATGTGAATGTCTCGCATTTTTCAAGTGGTGTCATAAAATGTGGGGCTGCACACACCACAAATACTGACATATTTCACTAATACAATCCAGGAGCAGCATATGGAGAATATTTACACAGCTCTTTACTATTTTTTATGAAAGGTAAACGACCCTTTTTGTGAAATGGTGACTTGTGCTGACAGCATCTTTGCTTTTATGAAAAAAAATACCAGTGGCAGGAGGGTCAGAGGATTCTCAAATCTAACTCATGGGTACAAATTCTTCTGGCCCTGTTGTAGGAAAAAAAAAATATTCTCTTCTTCCCAAGATTTTACTGTCATTTATTTTTTTAAGCTGGGCCTGCTAAACTAGTTACTTGATGCAGTAATTAGTAGAAATAACGATACATATAAATAAAATCCAGATATTGACTGAGTCTTGAAGCACAAGTTTCCATGATTTAAAAGTCAGCTCCTTGGTATATTATCATATCGTAAGGCCAAATACATCTAAATGAAGAAACAAGGGATTCTGCTCATTAGTGCAGGCCTAACACTTAAGCAAAGTTTGCTGCATGCACTGGTCTGCTACAGCATTCCCAGACCCAGGAAGCAGCAAGATTTCAGTCTGAGTCTAATTAAATCTTCCTAATTGCTGTTTTACTAATTGGGGTGGTGCAGTTTTGTCATTATTTCAGCTGTTGATGAACAATTAAGTGGAATGCAGCATTAATTCCTTCTTGATCTATTGAGGAAAGCCAACACACATTCAAACTCAAGTGAGAGAAACCATAACTAATCAGAGCAATGTGATATCAGCACAAGTTGTCTCCCCAGGTGGAAAGCCAAGAAACCAGCACAGGCTCCCCGTGGTGCCAACAGTGGGGATCGCTTCAGTGCTCCCAGCCCCAGCTGGTAAGGTACCAAAACCTCAAGTTTTTGCACTTGTGCTTTGCTTGCTGACAGCAATAACTGCCTTTGAAGGCCATGCCAAGGTGGCTCTTTGCCAAACTACTTTTTTTTTTGTTATATTATGTTTTCTGGTATTCTGCCTTTGGTTTATAATATTCCAGACTACAGACTGTTTGCATTTCTACTGATATTTCATATTAGCTCGGATCTTCGCAAAGCATTCTTTTCCATCACTAGTAATGAACCCAGCCCTCTTCTGCTCTACTAGGAATACACTTTGCAATATTTTAAGCACTCACAGAATGCAGAAGGACCTATACACAGTATCTGGTGAATCAAATAGTGCTCGCTCACAGCAGGGAGACAGGCCAAGGTAAAAGCTGATGTGCTTTGTTTTTTTAAAGCTGGTCTATTGAAAAAGGACTTCAGCCTCACTCCCTGCTGTCACAAACTGGGAACTGTGGCCTGAGCTGTGCCTTGGACACACAGTGTTCATTTTGCAGGTGCCAAAAGGGAAGAGGCCATCTGTGGTTTCATCACATGTGCAGGACAACTGTTCCATCCCATCCAGCACAGCTCTGCTGACCAGAACTTTGGCCCTGAGCTCAGACACAGTGTGTTTTCCCACTGAATTGTCCAGGCAGGTGCAGTGTCTGGCTCTGGCACTGTGGAAACCAGGAACTATCTGCAGTAATTGGGAAAGAAACTGGGAAAAATCCATTCTCCTTCACAGCTCCAAGTGCAGGGACTTAAGTCAAAGACACGTGAAAGACCAAATGATGGTCTCCCAAAAACCCTTCCACCGGGAGGCAGTTTGAGAGCAAGACCTGCTTAATTTGAAATAGTCAGTTTTCAGTACTTTGCCTACAATTTTTGTCTTGGTTCCCCTCTCCATCCCTCTGGGACACCCCTGGCTAACTCCTGCCTTCAGTCCCGATGCACTTTTCCAAATTACCTCAGTGCAAGCTCCCACACCTTGACGGGAATGAACACCGGGTTCCTTACTGTGCTCTTCATTCAGATGCTGGAAAACCATTCACAGAGTCAAGCTCCTTGGCCTTCCCAAGCCTTTGCAGAGGACTAAGATTTGTCTTTGAGCTCCTGAGGAAGGTCTACACTGAGGGAGAGTTTCTGCAGTCAGTGTGATGAAAGCTGGGGAGCAGTCCTCTTTTTCCCTTTGCAGCTGAATGGTATCTGCTCCGCAGGTCACGGAGCACCTCAGAGCCTGCCTTTGGGAGCCTGTGGCAGAGGAAGGGCAAAGGCACAATACAGCCCAAAGGAAGAGCAGTGCAAGACCCGGGGGACCGGTCTGGCTTTTAGGGTACCAGCACTTAACTCTTCTGCTTCGCTATATCACATAGCAGCTGCTGCAAAAGTCCCATAATCTCACTGTCCCTCTGCTTCTGTCTACCAGAAGTGGATAACAGCCTATCCTAACATGGAAGAATGTCTTGATAAATGCACTAATTATCGCCAGACACCCCACCCAGCACACAAGAAAACAGAGGCTATTTATTTGCCTAAAAATCTTCTAGCTATGAACCCCCTACCAGAAAACTCTGCAAATCAAGACCCTGGAACCTGATTTAATTAAATCCCTAGGAATTATAGCATTAATCTACAAGAAATCTTAAACCTAACAGGAAATTTATATTGACCAGCATACAAAATCCTTCCATCTGCTGAAAGCAAATGCATTTTTGTTATTCTTAGCAGGGCAGAAGACTCTCATCGAGCCGCCCAGCGGTACCTCCACTATCGAACAGCCCATGCAGCCCAGCTGCACCTCTGCTGCTCCATTTGTCATCTAAATGCACCATTTGTTCCTCAGAACACAGATCATCTTACACAAAGCAGTTGGCATGCATCTTCCCAGTCCCTAACATCTCAAGCACTTTACACATTCCTCTCCACATGTGCTCATAAAAATCAGTTGCCATAAGAGTTTTTAAACGGGACTTGTCAAAACATCAAGATAGAAGGTGTGCAGGACAGAACGTCAGATTTCTTGTGCCGTGTACACACAGCCTTACATAACAGGCTTTTCTTTCCACAACATACCACAAAGTTATTTGGACGTGGCTCATAAGGGAGAAGAATCCTGCTGGGAGGGGCAGCGAGAGAGACACAACAATCTTAAAAAAAATCTTCATGCATGTAAAAACCTACAAAAAGTAAAACCTGGCTATTCGTAAAAGAAACAATTAGGAAGTGATTTAAAGCAGTTTGGAAATATTCTTTCAGTGGTTGGCTGAACACCTCCTCTAACACACAAACATTCGGCAGGCTATTTATAGCCCATGCAGAAAAGCAGGCCACAGTCTATTCTCGGTGAAGAACACAAATTTTTGGCAACTCCAATGGACATGAACAACTCACTGGATATATCTTAATTTAACTGATTTCAGAAAACTTACAGAACTGATACTCAAGACAAGCACTCTCAATCTCAACACACTCAACCCCCTACTAGACTTGCTATTGTGTATACTGTAATTGCTAATTTATTGACTATAAAACATTGGGGATCAAGCCTTAGTATTTGTTCATATCTCTGCTGAAAATGACCTTTAATAGTCCAGTCCAATTCTCATTAGTAAGAAAGGAATAACACCTATTTTTCTTTAATGGGGTTGAACGAAGTTGTAGCAGTTAGCATCCCATCAGGAAAAAGAAAACATTTTGACCAACCAGTCCTATTAGTCACACTTTACCTGGCATGAAAACTCCAAATCTAGGGTTACAACAGAAAATTCAATTTATACTCCTGTTTCCAAATTAAAAAAAAAATTAAGAGTGTTGAGAAGTAGAAATTCACCTCTTGTTCACTTGGGTGTAATTCAGAAACAACCCTGGCAAAGCCAGGGCAGCTTCAGGAACATGAATATGAAATGACAGGGAAATCCAGTCTACTATTCACATCACATGCTTCTTCCTATTACACCAAGTCAGGCTGCTTGTTAGATAGGCACATTCTCCTAACCACAGCCAGCCTTGTATTCTGTGCTGGGCTCACCATCAGTACTGACCGCCCTTTAATCATAATTCTGCAGTCATTTGTGGTTCCATTTCAGAAGATGCTTGCTTTAATATAAACTGAATAGCTGTTAGCACTGCTATTGCCTAGAAGACAGGCATATGAGTAATGGCAAGAGAGGGACTCAGACATAACCATCCCTGTTTACACAAACCTCCTGCACATTTTCCTAACAATCTGCTAGGTCTGACAAAAAAAAACCCTGAGACTGTGCCTGTAACTTTTTATTTAACAAACTAAGAAAATCAGCTGCAATCACCTTCTCAACAGTTTCCTTCTGAGCTGACCCACAGCTTCATACGGTGCTGCCAGTGTTCAAAGCAATTCCACAGATCATCTTCTGAAAGGCGATGCCCATCATTTTTTGCTTTCACACCTCTACCAACAAAAACATGGGTTCCTTCAAGCACTGACTGGATCTTTGCGAAGAAGGAGCCAGGTCTGATGATCACGGTGGGTGCTCATGAACAGTGATGTTCTTATTAGCTAAAAACTGCTTCACAGACAAAGTGTGGTGGGCTGCTGTGGTGTCTTGATGTGATCTCGTTGTTCCCTCTTGCACACCAACATTTTCCAGCTAAGGGTGAGGAAACATCTCTATTCAAACACGTGCCCACTTGTACTGAGTGAAGCGATTGAGTTGAGCCCTGTCTCACAGTGACAGGTCAGAGTATGTTCTATAACCATCTCTTTGTTTCTCTTCCCCCACTTTTGGTTCCCAAGCTATAGGGTTAACCTTGGGGTTTTTGTGTTGGACCTTGTTTACTATCAAATATTTCTGATGGCCTACACGATGCTGTGGCACATGTGTCCAAGCTCCACAGCACATCAATTTGCAAATAATGACCTTTCTGAAATGATCTAATAACAGCTAATAACTGTACTATAAAGAACAAACTGCTGTTGCAGAGGCCTTTCAAGGATTGAAAAAAAGACCAAGTTTTCTATTAGTGATTCTGCTAATGGACACATGGTTCTCCTGTGATCTATTTATAAGAAATGTCAAGCATCAGTTAATGAAGTTGTCCTAGAAAACAAAAACAAACCCCAAACCAACAATTTCAAAACATGCATCACAGTCTGGCAGCTTATGAATGAAATGCTCTGTAGGTGTTTGTGTACATTTATAATTTACTACACAACACTAAGAAATAAGACAAATGACAAACTGATGCTTTCCCAGCTGTGTACACTACATAATGCTATCTTCTACCAGGGCTTAGACAGCCTCTTGACCAACTTCTCACTTGAGACACACTGAAGCATTCAAACCATCTCCAGCATCTGAGTAACAAAGGGTAGTGATGCTGCCTTTATAAAGTTTGTATTGTGGTTGTTTTAAAGCAACACACTGAACATCTCCTGCCCCTGATGCAGAGAATGAGCATACAAGCCTCATGCTGACAGTCTACACAGGGGCTGAGAGGGTCACAAACCTCTCCTACAGGTCTTGGCACAGCAGCAGCCACAAGAGAGGCTGCTAACCTTGTTCTCCAGCAGGACTTGGAGATGACAAGCACTCATTGCACCTCTCCTGTCCTTGGAGCAGGACAGAAAGATGCTTAGGGGACACTGCTCCTTAGTGCAAATACCATAGTCTATTGCCTGCTTCTCACCTCTTGCATGTGTGCACAGGGAGGTCAGCTACACCTAAGTTCTCCCTCATGTCCTGAAAGAGAAGAGTTCCACCTCATCTTGCTCTACTCCAGACCTTGTTTTCAAACTCCATCCCAAACTTGTATAAAATCGCTGCTAATCTCACACAGAGGCAGACACCCATATTTCCATCAGATCAAAGAACCAAGTACTCCACATGGGAGTGAGAAAATGTCTCTTCCCTAAACAGCTAACAGCCCGTGGCCTTTGTCTGCAAATGCCCAGTATAGGATACTGTCCCTTACTGACTTCTGAAGAACTGCTAACATGTCCCAAATTATGCTACTATTTAAAACAGCTGTAAGATTACAGGTTTAATACACACTTCAGTTTGTCATGACAATGTATTTTAAAAAGAGCAAAGTAAAGAACATTCAAGCCTTGATCTTCCAAACCTTCCTTGTTTCTTAACTTGGTTGTGTTGGATGTGATTGACACAGGGACTATGATTAAAATGACAAACTGATTTAAGAAAGCAAAGACAAAAAACACAACCCCAAGCAAAACCAAAATGAACGTCAGCACACAATAACTTGATTGTGTCAGATCAGGCTTCTGATCCACTGCCATGACCCAGAAGTATAAGTCAATAAGCCAAATTAACTCCTTCACCTGTTTTTCACTTTGCTACACCCCCCCTTTTTTTGTCTGCTAACAAGGATTGTGTCTTACTCCAGCCTTTGAGAAAAACACAGAGGATCCCACTGTGTCTGTGCCTGAGTGACCATCAGGGTTGCGTTAAGACACCCCCCAAACATCTCCAGCTATTAGAAACCCTGAACTTGCAGCAGCTCCAGCTGTCAGACAGCAGGAAGGGAAAGTGGAACAAGGCACTACTTAAGTAAAAAGCACAACCAGTCTCCAAGTGGACAGGTCAACACAAAGATTTTAAGGCTTCATACTCCAAACCCAAGATATGCTGCTTTTTAGAGATGCGAAAGCCAGAACCACGGACACTGGGACTGCAGGGTGAGCCCCACTGGAAGATGGCACTGCTTGAGGCCTCCCACAGCGACTGAATGACAGGATAATTTAGTACAACACTTTCACACGCTCTTGATCTTTCAAAATGAATTTCTCTGTTGGATCCACTGTTTGCAGTTGCACCTGTAACCTCGCTGAATTATTTCATACTGTGTCATCCTAATGGCTGAATCATTAGTGATCCATGGAATTGTAATCCCAAACTCTTTTCTATGCACACAGATAAGGAAGCTCTGCAGTTTCATTTCAATGAACAAGATGACAGATTTGAATGAAGTGATGGCAAAAAAAAACCAGAAGATCACCATCCACCTTTGTTCTCCACAGACCCAGTGAGTACACAGAGCATCTTGCCTGTGTTCCTGCTTCAGCACAGCTAAAGACCCCTGGTAACAACCCAGGGACTGCTACTGAGCCCTGGTGCTTTCAGAGGCACTTTCTCCAGCCCATAGGGCAGAGAAAGGGGCTGTGTGAAGATGTTCTTCGCCTGAAGTCTGCTCTCTTGCCCAACTTCTGTACCCCTGCATGATTCTCATTCTTAAACCCTCTCCTGAGGTCCATCCCCACAGACAGCATCAGACCTTTTGCTACCACCAATGTGGAACATTGCAGCTTCTCACACTTGTGACTTTCTCATCCATCTGCTTCCATTTGTGGAAGATAAAGTCTGCAATGTGAGCCCCAAGCCTGGGTGAGCTGGCTGTACATGGTATATGATGTTTATACACATGCATTGCAACAGACTATGTACACGTTCAACATTGCTGTAATCAGGAAATGAACCATGAAATGTGTAAGCATTGGCACATTAATAATCTGGTTTATAGCTTAAATTAGAATCTTTGGAATTTCACAGCCAGAGACTTTTAAATAGGTCAGAAACGTGGTAATCACACTTAATGATCACACTGTGATATGCACTGCATCAGAGCTGGGAGTGAGGAAACCTGAGCAGAATGGATATGAACTACTGGTACATTCAAAAAAAGCATTTAACGAACCTCAAGAACATATATACCAAGAACAAAAACACATAGCCCAGGCCAGAAGGGTTTTTTTGCTTTTGGCCCTACTCTTACAAATGTGAGCTGAGAGATCCCATACGATGGCAGAGATGAAACCCTGGGCCTCTGTGTATTCCTTTTAGTTGGCATCGCAAATTAGCAAAAGCTCCAGATTCGACCACTTACAAGTAGTGAGCATTTAGTGGCAAAAAGAAAGCTTTCCCCAACTGAGGAATATGCTTTATTTATTGTACTTGCCCATGCACATCTCACCCCAGGTAGGCAGAGTTCAAACACATTCCCAGGCAGCAGCATTTTGATTTCTTTTAAAGAAAATGGTTAAGAATCCACAGACCAACACAGTAATCTTCTAGGCTCCAAACCAGAGAAACTCTTCACAATTTTTTCTAAGTTTAGACACATGCTTATGTTCTCTTTACACCATCTTGCCTTTAGGTACAATAAACCTGATGGAAAAATTATGGAAAGAACGATAATTTCAGCAAAACAGACAGTTGCTGCTAATTAATCCTGTTCTGTCAAGCTGCTGAGGCATAACCAAAAAGGTAAAATGAGAAAAAAATAAATGAGTTATATTCTGTGGAAACAAAGTCAATGTTTGTCTACTGTGAAAGTACAAAGTCAGCAGGGGAGAATGCTTGGAAGCTTATAAGAAAGCAGGACAGAAATGTTTTTTTGGTTTCTTTTTTCCTCCAGTCAAACTTGGCTTCTTCTAAAAAACAAAGCAAGGCAAAAGATGAAAGGCCTTCTTTTCTGAAGCCAAAGATGAAGAATACAAAGAATATTAATGACTAACAGGTCTGTCTGTAAATGCCACGAGCTTAGCTGCAGTAGGGACAAAAGGAAGAGTAGCACTGCTATTAACTAATGAAGTTTCTGATTTAACGAGCGGTGATGAAGACTGTTTATGTCATTTATGGAAGAGAGCATTAGTTCAGAGAAACACAGGTTCCTTACAGAGCTTAAAAGGAAAGAGAGGAAGATGCCATTATACACACGTGAAAGCTCAGGATGGCTGTGGTTCATTCACAAACCACGTAAAAGTAGTAAATTCCCAATTAGGGCTTGTCTGCCCCTCACACATGTTCGTACGTGCACGTACTCCAGACAGCTATCCTGTGGGAAACTCAGGAGTTGTTGCAAATTTGTCACTTGCCTTATATCACAAGATTTTGATGAATTGCATTTCCCAAAGGAAAACTTCAAAACACACGGAAACTTGCCTTTGTCATGGTTATTGGATCCAGCAGGAGCCTGTCTGGCCACCACAGCTTCCCAGGGCACTCTAAGAGGGTCTTATTGGCAGAGCAGCAAGAGATGCAGGAACCAACCCTTCACCACCGCACTGCCCTGTTACAAATGCTGCTGTGCAAGATCAGAGCAAAGCATGTTCCTCCACATTTGAAGTTTGCCCATTCTCTTTTGAGAAAGTAAGGAAAAATTAAGGAAATTAAGCTCAACAAAACCAGGAAGAATAAAATCAAAACAAAACCAAAACAAAAAAAACCACAACTCCAGAAGGGACACGAGGCAATCTTCACATTTGGAAACTGATTCATTCGCCAGCTCACAGGCACACACACCTAGCGTGTCTATATTTATACACATGGACTCAGGCTTTCTGCTTTGTAGAGGCATTCTGAGTATTTTTAAATAAGTGAGAAATTGAGAGTCACTGCACTTATAGGAGAGAATATGGAAAATTTCCCCTTTTCTCTAAGCTGCAGCCATTCAGGTGACAGGATTGTCAGCACAGCACCTCCTTGCAACACCCAGCAAGACAGAGCTGGGTCAGATCCAAAATTTTCTGATGTTCTTTCCCTTGACAGGTCCCTGTATTTTGGATTGCAGTCTGATTCAGTCAACGTTATAAGAAGCCTCTGCATTCAGATGAAAATCTGATCATGTGAAAGATGGCAATCTTTAACCAAGTACTGTGCTGCAGTCCCTGCCTTCCAGGACTGGGAATTAAAGGCTGCAGGTTCAGTGTCCAGCTTATGCCCATAACCCACACTGATCTCAGCAGATCACCAAACCCTCTCAGCATCTCCTTTGGGAAAACAGGGATAACCATACATCTCAGTAGCATCATGAAAGTTTGTTAATGCTTGTAAGCACTTTGTAGATAAGAAACATCAAGACAGCAGTTAGCAGAGGGATTTGGGGCACAGACAGATATAAATCCAAAGTACTCGTATCATACACTCTTTTTAGACAAGCATAGCAGCAGATCATCTCCCTGCATTTAGTGGTTGTTGGCTCTATCCTCTCAACATACTGAGTACTCTGCCTTTGATCCAAAACATGAGTCCAAGGAGAATATTCACACGTTTAATGTTAATCATATGCTTAAATCCTCTGAATGTATAAAGAGGGTAAAAGAGGAAAGCGTTCCCCAACTCCAAAACAAACACAAATTCCCAGAAGTTATATTTGGGACATCAGTAAAGGAAAGGCCACTGCTATACACCTGCTAAGCTGCATCCTTGAAGAAACCTGCAGATGGGAGAAGTGTTCAGAGTGAATCTGCTTAGACAAAACATTTCTAAGAAAATCAATGTAATGTTATTAGAAAGAAGTACCCTGGAGTATTTGAACCACTATTATTCCACAGGCAGAGCAGACCTTGAGCAAGAAAATGAGAAAAAAAAATAAATGAAGTTTACTAAGGAACTCATCACACAAATTTAAACTTACAATTATAAATTAATTTGCTACTATGAATTCCTTCATTTATTAACCGTCTACTGTAAGAGAAAGTCTTCCTCAACAGACACTGCCACTCAGACTTCACAAAAACCATGTGCCTTGCAGCAGCCGCCAGCAGCACCTAGAAAGCATCATCATCCAACTCTTGCATCAGAGAGCAACTTAAATACTTAGCAAAAGGCTTTAGACACCCTCTCTCCTCCTCG
Source organism: Tapera naevia (assembly GCA_033556795.1). NCBI lineage: Eukaryota > Metazoa > Chordata > Aves > Cuculiformes > Neomorphidae > Tapera > Tapera naevia. The sequence continues at coordinate 3,103,610 of JAUMJJ010000272.1, read as the reverse complement.
TCTTAAAGCCTTGCTCATTTTAAGCACATGCTGCTCTCTCTTATTTTAGCCACCTGAAACACCAAAATTCATTTTTACATCCTTCTAAACTCCTGCCCTAGCTAATGGCTTGGGGCAAGAAGTCTTCTGTGCTCGCTGGCCAGAGTGTTCTTAAGTCTCTGCTCTTGCATCTTGACTTGTTTCCTGCAGGTGCATCAAGTCAGTTGAGTGAGGACAAAGCACTGCTTTTGCACAGGTGAGCTCAGCACAGCAAGAGCAGGTACCTACAGCACTAGGGTACACTGAGCTTCACGTGGTCAGACATATTCCTGCAGAGCAGAGTCCTTTAAGCTACATCCACGTCTGCAGCATGGACGTATCCCTGACCAGACCAGCATCTACAGCATACCTGGCTTTCAGAGATGATTTTCAAAACTCTGCTAAACAAGCATGTATAGCGAGAAAAGCCTTGGGCAATTAAAGGACCACTATCCAGAGCTTGATTGCTTTAGCAGATCCATAAACATTATCCAGCTTACTCACAGTAACACCACGCTTCGCCAGTGATGTGAAAAAGACGAATCGCTCTCACCAGTGTAAATCGCCCAAGACGCTAAATAATGCTGCTAATTAATTCAAAGGATTTTAAAAGAACCCTTTAAGATTATTGTCCCAAAATTTGATTAAATAACAACACTTTAAATGTTTTCATGAACATCATCATCATTAGATGACTGTTTAATAGAAATGCCCTGTGCTCAACTACTGGCTTTTGGTGAAGTACGCAGTACCTCAACAGTTCACACAGCTTTTAATAAACTAGAGGGAGCTGTATCAGTCACATCTTACAAAGGGTTAACAAGGATAATTCTCTGCCTTGGTTGGCTGAATTAGAACTATACAAAACACCACACCTCAGAGGAGACCAAAGCATATTCCTACCTTCACCTGCCGTATACTAAGGGATGGAATTACATCACAGGGTGAGGCTGTAAGAAGTCCAAGAAAAGTTAACACAGCAGTGGAAATGCTGATTTTTGTTTCTTTTCCTCCTTTGCAAGACACTTTGCTGTCCCAAGGTTTGCAGGAACTACAGAACAACACAAAGTCCACGATCATTGCAACTCACCAGCATGAGCTGACAAAACCCAACCACTGGGGAAACCCTCTGAAGAGGGTTGAATCCCGCAGAAGACACCACCACAATTTTGTTTCTCACCATCTTCCTGTAGCAATCAGCATTATCTTTCACGATGGGGTAAATTACAAGGCATTAGCAGCAAGCCCATGCAGTCTCAGAACATTTCTGCCAACAAGCCAAGACATCTCTGGTTCCTTCAGTTTGTCCTGTGCCTCTACTGGTACCACCCAGGAGGACAGATCTAACACATTCATTGCCAGGCTCTTTCCCCTAGCTAAAGCCTTGACTCTCCCTTGACTCTACAATTTCTTTGTTGTAATTTATAAAAAGATGGAAGCTAACAAATGCATGCACTCCCCATCTTCACCCCTTTACCCAGTCATCTTTTCCCATCCTCCACAGGCAGTCCACAACTCCTCCTATTCTTAACAAGATAAGTGAGATATGGAGTCCTGAAAGCAGAGCACCAGCAAGGTGCATCTTTCAGGGCAGAGACATCTCCTGGCAGGAGGTGCCCTTGGCTACACCATAGAGCACAGGTATCCCACAGCAGGGGCACAACCAGGGCAAGGACAGCTGGAATGCACCTTTTGTGCTATATCAGCCTGAGAGTAACAATTAAATTGCAATCTAATTTCCTTTAGATCTACAGCTTTAAATCCAGAATGACTCCCAATAAGTCCATTATCACTGTGGATCCGAAACCTAAAATCTCTGGATTTAGCCTCAAATATGGGGTCCTTGAAGCTACTAAAACAATGACTACCTTTTAACCCATGAAATACCTGCTCAAAAAATTTATTCTGTGGAATACAAGTATCAGGTTTCTTAGGTTTCAGTAACAACACAAGACCTTCCACCACAACTCTGCTTAGAAAACACTGGGGCAGGGAACTGTATTAAAGGACCATCAAGTCTAGAGTATGCAATCTGGATACAAATGGTTCCTTCTCTGCACTTCTCTTTTCCCCCTCATTTCCCAGCATTTCGAGCATCACTAAGGGACGAGTGCCAGTGTGAGTCCTTGCACATGCCACTAAAACACCCCAAGCTACACAGTGTCACCCAGGAACACCCTGGGTATTAAAGCCACCACTGACGAGGTCTGTGCAGCTGCTCCCATATCCTGTTAATTAGGCACTACAGACATCCTCGTGCTGTAAGCGCATCTTTGACATAACGTAGCATGACAATTTCTTCACAGCCACAGAAATGCAGAGCATACAAATAAACCTGAATGCTGAAACCATTTCATTGTTCGTAAGAACACGCACATTGCACCTGTTACAACCAAGGGCACTGTCTGTGTGCCTTGGAGCAGATTATTCCATCCTCTAACAAGCCCGTCTGTCTTGGGGGGCTGTTAAATTCCAGGAGTAAATAAAGCACAACAAAATTATTTTACAAAAAGAAATCATTACTGAATATACCGAGAAAGCTCCTTAAACACCCAAGGTAAATAAAACAACCCTTAAACTGTCATTTCCCCCGAGCCTGTTACAACCGCTGAGTCAGTTTCAATCCAATTTAGCTTGAAGAAAACAACTCTAAGATTGATACGGATAAAGTCCTACCCTGAAACGAACGTCAGGGGGTCCAACAGCCACCCCAGCCCAGCCTGGGAGTGCTCACGGGGGAAGGCAGAGCGGTGCGGGGAGGGAGCGCTCTCCCGAACCCCATCCCGGCAGGAGGCACCGGCTCCCGCAGCTCCCGGCGCCGCGGCGAGGGAGCAGGTGGCACAGCCGGTCCCTGCCGCCCGCTCCCGTGCCCCCTGGGTCCCCACTGCCCGGTCCCCGTCTCTCGGTGCGGGAGATTCTCACGCGGAGGGAAGGACCCCGCGGAGCGCGGCGGAGGCTGCGGCAGCGCCGGGGGAAAGGGACGGCACTCACCGAGCTACGCGCGGCTGCTGCCCCCGCTGCCGTCCATGGGGGCGGCGGGGGGACCGGAGCCCGCTGCGGGCGACAGCCGCCCCGCGATCCGCCGCATCTGCCCTGCGCTGCCGCCGCCGAGCAGCAGGAGGAGGAGGAGGAGGAGGAAGAGCTCCCCGCGCCGCCCCGGAGCGCCCCGCGCAGCCCGGGCACAGAGCGCCGTCTGGCGGCGGCGCCCGGAACAGCACCCGCGCGGAGGCGGCGGGGCAGGTGCAGCCGCGGGTGGAGCCAGGGCGGGGGCGGCACCGGGAGGAGGATGGGGGGGGTGCAGGACGGTGCCCGGTAAAGAGGGTGAGGAGGGGCCGGGCGCGAGCCCCCTCCTCAAGGCTTTTAACGAGGTGCAGGTGTTGCCTCATATAATTATATCGTCCTCCTCCCGGTAATTGGCTTTGGCAGGCGCGCCTAGGGAAGAGGAGGCTGAGGGGAGACCTCATCGCTGGCTGCAGGTCCCTGGAAGGAGGTTGTGGTGAGGTGGGTGTTGGTCTCTTCTCCCAAGTGACAAGGGATAGGATGAGAGGAAACGGCCTCAAGTTGCACCAGGGCAGGTTCAGATTAGACATCAGGGAAAATTTCTTCACCGAAAGGGTCCTCGAGGCTGCCCAGGGAGGGGGTGGAGTCCCCATCCCTAGAGGGGTTTAAAAGACAGGTAGATGAGATGCTCAGGGATGGTAGATAAGGTGCTCAGGCTGCCCAGGGATGTGGTTGAGTCACCATCCCTGGAGGCATTTAAAAGACAGGAAGATGAAGTGCTCAGGGATATGGTTTAATAGTGGACAGGTACGGTTGGACTTGATGATCTCAAAGGTCTTTTTCAATGAAGTGATTCTGTGAAATGCCCCGTGCAGCCCCTCCCTCTCGCTCCCAAACCACACACCCAGGGTCCCTACTCATGTGAACTCCACACTGAGAGACCTGTGACTCATGGGAGTTTGTGGCTTCTAGAAGGTGAAAATAAGGGTCGATGTTTATTTACTTATTTCTTAAAGAGCATGTCCCTAGAACCAAAATGACTTGCAGGAAGGGAGGACAAAGCATCCCTGATTTACAAATGAAAGGTTATCGCATGTATTGCGGGAAGGCCATCCTGTTGAACAGGAGTGCAGCACCACTTGAGGGTGGTAACAGAGATATCCTGCTTGGAAGAGTGAGATGTCTCAGCCAGACCATAAAATTGCTTGGTTAGAAAAGACCTTTGAGATCATCAAGTCCAACCGTACCTGTCCACTATTAAACCATATCCCTGAGCACTTCATCTTCCTGTCTTTTAAATGCCTCCAGGGATGGTGACTCAACCACATCCCTGGGCAGCCGGTGCCTGACAACCCTTTTGGTGAAGAAACTTTTCCTGATGTCTAATCTGAACCTCCCCTGGTGCAACTTGAGTCCATTTCCTCTCATTGTATGGCCTGTCACATGGGAGAAGAGACCAACACCCACCTTGCTACAAGCAGCATCCTTTCTACTGCTCCTCTGCTCTACCCTTGCTCTCAGTGGGCCAGGTAAGCTGCAGCTGGTTTGAAAAGCTCCAGTTCTCCCCAGCTTGGTTTATCTTTAGAGCAATTGCCAATGAGGACACGCTAATACAAGCCAGATGTGTGGGCGTTCTGTGCATGTATGTGGGTAAAATGGATCAAGCCAGCAAATTCATCCTGCAGAGGACAAGCAGCCAACACAAGGTAATGGTTTCTAGTCACTGCAGGCCCCAGACCAGCCTTCTCGCACACGATGACTCAAAGCTGGAACAAGGCCGTGCCATGCCTGCTGACACTTGGGTGTTGTGAGGAGTGTAAATACTTAAAATAAGCTGGATTAGGGAATTCTCCGAGCCTGGGGTTGTGGAGGGCAGCAGCAGGCAGTTTACACATGTGCACCTCACTCCACACGTCAGTGTCTAAGGGGTTGGTCGTTCCTACGTGTTAACACAAAACACACATTGGAAGTGAGCTACCCCACCCCCAAAAGAGAGCATGTCCTGCCTGCTCCCCTTGCCTGGCCCAGGATCCCAGCCATCAGCTTCTATTAACTACAGTCCTTTCCAGCAACAACCACGTTCTCAGCCTAAGCCTGCATTCTCCCATTTTATATTTACCAGTGGTTCCAAGATGGCCCCCCCTTTGGATGGGGTCCTGAGTAGCCTGGTCTAGTGGGAGGTGTCCCTGCCCATGGCAAGGGAGTTGGAACTGGATGATCTTTAAGGTCTCTATGATCTTATGACTAAGAATCATTTTGTACCTATGCAAAGGGTAAAGAAGTAGCTCTGCCCAGAGACTGGGGCTACATCAGCATTAATTCTGGCCTCAAGCCCATGCTCCAAGCTTGTCCCCATGCAGGTTTTTCTTCTGGAGCAAACTAGCCCTCCAGCCAGGCAAGTTCAACTGCAAGAGGGTGGCTTTGCAGGCCCGGCATAAAGACAGCTAGAGACACACTCTGATTAGTGTACACAGACACCAGCCCCCTGCACAAGGATCTCTGCCTTTTCCTCAGCAGGAACAATAAAACACTCCTTGTTTTGGCAGCTGTCCCTCTGGAGATTTCTGAGGGACACGTGCAAAGAGGGGGTTTCACAAGCTGCGTGTGTCATGGGACATCGCTGGTTTGCCTTCACCTGGACCCCTTTGGGGTTTTTCGTGCCATCTAATACCCCCATGGCTGCTCAGAAGACAGGGAAGCCCTCAAGATTGCAGAGATGTTAGATGCTGTGTCTCCCAACCACTATTTTTCATGTGTCTGCTTTCTGTTCTTGATTCAGTTGGGATTCCCAGAGGGCAAAGGCATGGGGAAGATGCAGTGTCAGAGGCAGCTGTGCGTATTCCCGAGCATAGACGCTGCTGCAGGAGGCAGGACAGGGATGAAGAAGTTAAGACTGTCTTTTCTTCCAGTTTCACTTCAGCCATGGTGGAATCTTTTCTTAGAAGGATATAAATAGAGGTGAGGGAAACACAAAATCAACACAACCGGGAATAACATGGCTTGAACCAGAGGACAGACAGCCTGACTCTGCAATTTCTCTTTTAAGGTCATTCTCTAAACATTAATTTTTTTATTTTAAAGACCCATTAAAACTACCAGCTCTTACTCAGACTTCCCAGTTTTCCTCTGAAACCAACATAGAAATAACTTCACAAAATTATCTAGTTTCATTTTCCCTCAAGGACAGATGCAGGAAAACATTCACCTTAGATGGGAGAGTCCTCCAGTTTGTGAACTCTAGAGTAAAGATACAAGCACACTTACCTTATTGGCAACAACCTTGTTTTTCTTATGCTTCATGGACCTTTCTGCAGGAGACTTCTCCTCCCCTTAATTCTACAGATGAGTAGTTTTCAGCTGTCTCTCATTGACTCAGTTTTTCTACTCTCTTTCCAGGTGCTAAGCTGATAAGTGTGTGATTTCCAAGGATCAGCTTTGTCGGAAAGAGGAGGAACAATATAGTTATTCCTCTGTGACCTCTGTTTTATTTCCCATCCTCCACCTGTTATTAAGGGTAGATTGGTTCAGAGCTGGCTTCAACTTGTTCCTTAGATATTCCAGGGTATTCTTCTTCAGACTCTGCTGATTTCAGTATACCTTTTGTTTCTGTGCCCCTCTGCGAGTAAATACGTGTTGCTTCCTGAAGCTCTTCTCCTGGAAGTACAAACCAGGGAGGCTTACTGTAGAATTCAGCCAATAAAAGGTCAATCATTGATTTTGTTCTTTATTTCATTCCATTTTAGGAATAAATGCTTTCTTAAAAGAAATGAGGTAACATAACTGTTTGTTCCTCAGCAAATAAGAATGCCTTTTTCCACCCCAGTATAAGGCACCAATCCAACATTTTATTAACTTGGCTAATTGCATTAAGCATTCTGCAATGTTGAACAGCCCTCAGCTGATAATTTCCAGATCATTATGGTTTTAGTTGACTGTTAAATGAGAAAAATTCATAGCAGGAAAAAAAAAAAGACATTTAGACCCACAGTGGCAAGCAAATGATTGTACAGTTCTGAATTCCAATCAGCTCCTAGCAGTGATCATATTTTATGAACTACTGGAAGATAATGTTAGGATCACACAATAAATATGACATGTTTATAAGCTGCATGGTTATAAGTGAGATTGATTGATAGATCTTACATGTTCAGACATTTATACAAACAAGAAAATTTAGGTTTCCATAATGTGAATATTTTATGCAGATAATTTGTATCTCCTCTTTCATTTTGTTACCTGTAGTATCATGTCTGAATATAAAAATAATCTGAATTTACACACACAAACTACTGGAAGGTTTGTATCTGGCACATTGGGGAGTAGTTTCTGGCTGGAAACATTAGCAGCGTGATAACTATTTAGACAACTATTTGAAATGAAATAAGCACTTGTCAAAGGAAAAATGCATTGTTATGAAAACTGGAGTTGGTTTAGTCTCGAATAAAAATGTAGTCTGTGAAAAAGTGTTAGCTAGAAATTCTCTCCTGCCTTGCTGCTTTTCTTATTTCTTTTCTCCCATTCCTGGGTGAAATCCACCCAGAAGCAGAGAGCTGGGGAGGCAGAAGCAGCCGTGCCATGCTGCACACATGGAAAAGCAGTAAATAACGACTCAAAGCAGAGGGCTGGCAGATTCCCTGCAGTGTGGGCTGGTGGCTCTGCCTGCAGGGAAGCAGACAGGGTGTGCCCAAGGAGGACCCCATCCAGGGTGCAGGTGCACCACACACAAGGACTGGCTGTGCATGCACCTTGGCTTGAACATGAGAAATGTGGGGCTTCATGATTTTGGTCCTGACAGTCTTCAAGACCTGAATTCTGCTTCAGAAGTAATTAGAGAAGCAGCAAGTATAGAGAGGACGTATGGAAGAGCTGCAACTGTCCTGGAATCTGTGTCAGGCAGCGGCTTCCAGATGACATCTAAATACAGTTTCCATTTTTAAGAAGCACAAGGACCTTTCTGCTGTGGTATTGTGAACTGAGTATTAGTTCTGCCATTTCTTATTTGATCACCAGGGAACACATTCTACAACCAACCACAAAAAAAACTCTATGGAAGGAAGCAGAAAAAAAGAAAAAAAAGCCTAGTCAAGTTACTGCTAATCATATTAATTTGTATATGTTGTTTATAATTAGCATGTTTAAACATTCATTTCCTTTCTTCAATGAAGACCATATCTCTCCAGGACCCTCACCATGTCCATTGTCTTTGTGACAAACAGTAGGGATAGTACCAATTACTCAGCTGTTATCTATTAAGTGCTTCAAAGTACTTTGATGCAGCAGCATTGTAACAGTAGCAGCTAATTGTCTCATTTTAATTAATTTTTAATGAGACACCTGGGAGAATGAAGAAACATCACAAAACCAGAACAACCCAAGAATATTTTTGAGTTGGTCTGTCTCTCTGTATTTCTGCCTTCCTGAAGAAGGACTTTCTGGCATCTGCACACACAGGTGCAGCCCCCTAGCTTCACCCAGCTGTGTGACAGTGTCATTCTCTGCCACATCATAATCCATCTCCCAGGGGCAAGAGAGGGTGATGGTAGAACCTGTAAAATACTGTGCAACGCATCCAGAGAGAAGAGGCCTCTCTGGTCCTAAGATGTTTCACATCTTTATCACTTCTGTCTCTCCAGGCCACAAAGCCACATTTCCTGTGTTGCCAGCAGGCTGTAGAAGGAAGGGTAGGCTTGTTGCTGATCATCATTTGACGTGTAGGTTCTCAGATAGAAAGGAAAACAGCTGGCAAAGAGGTGTATTTCCTTCAGCAGCAGCTGACTCATAAAATTTTGTGGAAGGAAAGGTGTTTTCCAATGGTCACCAGTTTAATTTCCTTAGTTGAAACAGATAAGCAACCTCTTGCTTCTCGCTCACGCTGCTCAGCATCATAATCTGTGCTAACTTCAACATAGATGTTTTATCGACTCAAGGAGGGAGTTGATTCCAGTAAAACAGAGCTGCCCAAATCCCTGTCAGCAGATTGGCTTCAGGAAGTCGTTGACACAGGATCCTGTCAGTCTGTGCTGCTGTAACGACTGTAGAAGAAAGGAGCAGGCTCCAAAGCAGCTGTTAACAGAGCCTCTCACGGAGCTCATAGATCAAACCCAGCAACGCAAATTGCACCCAGGAGAACGCACTGGACACTGAGGAATAGAAGTGGTGTGTTCTCAGTTTAGTTAGAAAGGTACTGGTGGTGGCACATGACCTGTATTTTCCCTGAGGGATTTATCGAAACTGAAGGGCACAGCCAGTTGGCCATGTGATTCACTAAGATATTGCACTCTCAATTTTGGTAAATAGCTGTGCTATTGTGTTAGTACTGGGATAATTTTTACCAGGTGAGGCCTGTCGGCAGTCATAGGGCACTTGTAGCTGGTCCACAGCCACCACAGGAGTCATCATCCCAGGAACAGCATCTCCAGTTGCTTTCAGGGATAATGGCTGGAGCCCCTCAATTAATATGACAATCTGTCTTTAGCTGCGACATCTTAATGAGAATCTGGCAAGCAGTCAGGTCTGTAGAAAGACCCTCATATTTCAGTAGTAGCTTGAAAATACCCATGGCTGTGTACTCACAGGCAGGCACAGAGAGCAGATGTGCACCTCTGGTGCACGCTGGCCTGCACAGATGCCTTAGCCTGCAGTCACCCACTGGTTTCATCAGGGGAGAACTCTGTTTCAAGCTTGGTATCTTTTATGCTTAACAGTATAATGACATTTAATACTATTAACATGCCAACAAAGTGGCTCTTTCTTCTGTATGTATTTTAGCTGCTTAATTCATAATGGAGCTTTGCACTTTTGGAGTACTGAGACAAGGGGTTTGTTGATTCCAGCAGAAGAGCTCTTGAGTCTATGGTACGGCCGTGGTAGAGTGCCTAGCACAAACACTCAAGAGTTTCATCCGGCTCAGCTGCAAAACTCTCCTTGAGTTTGGCTGCTTCTGGGAAATGCCAAAGAGTGAGGTGAGCTGGCTCCTTCCACAGAAAGCTGCAAAGCTGCTCGATTTGTTTGAAGAAAGGAGATGAGGGTCATGTGGCAACCATAGGGTCAGGGAGAGCATCACTTTTGGGAAATGAACATTGATGTACTGAATCTACTATTACAGAAAAAAGCAAACTAAAATCCCACAGCATTTAAGAGTCCTTTGTTGATGAAGATCATTTCGACAAGACCTCCAGAAACTTACTTTCTCACTGAAAACCCATTTTCAGGCTATTTTTGCACTTACTGTGTTTTGTCTCCTTTTCTAAGATGGATTTTTTCCACCACAGATGAGATCCCAATTTCTTCCAGACTTGGACAATGGTGCAGTTCAGGAGTATGACAACAACAAGCTGCTTCTCAAACTACTGCACAAAAGGTTTCAGTCAGGATATTTACAATAAATACAGGCACTAAGTGTGAGGGCTCCCATTTCCTGGCAGTGTTGCTTTACACACTGTTTTCTCTGGAAGGAATCTATTACATCAGTGGCCTCGGGAATGTATATTGAGATGGTTTAATCAGAGTTGAAAATCACAGTACAGAAAGGGGCTTTAGTTCTTCTGGCTGGACACAGTGTACCCAATTTGGTACCAAAATTCCACTATGGAATTTCACTGATATCAGACACATTCTTTAGCTCATCTCTGTCCAGCATTACAATGGCTGGTGGCAGCATCATGGGCCTAATTCAGCAAAGCACTGAAGCGTATGCTAAACTTTAATTTCTTCAATCAGACTTAAATATGTGCTTTAGGCTGAGGATATTCTGCAATACCCACAGAAATTACAGTGTTGTTCAACAAGTAATTTATTTTGGCCAGTGAATCCCTCTGCAGAGAAAGGTTTTGTCAAGTTTTCTGTACTCCTTTCTGGTGCTTGAATCTCCCTGTTGACTTTATTCTTACATTGCCAGGCAGTCTTTTTAGGACACACTTCATCCTCATAATATATTAGTGTAACAGCAAATACAAATAAGGCTATAATTTCCATAGCTCTCGTGACACCAATTATTATGACAAGAATGGATTTAAGCACAGGCCTTATTGTACTCCTAAATGGAGGCTTAAATTTAGAGTCCTTATTTTCCTTGTGTTTTTCTCCATGTGAGAAACGGTCTTTACTCAACCCAGCTTACTTTAGATCCTCATGAGTCAAATTGTCTGTGGGTGGAATGACATCCATTTGAAGGGAAAAATATTGAAAGAGTAAGGATTAAAAGGTCTGGAAAACTTCTAAGACTTCAGCTGACATGTTAAATAATGTCAAGAGTGTGGTAAGATGACAGAAGCCATGTTCCTATGCGGCTTGGAAGCTATGGAAATGTAGAATTTTTCTGCAGTAAGGTAATCTGCTGATAAGAACTTAAAGCGGTGGTTAATTAGAGAGCAGGTTCAAGGGAAAGATCAGCTGAGCATTACATCAGCGATACAGCACGTGGTTTGAAAGGAAGCACTATGTGTAGGCAGGTAACCTGCAAGAGATGGGCCCAAGCCCGCTCTGCTCCACCAGTGTAAAACTGATTGTCAGCAGGAGCAGATACAGCCTGATAATTGTCAGCAAGATTCAGCAAATGCTGGAATTGACTGTTTAATTGCGTGAGAGTTACTAGAGAATGATAAAGGAAGTTCTAACTCATTATCCAGGGGCAAGTTCTAACAGTGCCAGACAAATGTTTTGCTGAAGGGTCTTTCTTAGGTATCAGGTTTTTATCTAAATGCTGTTGACTGCATTCCTAGGAGGAGGAAAAAACCTGCAAGAGCAAACCCTCACCAAGAGAGGAATAGTATGAGTCTGACTGACAGCCACGTACTTTTTGTTTTAAATTAGATGTTTCAAAGGGGTAGGGTCAAGGACTTTCTCTTGCAGAAGATCAAAGGTCATATCCCTTGCTCATCTAAAATGACTTGCTTTCATTGACTCCTTTGGTAGCAGCTGATTGTCTGCACCAAAAATGTAGACCAGACACAGAATCAGCAGCACACCCATGCCCGCTTTCCAGTCATGAAATAAAACATGATTCATACCCCAAGCACAGAACTGGATTACAAAAAGCAAACAGAAGACAAGGTGAAAAGTAATTACATTCCCTTAATTGCAGATTAAAAAATAAAACCAAAAACCCCAGCAGACATAACACCAAAAATTGTTCATTAGATTGTTTTTCTCTTTATATACCTATAACATATGAAGGCAGGCTTTTCACTGAATCCCATTTTTTTTTTGGCAGAAAAAGAAATACTGTTGTAGGAGTTATTGGAACATACATCCAATTAAAATCTTCAAACAGAAATGCACTGCAAATGTAAAACCTATTAAGTTGGGCTGAGATATATAGATCATATTTAAACTGAAAGAAGGTAAATAATCAATTGCTCTTATGTGATTGCCATTGGCAGAAAAGGAAATAATGCAGAGTTGTGATAAACAGCCCAGCCAATAATGGAAGTTGTGGCCAGCGTCCCTGAAGGAGGCATCACCCAGCAGGGCCGAGTAAAGAAAGTTGTAGAGCAAATAATGTAGTGGCAAGACTGAAGGTACAAAATCTATTCCATAACCACAGGTTTAAATATGGAGAGAACTCTGATCTGATGACTGGAACTGCAGGACATAGGAGCGCCAGGGTAGCAAAGCTCTGGATAACCCGTCATTATGATTTGTTGACATTTAATCCTGCTGTGCAACAGGCAGGTGGGGGTACGTGAATTGGGGCATGGTCTGTTCTCCATTTCAACTCAAACTGGAAGGTGATGGTTTGCTTTAATTCGTTTTAACTAGTTCAAATTATGTAAACATTAATTTCACACACATTGAGAAAATGGATACTGTCAAAAGAAAAATTAAAGAAAAATATGTGCTCAAGAATTGAAGGGGCTCAGCAGCACAGAAGAGAAAACTCTCTGCAGAGCTCTGCAAGGTGAACAGAGCAGCCACCTTGCTAAAGTATTACCCCATAGGAACAAAGCATTTTCTTAGAAAAGAAAGTAATTTTTATTTTTGCTACAGAAGACATTCAAGCTCACTGTCTGTGACTTGAGAACCAGTGGAGTAATACTCTGTGTGTGTGTCCAATATCATACTGCAAAACAGAATTTATTTGCCTTTTCCTTCAGAACACACTCTGTTCCTACGAGGGCGTTATTTTAAAGTGCAACCCTCATGCTGGCTCTGAAAGCTTCTATTAACACAGAAACCTCCCAGATAATTGAAAACTGTCCTAGGCCCTTTCTCTTGCATCTCAGGCTCTGTCTGTCCACTCAGGGGTTTATAGTGAGCTCATCTTTGCAATAATAGAGAGACTTGAAAGGAGGTCTTAAAAGGCCATCATTTTCTAACAGCATCCCTGTCTCACATCCTCTACCATTGTCTGTTCTTTCTCCCTGGTTTCTGGCAATCAGTCATCACTGCAGGTCAATGCTAGTTACAAGAGACACCTTAAACTGAGTTTGGTAATGTTTTGACCTCTTGTGGCAACACATTTTGCAGCCAAAGGGTCCCCTCCTGGCAAGCTCTGTTCTGAACTGGCATCCCACCAGCCCCATCTGTAACACCATGTGGATTAGTGGTAATGTTTGGTCTTGAATATAAAGTTTGTTGTGGAGATACCTCTCTAGAGCACCAGGACTGCCACAAGAGGGGTCACTGCATCCCCCCAGTCTCCCATCAAGGTTCCCGTGCGGATGACCGCAGCTCCTTCTGGCCACACAACAGGTCCAAGCTGCTCGTAACCTCCTCTTTGCTGTTTCACAGCTTCACTTTGAGATGGTCCCAGGTGACATTTTTTCCTATAATGACATTCCAGAGGTTCAGACAACAGTGAAGAAGCTAAATGAGCAGCTCCAAAGCAAACCTACTCCATCACTGAAGCAGAAATCCCCTGGCAGTGACAGTCCATGCTCCCACATCGCCTCAGCTTCAGCAGGGCAGCCGGACCCACGTGCCAGCCTTTCCTTCTGAGGGAAAACTACTTCTCCTTTTCCCATAGGAGAGGATTGCAGACCCTAGGCTATTTTATTGAAAAATATGTAAGTAAAAGAGGAAACAGAAATGGAGAAAGCAGCTGCATTTCAATACTTTCTGATTTAGTCACCTGGAGAGTTGTACTTACAAAGTGATAGTAAACATTGTTATCTCCATTTACGAGGTGGGTGTGAAATATAACTTGAAGGACACACTCTCAAAGCTATTATTGGCTTGGGTTACGCTGCAGAGTTTTCTAACAGATCTGAACTAACTTCTCTGTACTGTATCACAGAAGGAGAGTGGGTTTATTCAATATCCAAAGATGCTGGCCCAGACAGGTGGCAATGCAGCCATCCATCTGGAAAAAAATCAGCCTGGTTCTTCAGTATATTTGTTTTAACATTTTTCATTCCCAGCACTCAATTAGTCAGCAAGGTTAATCTTTAGCTAGATCTCATTGCAAGGACTGTGTTTCTTTCCTCCTTTCTGCTGGAGTTCGCTGTGCAGAACCTCGAGTTTGACCACATCCACAAAGTTAGGAACTGACCTGGGGAAAATGCAGAGTTGTCTCTTTGTCCCCCAAATTCTACCCAGCTGAGCAGGCAACATGAGGCTGCATTAGAACATCTGTTGCTGTGTTTCCCTCTGACCCAAGCCTAGTCGGAAACAACAGCAGCCCTGGCCAAACCACCAATGATGTTATATTTGCTCTTAAATGTCAAGCTAAGGAATTCACTCCAATCATGTCACTTCCCATGCTGGAATGGTATTTCAGTGGCTGCACTGTCCACACCAGTCTGAACTTGCTCTTGGTGCATTTCTGAGAGGGTTTATTGCAGCACAAAGCTGTCAGGAAAAGCAGAGCAGAGACTCTTCAAGAAAAAAAAAGCGGCAGTCATACTTCAGACACAAATTCATTTTTTTCTGAAGAAAAAATAATTAAGCCTCAGAAGAAAAATGCCAGATTGTGAACTTCAGCTCTCTTCCCAACAGAGTACCCTTATCTTGCCCCAGACTGAAACACAGGCGTGAGAGGGCAGGACAGCTGAGATGTGATCACTCCCTTTTCCTTTTGTTATGCGGAAGTTATGGGAAGACCAAGCCAGGACAGATGATTTGTCTGTGCATTAGTCAGCCAAAGAACTTGTAGTCTTGCAAAACAAAACCACTACCAACAATAAATTCAGGCTCTCCAAGGAACATGTCAGGGAATGTAAAAGCTGGAGACCGAAAGACAGGTTGGGAGGAGGGGGAGTACTTGCCTCGCCTTGACATAAGCAAAATATTCTCATCAGCCAGACCCAGTGGTGGTCAAGGTCCAGGAGGGAGCACTGAGCAAGCTTGTGCCGAGCACAGCCCTGGCTGCTCAGGGCTGGACAGCAAGGCAAAAGCCCTTCACATTAGTTCCATACTAGCTGCAGAAGCTGGAAAGCTCTCATTTGTGAAGCTACTTCAACCAAAATTAGGTGAGATAAAAATCACACTCAATTGCACAGTATAGACTCGCGCCTTTGTATCTCTGAAATAGATTTGGGGATTTATCTTCCTTGATACTTCAGAAAAATAAGCTCTCAGACATTGTTTGTTACATACAAATGCAAAACATTGTGCAATGGGACAGGATTTTAAGTAGCTCTTTCAAGGTTTTGTTATATGGTTTTCTAAGCAAGGAGAATAACTGGAGTATGAAATAACCAGTCATTATAAAAGAACACAGAGAGGCTAAAATCCTAGTAACAGATTTTATCTGTCCATACAAACT
Organism: Tapera naevia; assembly: GCA_033556795.1. Classification (NCBI taxonomy): domain Eukaryota; kingdom Metazoa; phylum Chordata; class Aves; order Cuculiformes; family Neomorphidae; genus Tapera; species Tapera naevia. The sequence continues at coordinate 3,087,886 of JAUMJJ010000272.1, read as the reverse complement.
AGAAAACACCATCAGGGAAAATTAGATTGAAAGTCTGTTTGGTTTTGGTACTGGATTGTTTTTTTAGAGTTGAAGTATATCTGTTGGGGAGCGAAGCTGTACAAAATATGGTTAAGGAACAAAGGGGCAAGACTGAAATTGGGCAGAAGGGGCAGAACAAAGCACAGGCTAGAGAGATTTTAAAGGCAAAGTACACCATAGGAATAAACTAAACCTCTCTGAATGGCAAGCAGGCAGGCAACACCAGTACATTATTCTATAATTAGATGATAAATCTAAGCATTACGTTATTTATTCCCAGCAACATGCAAAACTTTTGTCTACACTATTTATAAAGTCCACAGCTATTTAGCAAACAGGACAGAAGGAGAAGTATCAGCTGTAAGGGGCTCCTGCCTTGAAGACAAATAGACAAGCAGACAAAGAGTCAAGGAAAGGCTCCAGTGTTTCAGCTGCCTGGCCAAGAACCACTTCTTTGTAGCATATGGCATAAACTAACAGGTTTATTTTCCATGAGGAGGATGTACAAACTGTCTGCAACTGCTCTTCACACTTGTCACTCTAAGTCAGATAATTTTCCAAGGCATCCTACCAAAAAAACAGCCCCCCTCCCCCGAGTTGAAGCTGAACAAAGAATTCGTGGACGCCTTGCAAGTCATTAGGGAGCAAAGGGCTGGTCTACACGACCAGAGTGCAGTAAACACCTGGGGCAGTGTGTCAGAGAAGCCGACAAAGGCAGAAGGATGAGATATGAAATTAGAGCAATTAAATGAGGAGGGGTAGGGCAGGAGGGGGGCACTGCTGGGAAATGGAGTTAAATTCAGGTCAGAGAAGAGAAGCAGCAAGTGGCACCTTGTCTCTGCAGCTGTCCCGGCTGAGCTGCGCTCCCAGCCTGGCGAGGTCTCATCTGCGCCCGCAGCCCTTGGGCTCCCCCCAGACACCAGGCAGTGCCCGGTGGGCTCGAGGGCTGGTCAGCATCTGCTGCCAGCCCCACCAAGGGCTGCAGCCTGCCCCGAGGCCCGTTAGACACTGTGATTAATATGCAGAGACCAAAGTGACTGGCAAAGATAATTACACAGTGAGTCAATTGGCTGGCAAAGTTAATTATGCAGGGAGTCAAATGAGTGGCAAACCAAGTGACTGAGGCAGAATAAAGAAACATTTGGCAGTGACAAATGGCAAAACAAGTTACTTGGACAGGGGGTCAAGCGAGCTGGACACTAGATGTGTTTTCCAGCAGCAGAAGCTGGCACGATGTCAGTGAGATCTCACTGCCTGGCAGCATCGCTCCCGGCGTGGCTCCCCAGGCAGGGCAGGAGTGGGAGAGCTGGTGGCACAGCCCTGGCTCCACTGGGACTCGCACCTTGGTCTGTCTTTGCTTCAATTACTTTATAACCTCCAGTCATTTAGCTTCCCTCCTCCTCAGGACTGCTTGCTGTCCCTGTTCCACCAGATGAGGAAATATTTTGCATTTTCTCCAGCCGAATGTAAAGCAGACATATCGACCTGAAAGGGAAAAATATTAACTAACCCAGAAGTGAATTGTGTGTGTGCCCCTGCATGTGTTCTCAGTGCCACCATCAGCAATAACCTCCCAGCACACTCAGAATTTAAAAGGAACATAACCATTTTTCTTCTGCCTTTAGCTGTTCAAAGGGTGGAAAATGCATGGGCTCAGACAGAGGTTTTTCCCAACACATACTAAGTGGTCATATCTTAACTGGAAACCAGCTGGGATTTATTTCTCCTTAAATGAGCAGTGGCACACTTTGAGGGCTTAATGAAGGAAGATGGCACAGCACTTTGAGATCCCTTTGGGAAATTCTACGTACTTTATTTCCAAATATATTAAATGGAAAAAGTAGTAAGAGCCCTAAAAGCACCTGCAAAGGGCTAAAGGAAGGCAGGTAACCGTGACCTTTTTATTCTTTACAAGGTATTGCCAAACCCAGAAGTGCTGAGATTCTCAAGCGTTTGGTTTTGCTCCTTGTTTGTTTCTACATTAGATAGCTCACAAAAGTGTCAGAGCTAGAGTCTCCCAAAATTATGCCTAAAAATTACACAAACAAAATTGTGCAATCAGAAAAAGAATGTTTAATCCTACTCTCTGCAATAGTTTTGTGTTTGTTAGTATTTAGCTAATTCTGCTGGCCAGTTGGCCCAGTTGGGCAATGGAAGGCTTTGAGAGCACATCTGCTGGGAAAGCTCAGCTATCTACAATGCAAATTTGCACACAAGTTTTCCAGTAAAATTAAACAAATTACAATGAACTTCTCTTAATTGCCTACAGTTTTTCCAAATGATACCTGGTGTTTGCTGGGTAAACTCCACTCTTCGCATGCAATATTTTTGTATCTTACTTGAGCATTGTCTTTGAAACAACATATGTTTTCTGGGGTGAACTATGCTGCTATGGACATGAGATTTAAAGGAAAAAGAGAAGGAAAGAAAAAGAAGGAAAGGCAACCTGAAACACTAGATAGCTCAAAACAAAGAAAACTAAATAACAATAGCAGAGAATCAATGTGATACGTGAAAAATAAATCCTTTCTAGGTCATGCTTAAATTTGCATTAATGGCCTTCTTGTCAAATTATCTCAGGGGAACTTTGGATTAGCATGCAAAAGAAGTGAGATACAAACTAGAGCAGTAATACTTGTTTTATTTACCAGACCATTTTCTCCAAAGGAACTAAATATGAGAATTTTGAGGGATCTGACTTTCATCTTTTATAAAGGAAGCACAGTCAGGAAGAGCTCACTGTAATTAGCAGCTAGTCAAATAATATTTAATTCCTCCCTGTATTTACTCAGCAGTGTGTACTTTAATCATAGAAAACATTAAACTGACCCATCTACTTCTATAGACTGGCTTAGGAGCCCATTTGTTCAGTTCTTGGATCAGCTCTTAAGAAAACAAATCTTACGAAGCGCACTTAAAAGCAAACACAAGGTATTCCCAAATCTGCATCTGAAAACTGTTGATAAATAAGATCAACGGGAGGTGGAAAAAAAATAGAAAGTCATAAGCATTTCATCTGCCAGTCTGATGGGTAAGAGAGGTGAGGTCACCTAAGGTTGGTTACTGCTGTTTTTTTGGAGTGGCAGGGTGGAGTGTTGACAATATTTGGGAATTAATAGAGACTTTGGCTCTTATTTTTGGCTGGAGTCCCAGTGCATGGCGAGTAACTGGGTATTCCCACTGCTTCAGCAGATCATGTGGGATACCAACATGTGGGGATTTGGATCCCTGTACTCTATCAGCATGAAATGAGACCTCTGACCTTCATCTTTTGTTCTTATCATGCGGCTTCACAGGAAGCATTTCTTGAGGAGGCTCCTCATCTCAAGTGTTGTTAGGAGGTGGATTTGGAGGGGTTTTATACTGCTGCCTCTCACCTGGTGGGTCATGGTACAACCCATGAGCTATGCTTTTATTTAGCAAATCTGCTAAGGTTTACTACGTACCCAACCTCCTGCTTATGCAATGGGAGCCCAGAGATAACAAATGGACTTCTGCACCCAGCTCTGCAGGGTGTGTGAGCACACAGATGTAAGGGCTGTCTAACCTACAAAGGGAGTATCATTCATGCCATTGACTCTGTGCTGTCAGAGCAGGGAGCTGCACCAGGAAGCCTTTTCTCAAGAGCTGAAAACCTCACCACTGTCTCAGTAATATTATAGATCCAAGAACACTGCCGTTATCTTTAATTCAGGCTGAGAAAATTGAAACAAATCCTTTGAATTAACAGTCATCTTTACAAATAGCCAAGAGCTGCCAAGTTCTTGGACTTTATTGAAACTGCTCAGAATTTTAAAGCTAGTGAAGCCTCTGCAGCTGGAGTGGGAGTAGGTAATCCAGCCCAGACAATGCTATGGGAAAGAACCTCAGCAGGGCAAGAGAACAGACATAAACCACTACAGCTCGTGGAAACTTTGTACACCCACTTTCTGGAGTCACCAATTGTTACCACGGGGCACAAGGCAGTGGAAAAATTGTGACTGAAGGCACCCAGGGCAAGACAAGATATCTACTATTAGCTGCTTTTGAAAGGTTTGGCACCTGCATTGAATACAGAGTTACCTGTTTTCATCCTGGTATTCAAATGCTGATTTTCAGAAAACCAAGTGCCATATATTAATGTGGTTTGATCAGCAGTTTTGCACTGCTCAGCCATGGCTGCTTTCATTATCTGCTGTCCATCTGTTCTGTTGGTATGCTTGGCTCTTTTACAGTGTTGATCATGTCTGATTTAACATGCCAGGTTACATTAACAGAGCTGAAATCGAAATGGCCACACAAGTCCTGAAAAAGCGGTTGGGCTGCTTTGCTGTTGTTACATGTTATATTCCCCTCCTCATTGTCACCAAATCCAGCTCCCACTTCTAGGGGGAGACCATTAGCCACCAAACACCCCAGGGCATCACAGCAGCCTACAAAGCTGATACTTTCGGCCAGTCAACCAGCAGGTCTAAAATGCGCAGAGCTTGTACGGTTTCTGGGCACCCCTCCTCCCCCCAATTAGTCAAACCAGTGACTTCTCTGGACGAGGAATTAGGAAGAGGAAAAAAAGAAATAGCTTTTCATTTGGCTTCCAATTTAATGAAAGGCTTAAGAGTTCAGTGAATTCAGAGAATGTAACCTCCGGGGCTCTTGTGAAGAACAATGAAAACAATAAGAAAATCTAATCTTTCTCATATAAGTATATCCCTTAAAACAGTTAGAAATCTTAGGGGGTTTTGGTAGAAACTTAAACCAGAGGCAGCTCAGAGTCTTGTCAGACTGCTGTAAGATTAAATAGTCTATTAATCAGAAATCAGATTAACACTTTGTTAAAGCTAATTATGTGAGGAAAACCAGCCTCTTGTTGTGTTGCCAAAATATTGGATATAATTTTTTTTCTTATTCACTGCACCATTTTAGACCAAATGTTTTGGCAGCTTAATTAGAGACAGGTGGTGCCATTGCTATAATTACATAGAAGTCCTCATATTTTGCCATCATGCTTAATTAGAGCCATTGATTCAGCATGAAAGGGAAGCATCCTGGCCAACCAAATATTGCAGCAATCTTTATGAGAAATGCAATGCACCTGTAGATGAGAGCTGCCTGGTTTAGAGGATGCCAAGTATTTATTTCAGGTTTGGGACAGTACTGCCTTCTCTGGTAGGAAACAGTTATATTAAACTGAAAGCTCTCACTTGCAAATGAAACCCAAACCCATTGCAGTCAAAGGCAAAATTCCCTTTGACTTAAATGGGACCTAATTGTCACTGGCTTCCCTGAACAAGGTAAGACTGATTTATTCAGGACGAATATGGAACAACTCCACAAATACAACAGAGAATTTGGGTCATTAATCTCACAGGAGCTGGGCTGGCTGTGGCCAGCAAAAGCAGAGCTGGATTTGGCTTGCATGACACCTTAGGATCACAGCCCTCAGCTCGCTCTGCTCTGAAAGGGTGCAACACTTCTCTCACGAGGTCCTGACACCGTAAAGAGAGTGGTCATCTTCAGTTCAAGGTTGTAAAGAAAGCACACACTTCATTTACCTAGAAGTCTGAAAAAACTGATAAAGCTTCGTCTGCTATTGCCACCTCCAGATCTCTCCAATTAAAACAGTCCTGAATCCTGCATTGCACCAGCTGGTAGGAATGGGAAATTCATGTCTCATGCCAGCCAGACGGCTGGTTTTCTGAGTGACAGAGCGAGTGTAGATGGCAAAGTTACAGCCTGTACATCCCTAGGAGTCAAATAACCTCTCAGACTCAGATGGCCCTTCTAGGGAAACTGTCGTGGCACACAGAGGAGTGGCTCGATCTGCATCTCATCACAATTTTCAGCACCATAACTCAACTCCATTCAGACGTAGCAGGGTAACAACCCACTATAACACCTCTGCACACACAGCATGCACCAAGGTTGATCCTAACTGAAACAGATCTAATAGATAACCTGCATTTTTAGCACCTTTGCCCTCTTTCCCATGTCTGCCATCCCATGTTCTACAACTGAGCTCTAGGGGCCCTGCATCTCTCCAGTATGTGGAGTTTCCTCTGATCTGGACATGGTGCTTCTAGCATTAAAGCACTATTAATCAAAATCAGTGCTACAAAATGTAAGAATTGAAGTCCTTTAAGCACCGCATTTCCCTTAAGGCTTCTCATTTTCCCTGAGATCATACACTGCCCATTCAAAGTATGCGACAAGACTCAATTTTCCATCTGTGCTTGCTAATTTCTTGCTGATCTTAAAGGTTTTAGACCATTCAATTCAGATAGCTCTTCTACTGGGAATGGGGCCAAGATAACACATCTCAAAGAGCAGACCAGGAAAATCACTCAGGTGAAAATTCCCAATCCCCTATGACTCCCTGGTCATTCGGGAAACAATCTGAGGCAAGGGGTGCTCTGCTTCCCTCTGCTGCTTTGGATTTGGAGCTCATTTCCCACTTAAATGAGAGAAGCAGATCAGCTCCCAACCAACATGATATTTTGATTTCCCTACCTTGGTCTATTTTCATGAGCCCAATTCAGTTGGTGCAAAACTGCTGGGAACTCAGCTTCTTATCAGCAAAATGATCAGGGCTTCCCCAGTTCACCTGGGCACGACGCTGTCATAAAGACAAGTGACTAATTCCAGCATAATCCGTGATACATTTTATCACATTTCTAATATAAGCAACAATTTTAAAGCCTGTGGCTACTATTATATTTAATGCCAATAACCAAGCAATCTTATTATAGCTATAGCTTCTGTGAAGTACTTAAGATGTCACAGTCTTGTAAAATGCAATCAAATCAACAGCCTGAGTAAAGATATTACAGATTATCAGATTTTAGGGTGTTTCTGTATATGCAGTTAATAAATCCTGAAACGTATTTAGAAGCCCAACAACAAATAAGTACTGAAGCTATAAAAGACCTTATTTAAGATATTTTGACATCTAAAAAAAAATTCAACAAGTGTGTTCCAGCTCTTTGTGTAAACACTGAAGGCTGCAATGAAGGAAAAAAAATCTCATAAAACAAAACTCTGGATTTTTAAGTTTTCAAGAACTAGAACAATCTTGTCTGACAACGATTGCTTGAAACAAGTGCTTAGCCAAAAAGAAAAGCAAGAGTAAAGGCTGGAGACCAAAACATGCGTTGTATTTTGTACAAGGAGAAGGGACGGGAGGACAGAATTGAGCAGTTGTCAGAATCACAGCTTGATCTGTATTTCTGCATTTCTGTTTTGGATGGACTTCAAGTTCGAAATGAAAATGCTCTGCCCTATACTACAAGGGACTTAATCCACCCCAAATTTAGCCACAGCAACATCCCTTCCCCCATGGCACTGAGCATTTGACAGAGCGCTACTGCAGTCATTTCCCTCTTTTTCCAAATCCACCACTACAGAGAAAATCTACATATTTCATTTTTATTATTTTCCAAATGAAATGGCAGGAAAGTTTCCCCAGGGGAAAACTCACTGCTCAGTCCTACAGGCTGGCTGGCTCAGTATGCAGCTGAGCAGAGGCAAAGAAACACTGTGAAGACTCAGGCTGGAATAGCAATGCCTTTGAAAAGCTCAGCCTGTGCTCCCAGCCACACTGGCACAGCTCCGCTCGGTCGGGTATTGTGCTGAGGCCAGGATAGTTCAGGTGTTCCCAAGCTGTCATCCACGAACACAGCCCAGGCAGCTGAACACTTCCCTCTGTATCTGCATAAAGCTGAATGCCTACAGCCAGGAGCAGTAATGCTGGTGAACAGATAGAGAGCTTTGGGATCCCTAGCTGAGTTGAAAAGACTGTAACTCCTTTAATTTCTTCAGAGGAGGAAAAGAAAACATTGGTACTTTGCACAATCACAGCTGGATGGCACAGTCCTCACTACAGCATTTTACTTTGTTTAATTACCCAGACTTTTTCTATTTAAATTAAAAATGTTTCCTGGAAATGGAACAAATGCAGACAAAAGGAATAAAGTAGACTGTAGATTTTAAGATGATGCTTATGATGGTCACAGCCAACTCACTGTGAAACTGGTCAGAGACACTTCAAGATCTTGGCTTGTTTGGACAACCATGCTTTTGAAATATTGTAAGTGATGAAGAATCCACAGGCTCCAGAGACCCTGATCAGCCCATCTGGAACAGCACATCTCTACATTCTCACATGAGAACCTTCCCAGATGTAAGTAATTTTTTCTCAACAGATACACAGAAGCCCAGCCAGCAATAGGGCTGTTTTTCCTCATGAAATAGTCAAAAGCAAAATCAAACACTTTGTCGAGCCCCATGAAGCACTCAAGTGTACTGGAATATTCATTTCCCCTCTGCCCATTGAAGTCTGGAATATGGTACTTCCTGAAAAGTCCAAATTCACCTCTCAGTAAAATTTACTCATTCTAAATCCATTCATTACTTGAAATGAGAAAGAGTCCAATAAAGAAAATAATTTTGGACCCAAAGCAATTCTCTTTATTTTGTTTGGGTTTTCATGGTTTAAGAAAACCAGCATCCAATGGTAGCCAACAGCAGCCTCTTTGAGAAGAGATGAAAAGACTCTCCAGGAGGCAGATGCAGGGCAGAACACCTTCCTGGCACATCCCTTTGCTTTCAGTATGAAAGACTTATTTCTTCCCCAACTCATGAAGGTCTACTGTGTACAGTGTGCCACAGGTCAAGAGAAACTATCACAATAGTCAAGCACTGCATTTATACACATCTTGCCTTACATTTGCCTGGGCCAAGCCCATGTACCCAAGGGTTCCAGCTCAGCTCAGCCCTGGGTCTTCAATCTCTTCTTGAACTGCACTGGTGGAGTATCTGTTCCCAGGTCTCTCATATCACTTTTAACTTACTCCTAGTTTCAATTTAAGCAATTCCTGCCGTGTTCTACAGAATGCATCCTTTTCCCTGGCCATTATAATATCTACACAATGTAAGGTGGGGTGGAAAGTGTTTTTATCCGGAAACCACTCAAAGCAAAGTGATCCCTGTCAGTTTTATTCACTCCATGTTTTATAGGAGGAGAGAATACAAAGCGTGTATTGCTTTGGCAATTCTTTTTTCTCCCTTGCTAGCTTGAAGGAAATCGATTTTTGCCATTACACAGACGTAATGTGGGAAGGGCACAATTATATAGCTTTGCTAGTATGGAAGAGATATCCCATGACTTAATACAATATTCTTATCATTAATATTCACCCTTTGATCATATTTACTTTTATGCTGGTTGATTCACGCCCCAAATAAGTAACAGTAAAGAGGGCTTAGTTCAGCGAATGTCTTTCCTTTATGAACAGTGGGGGCTATTTGTTCATTATTACCCAATGCTGGTGTCACTAGAAACTTTTGGGAGGATGTAAGAGCCTCCTCCCTCTCTGGTGCAATGCATTGTGTCCAAGAAAGGTCAGATGAAGAAGCCTCAGGGTGCATAGTTCTGATTACAAATGAAGAGTATTTCTGACCACGCAGCTGTGAGTGGTGCTTGAAACAACCACAAAGGGGCTGAGATCACAGTATCACAAGGTTGGAAAGGACCTCTGAGGTCATCGAGTCCAACCTATAACCCAACACTAACACCATCATCTAAACCATGGCACTCAGTGCCTCATCCAATCTCCCCTTAAACACTTCCAGGGTCTGCAACTCCACCCCCTCCCTGGGCAGGGCATTCCAATGGCCAATCACCCTTTCAGTGAAGAACTTTTTCCTAACATGGGCCCATCTCTCCAGTCTGTCCAGGTCCCTCTGTAGGGCCACCCTACCCTCTAACAGATCAACCCTTCCTCCCAGCTTGGTATCATCTGCAAACTTGTTGATGATGGACTCAATCAGATCATCAATAAAGATATTAAACAGGACTGGACCCAACACTGATCCCTGGGGGACACCACTGGTGACCAACTGGATGAGACACCATTCACCACCACTCTCTGGGCTCCACCATCCAGCCAATTCCTAACCCAGCACAGAGTGCTCCCATCTAAGCCATGGGCTGCCAGCTTCTCTAGGAGTTTATTGTGGGAGACAGTGTCAAAGGCCTTGCTGAAGTCCAGGTATACCACATCCACAGCCTTCCTCTCATCCACCAGGCGAGTCACATGGTCATAAAAGGAGATCACTACCCGACCGGGCAGGACCTACCCCTCCTAAACCCATGCTGCCTAGTCCTGGAGTTTCCCTGCACTGCTCAAATGAAAATAGGACCATTCTTTACTTGGTTTTCTTCTGAACAATTTCCAGCGCTGCCATCCTGGTCCAGTGTTCCTTGACACAAGTAATAATTCACAGGACAAAAGTGTCCATGCAACAGGAGGGGATGAGAGAAGCCTGCTTGTCAAATAACTGGTGCAGACCTGGCTGTGCTCCTTTCCACAACAAGCTGGTGTGGGAAGATAGAAAAGCTTCAGAGCTTTCTGAGTTTGAAGTCTGTTGCTCAGCACCCCCATCAGATGTCAGTGTATGGACACCAGTCCAGCCACCAGAACCTTAAGGAAATGTGAAATCACTTTTGTCAGGGATTGCAGTCCTGAACATGAGAAACTGGGTGTCCCATTACCAGCCCCCCAAGCCCTGTTCCTGCCTTTTTTTATACTTTGAAGATTTCAGCTGTACTTCAAAGGCTTTGACCCCACAACCCTTAATCAAGGAAATCAAAAGGAATTTTACTAGATTAAATCAAAAGCAGATTTACAAGATTAAAGACTGTAGAAACAGGAATTCAGGTTGAAAAGGAGAAACTCCGAAGCGCTCAAAGTTCAATAAAAAAAAAAGTAGTTTTCCTTATGTGTCTGGGATGGGGATTTCCATGTAGGTGTGATGCAGGAGGGCATCCAGATCCCACTGAAATTCCTGGGAGCCTGGCACCTAATTGCATTAGGGCATTTTAAAAGTCTCAGTCATGCTTATTAATTGTCTGTGATAAAATTTAAGTGATATATTTGCGCTTCTGTTTTACAGTGAAATAACCCAATTAATACGTGGATAAACCAGAAAACCAAAGGGAATTGGATTATGTCTGAGGAAAACAGAGGAGCAATTAAAGTATCACTATTATAGGAGAGATTGAATTAACATAGTAATGAAAACATTCCTCCCTGCTTGGGAAATGGGGGCTAGGTCTCCAGTTTTGTGTCTGGGGATTACAAGCAGCAAAAGACCCTTGTAATACTCTGTCAGTTGACATCACTGCCATGATTTCATTGCACATGAGGTGGCTGAACTGGGAGACTGAAAAAGCAGGGATTAAAAGAGCAAAGGTTCACGCACCTCTTTCGGCCCCAAAGCTCCACCTTCCTGCCAGCCTCAGCCTCCCTCTCACATCCACACCCAGGGGCTGCTGCTGTTCTCCTGCTTCTGAGCAGTACTGCAAGTTTCAGTTCAAGTGTACGTTTTAATTAAAAGAGAGCAACTTCTACCTGGAGCAGTCTCATTAAACAGACAAATCCAACACTGTTTATGATTTGCCCTGAAAATTAAAATTGTGCCTCCAGGAAAAGATCAGACTGTCTTACAAACCCACAGAAAACTATAACCATAAACCAAAATGCCTTAGAGTAACAGAACAGCCTCATTTTGCCCAGACTGCCAAGCCTTTGTCAGGACTGTAATTCTAGTCCATAGGCCTGCTTGCCTTAACTAATTATAAAAGTCATGAGTAGGAAAAAAGTATACACGATGGTTATTGCTAGTTTATGGCTTCTTTTCCCCTGTTGTGTAAATGTCAAGGTCTAGCTTATAGATTCAACAGTAATATTGCTGTGCACAACGGTGGAGAAAGAATTACTACTTGGTGTAACAGAATGGCTTCTGAAATCATGATGATAATGCTTAATCACGTACTTTGCAAACTGTGTTCCCCAGAGTCATAAGGATGCAAAACAGTGCTGGAAATACATTAGCAAGAGAAAGGAGGACTTCCACTGCTCTATGGCTTTGTTAAAACTCTGCATTTTGTATTGTTTTTTCTGGGGATGAGAGTTTAGTCCTGGGAATATTTAACAGCCTGACTAGCTAACGAGTTTTGCTGATGAATAGGCTTTCAAATTTAAGGGTAGGGTTGGATTTGTTTTAATTGAGAATTTTGATAAAGCCATTTTCAGTTGTGTGCTACAAAGTACTTGCTTGCACACCAGCATGGACTATTTTACTGCAGAAAAATAGTAGCAGAAGATTACCTCTCCTAATCCACATGCTTTTGTTAGCAACTTTACAGCAACTGTGTGGAGACCAGATGAGATGCTGTGTAAATAAGCTAGTGATATGGTTGTTTGGGTTTAGAGAGGGAGCATGATATTTATTTTTAAGGTGAACACGTTATAATCAAGTTTCAAGCCAGGGCCCCTACATCCCTTACTTGGGAAACCCAGCTTCCCAGCGCTCGGTCTCAAGTTTAGTGCATTCGGCTGAACATCAAAGCCAATTTTATGGAAGAGATTATTCAAATTTGCCAATGCGATCCAGAGGCATCAGTGTTATTACATGTACTTTTAAGACTATGGACAATTTCTAGGTGAACAACCTGTTTGGGGATGTGACAGACTGGGCCTTATTGCTAAAAGATGTATTTTGCCTCAACTAGAATGTAAGGCAGGAAAACTAAGATGTTCTAAGAGTCAGGCTGGATGATATAAATGGTTTAATTCAGTCCTTAAAATAAACAACTATGATTTTCAAAATCAGCAACACTAATAATAATAAACACATATCAGGCTCTTGTTTAATTCCTTGGATTTCTGAAAATCTGCCTATCAAGTTGCACATCAACCAGAGTTTTGTGGTGTCCTGTTATGAGTTCAGTGAGGGCCTGGATTCAAAGCTATTACCAAAAAGTCTCCTCTGACTGCCTGGGTGTGACAGGGTCATAGCAATGGCCACCTCACGTGGTGCATCCATACACGGTGTGTTCACACTGGCTGGGCTGGAACTGGAGCTCATCTCAGTCCATGTGCCTCCTGCATCCCCACATCCTGTCAGTGACATTAGCTCAATTTCTATTAGTATTTGTACAAGTAAACCTTGAATTTCAAAATAGAATAGAACTGGGGCAAATTTATTGCTTAAAATCCAATTTAAACCAGAACTGCAGCTGAATAATATTAAAAGTCCAATGAAAACATTACTACCAAGTCCCTTCCACAGAACACAACACATCTCTAAACAGACATTCCTCATCTGCATGCTGTTGTGAAATGAAACACGGGTTTCTTGGGATGCCAAATGTTTACAAGTGAATGAATGGCTAAGTCCACACTTCACAGTTATTTTGAAGTCCCATTTAGTTTTAAACTCTTAAACCTATCCTCTTAATCCACGCTGATTAACAGCAAAAGTGCCTTTAATCACATGTAATCTAATTGAATACTTCCAATCTCCGTGCCTGTAAATCGTGAAACAAACTAACACTGCACAAGAATTAGCCTAGTTTTGCAAAAACAGCAGGTATGCTGCCAACCTTCCAAAGAGCCAGGTCAGATCTGCTCCCAGAGCAGGATATCTGCTCCACAGATCATCCTGTCAACCTGTAATATCCTCATAAAAACGAAGGCACTTCATAGCAACCAAATCTTCCTTGGTAGCTCTACTTCCCCATGAAGATAACAACTGCTATGGATGGAGTCACACAGGACAGCTGAAACACCAGCACCAAAGTCAGAGGTCTTTCTCTATCCCCGACAATCATCAGACTCTTTGCTGAGCCAACTCAGTGTGGCAGCTCAGCACAAAAAGGCCTTTTGGTTTGGGAAGGTTAATTGTCTGCTGGATTAACAAACAGTTTCAGAGCCATGCAGGGCCCAAGAAGCATCAGACCCCACACAGCGTGTGTAGAGAGAGACAAAGGTAACGGGGGAGAGGCCAAGCAGTCCTTTCTTACTTGGCACCAGTGGGTTGGACCTGTGGAGAACCTGACCCAGTCCTTTCATATGTGCCAAACACAGAGAGACATCCCAGTCACCCTTGTGTTAGGCTGAGTAGACAAACAGACGACTTCTTCTTTGAGATGACCAGCAGTGAAAGCTTGCAGCTGATGCCTGTCCTCACCCCTACAGTTACAGGGATGCACAAACTGCAGGCTTTGTTCCTGTCCACCCTCCACCCAAGCCAGCCAGCACCACGACAAAGGTTGCTCTTGCTTTAATGCTGGGTGACTTTGCCTTTCCTATTTAAAATTGATTTGAACCCATAAATTACAACATTTGAGCAGACTGCAGGGGATGCATGGTATTAAAAAAACAGAAGCACTAGGAGAAGCCAGCCCTGAAGATGCCTGACCAGAGCTGAGCAATGGGTATTGAGCAATAAACAACAGAAGCTGATTAATTATTGAGGAAAGGGAAGCCTTTTTCATGCAAAATGTCCTTATCAAAATTGAATGAATCACCAACTGCAAACTAGATATTCAGAGACTTTATCCTGGTTTTAGCCAATCCCAGTCCCTACAAATGCATCCATTATTCCTCAATATCCATCAAGTTTTGGATCTAATTGCTGCAGTGAGGCCATTACCAGCACAATTAGCCTGGGCATGTGCACACCAGGTCCAGTGTCCCAGTGCAGACATAGGAGAGCGATGCTCGTAGAAGCAGCCAAATTTTCTAGCTCATTTGATTTTAAAGTGTGCAACAGGAAGATCTGAAAGGACATTTATTTTTCCTCAAATTGAAATGCTTTTAATCTTCCTTGGAAAGGAAGTTTCTTCAGATTCCTTCCTTACTTTCTTTTGCTTCTTCTCAAACAGCAGCTCCTTTGCTATTTTAACAAACTCTCAGTCTCTTAACACTTCAGTGCATTCAAACATTTCTTAACAAGTGACTAGAGAAGGAACAGAGAGAAGGAAAATTATTATTTTCAATCCATTCCCTAGTCAAAGTCTTATATTTTAACTGAACTGAAACTGAAATTCATTAGCAAATTATAGGTAAAGTGTTCAGCGTAAGAATCAAAGCAGCTTTCTCAGAGATGATTCCCTCTAGTCTGGTTATCGAATGGCTAAGGAAAATCCATATGAATTTAGATATTTGTTCTTTGAAAACACTTTTAAAAAGCTATCTCTCTAAAACTGTGTTTTTCTTCAAATGGTTAATATTAATAATTCACTAGAACTGAACTGATTGCAATGTTTTATTTCGTTTTTGAGCTAGGGCTTTGCTTTTATTTTCAGAGGTTTAAATCAGCCAGCTATAGCTGAGATAGTGTTAACATAACGAGACAAAGATCATTCTGTAGTTAAGGCCCTGCTAATATTCAGAATCTGTAACTTCAATTCAGCTTCTGCTCTGGAGTACCCGTGGGACCTCTGGGAAGTCCTTTAAGCCAATTTGCTCTCAAAGGCATGTTTCCTCCATCTTTTCTATTAGACAATAAACAGAGTTTAATAGTAAAACAGACTTTGGTTTCAGCAAGCCCCTGAAATTTCCAGGATAATTTTTGGCCAAGACCTGCAGCCTTGTCATGAAATTTGAACACCACACTGGATTTCAAAAAGTCTGGGCTTCTAGGTAGGTAGGAAATGGTGGCCATTCAGACATGCATATGTTCTCTCAGAAGTCTAGGAAGGCAATTAATTTCCACAAACCCACTTGGATTTGACAACTGGAAAAGTCCCATTCAATAAGTTCCTTATGAGGCTTGTGTACAAGTTCCAACAATGAGTTCTTCAGGATAGAGATGAGCTTCAGTTACCCAAACATATAGATATTAATGATGGGAGATACCAGCCTCTGGCTGATAGCTCTGTGTGAACAGCAGCATGTGCTGATGAGGAACAACTTCTTCAGCATGCAAGATTTGCATTAAGGAATTTGGAGGAACTTTGTGACAGCCACTTTCAAATGTCTCACACTGCAAAAGCTACTGCTTCCTGTAATAATTGGGAGGGAGAGGAGGCAAACCACAGGTAAGCTGATCCACTCCACCAGGTGCCTGTGCACATAGCTCCTGCCAGATCAAAGCAGAGCCACGCACAGAGGCCGAGGGGAGAACTTGGCCCCTGGCACTTTACAGAGAAATACGCCAGAGCATGCCTTGGATTTAGTCAGGACCCAGCACGTACCTTTGATGTGTGATAAGACAGAGGCAGGTAAAAGCCTAAGGGGAGGCCTAACAAGTTACAGCATAGGTGGGAAAGGCAATTACCAGTCCAGGGTAAGTTTAATGAAATAACACTTGTGCTCTTCTAGAACCAGACATCTCAGCCACAAAGTGATCCAGGCAAAGGTAGAAAAGCACAAGATCCAGAAACCTACAGACAGTTGATAAACTTGGAGGTAAGAGGAGTGACCTGAGAACTGATACAGCTACAGTTGGTGCAGGGGCTTAGGAGGAGTGAGGTAAACTACAGGCAGACTCCCACTCATTTTAGAGCAGGAGCTCCTTGATGCCAGTGTGGTGGGACCACATTTAGACACGTGTAACTCATTACCGACCAGACTTCGTAGACCTCAAGGTACCAAATTGTTTCCAGTTCCACTAGTGTTTGTGGCATCAGGAACAAAATGGATGTGAGCAATGTATTTGCTATAAATGTAGTATATTTGCATCACATCAATCTTTCTCCCTAATGACAGACTCCTAGTAAGCCACTTGGATTTTGGAGTTTCTTTTTGAAGATGGCCACAAAACCACACAGGCTGTCTGTCCACCATAAACACTGCAGATCACATCTGAACTTTGGAGGCTTCAAGCGGTCCTGTGTAGCCCATCTTCTCTCTCCTTATTTTCATGTATCTCTGTCCTATTCAGGAATTAAAAAAGAAAAAATGTCTACTACCAAAGTTGTAAGATACTATTTAAATAACCTTTTTTGTTCAAAGGGAGTCTTTCTGCATGGTTACCCACATTTGAAGTCCAGGGCACTTCAATGTGTAAAGTTCATACACGTTTTCCACTTATAGGCCTATAACACAAGGATTTCAGAACGAATAAAGTCACTGAATAAATTGTCAGTTTTCTGCTCTCCATTCCACATTTATTGTTCTTCAAGGAAAAAACACCCTTGTTGGATTTTTAAAACAAGGCTTGAATAAGCACAGTATGATCGTGCAGGAGTCCTGTTTGTGCATTTTGCATATGTTTGAATGGCAAAATAACTAACTATGTGGAAGTCATAATATTGTTACACATGTAACAGAAAACCATTGCTCCTAGATTGGCTTGATTTAACTGATTTTAGGTCTGTAGGATGCCTTCAATGAGCTTTTTTAAATATTTCACTTTACAGGGAATCAAGTGCAAAAAGACTGGAAGGTATTCCTTTGAAACTTTTCTGTGTAAGGGAAGAAGATAATTTAAATTCTCTAAAGAAATTTAAAAAGGCTGCTTGTGAAGATTCTTGTTTGCTAAACAAATAGTTTTCTGCTGCATTTAAAGATGAGATCAATTTGATGGTCAAAGATTATGACTACTGAATGCACTTGTTAACAGCGATGAATCATCAGCCTTCAGTGAGTGACCAAATATTGGTTTAACTTTCCTAATCCTGTGAACACCACCAGCAGGCCCAATGATTTTGGCAGTCAGCATCACCCCCAGGAGAGCAGAGAGGAAGAAGGCTTGACAAGATAGACAGCAAAGAATGGCACCAGATTCTCTCTGCCTTAGATACTGACAACCTCCTGGTACAACTGGAATTATCACTTAGAGTTGATGGCTATTTTTTTTTTTTAAACTGTGATATTCTGACAAATTTCAGTTTCAGACTCTGAGTCCTTTTGCAAAATAGTCCTAGAAGTCTATTCTGCATGAAAATAAACCTAATTATATTCTTGGCCTTGTCCAATTAACTTTTAAAACTCAGCTTGAAACCACAGAATAAATTTGTTTGAAATGGAAAAGATTTTTTAAATAACAAGATGTCTATCATACAGTTTTATCAAACTTCACACAAGAGCATGCCAACACTTTTCTAAGCCATATGTGGATTTCTGTTCTCAGTTAAAATACCCCATGCAGGAACTACCGAATAAAGCTGTTTATGTTATAGAAGTAAACGAAAAAATTTGGGGTGATTCTTTGTGTTTCATCATTATTACCAGCTTAAGGCACTTTCAAGCACATTAAAGATTGTATTGTTCAAAAAACATCAAATTTTAGGACTAGAAACAGACATAGAATTTATTATGATCTTTCAACCCAGAACAGCTGTAGCTGACTAGAGAGCCAAGCTCTGACTCTTCAAGCCAAGAGCCATCTTTGTTGTATTACAATGCCTCACACCAGAAGTTTATCTTTAAACCAGTAACTCCTCTAAAGGTGCTTTATCCTGTAGGATCCACCTGACACAGGACTGTATAGCCCAGTTTTCCACTGAAGGATGTTCTTGTGACTCTTATCCCCTTGAAAGGACAAGTAATCAAGCTTGCTATCACAGAAAGATCCCAAAAGCAAGAAACTCCTGGGCGTCGGTTCCCTGTTTTATCTCCATCATCATAAAAACACAAGAACAAGGGCCAACACCACAACTCACTCACACTGAGGGCTGAAAGCCACAATCCAGCTGCTTTGGCTGGTGGAGCCCTTTAATATCTCTGGAATTCCCCAGGCACTGCTCTCACATTGCAGCAGGATGAGCCTGAGCAGTTTGTGCACAGCCCAATGCTCAGCACACAGCATCCTCAGCATGGATAGAACCATCTCAGCTGTGATTAAAATCCATCAAGAACAGCAATCTGGAGAAATACTACTTTTTTTTTCCCCCCACAGCTCATCATCTGTGCTGCTGTTGTCTTGGGACAGCTCAGCTCATCTGTAGGAAGCCACCAAGGGTGGCCCAGAGCTCTAGCGGGCAGCACCACGAGCTGGAGTGACAGCTCATTAAGTCAAAATCCTGGCAGCATTAGAGACAGCTGCCCCTACACTGATGAACTTTCCAAATAGAGGTTTGACAGCTAGTGGTGGGTTTTTAGCAGAAGCTGCTTATCTGAGTCAGTGCTCACCTCAGGTGTGGAGGCCCAGTTCTGCTAGAGCAGATAGGTGTGGGATTAAGCAAAATTAATATCTTGCCTTGCATTTTGTAAAATGAGACCATGGGGATTAACAACCTGGCTAATATCCATCTCTGCCATCTGTGTTTCTCCTCTTACCTGTCCTACCTATACTCTTGGGGATGTGAATAAGCCTTTCCTGGGACTCAAGGTGCTGGGTTGTGGTTATTATCCCAGCTCTGATCCAAATTACAGAAAGGACTGCTCCTAGTTACCTTCTTAGGCTGGGTTTTATATTCAGAGATGCTGCTAGAATGCATATGCTTTCAAAATAGGAGCACCTGAGAGGCCATTTCCAGGTCTCCCACTGATATTTGTTGATGGACAAGTCACAATTTATTTTGCAGAGCAGCTGTGACAGTGGAGTCCGAGTGTGCCAGGCCCCAAGTAAGCACAGCTGGGCAAAATCATTGCTGAGATACAGCATCACTTGCTATGACAACCCCAAATCAAAGTAGCAGCGATCAACCTGAACAAGACAGAAGAAAAATGTCCACCACAAACCTCCTTTTCTTCCAGGCCTCAGCTCAGGAATTTCCCACAAGACCGCCCTCCCTCGCTTCCCCAGCGTTGCTTCCCCTCCATCTTAGGAAATGCAGATACTATGAACTTCCAGTTCTGTGTGTGTGGACTGGATACATCCTAAATTCATTTTAAATGCCATATACCAAGGGGTTTACACTATACAGTGGATGCTGCAGTGGAACATTAAGACTTATTGGTTCAAATTCCTCTCTTGAACTATTAAAAATCAGAATTATTTTTTTTAAAGAATTTGCGCTAACAGCCTCCCTCGTTGAAAAAGGAATATAAATTTGTATCAAAACCTACTAAAATGCAAATCATTGAATCTTTGCTATTTTGGAGAATGCTAGTTATGAGTTGACAAACAGTCTACTTACCATCTGAGAGAGCTTGTCACAACACACATAAATTAACCCTCCCCCCACACAAATACAGCAATCTAAAAAAAAAAAACGTGGATTTTTCTTTTCTTCTACTACAGCCTATGGAGAATTATCTTCTTTGCAGAGCTTCTTGTGATGTATTGCTGCTCAATCATGCATGCACCTTTGAAAGAGCATCACAGGTTCTTCCTGACAGAAAGGAATGTGTTCGTACTCCAAGGTTACCTTTGTTCAAAATATACAATAGAAACTAAATGCTAATGAGAAAATAAATGCACAGTGCAGTCTTTGGAAATGGCACTCCTGAAGCTCTCACCTTGCCTGAAGGGATAAATTCCAGGTGAACACAGACTGTATTTTTAACATTTATCACCTCACACACTAACAAGCATTGATTATATGTTTTTCTTTGAGTAATTGCCAATATCAGTAGTATGTTCAAAATCATACTTAAAAAGAAAACAGGTTCTGTACTCTTCTACAAAGGAGAATACATCTAAAGAACAAAGACTAAAATTCCCTGCCAGAGGAGAATCCTGACAGGTCCCCAACTTGTGACAAGCTCGGTAAGGAAATAAGATTGTCCCTGAGGCTAAGAGCAGCGAGAGATCAGGGAGAAGTCCTTAGTGCCACCACCTTCATGCAGGACCCAAGCCTCCCCCTCACATGGTCCCAGACAGCTGTCCCTGTTCAGGGCCTCGTGAGGAAACAGAGTTCAAGGGCTCTGCAAGTGCTTCCAAAGCAGGAGACTGTCTCGCTCCTGCTGCTCCTTCATGTCCAAGTTGAAGTGTTGTGGTTATCTATGGCAACCTAATTTACATTCAGTTGACTTAACCAGAAATCACTTTGAGGGCTTCCTTCCCCTTTATTTGGTACAGGAAAAGACAGGATAAAACTGCCCTTCAGAACTGTTCCTACAAGTTAATAGCAATCCTTGGCCACAAGCACCTGTGTCAGCACAGTCTTCCATTGAAAGACAAGCCAAGGGCAGGGCACAGCAGTGGCTCAGTTCCCACCTGCTACCAGGAACACTACAGGGAAAAGTGAGTAAGGAGAGGAAAGCACCTTATTTTCTCAGTGCATTTCAGTAATGCTCCCTGCTTTCTGCTACACCAAGGCACGTCTGAATGTGACAACAACGTGCCTCATCCTGGCTGTCAAGGAACTGACTCTTACATAGTACAGAAGATAGTAGTCAAAACACTAGATTCAAGCAGGCTCCTTACCTCTGGGAGAGCTGAAGTAACAGCATTTCCCAGGGGAAGGGCTTGGCCCTACCCTCTTTAGGAAGCTCTGGAAGTGCCTTTGGATTAGTGAGAGAGGTGCAAAAGCAGAGAGGAAGCCTGTGTGGAAGCCTGACTCCATAGCTCTCCTTTTCTTTCTCTCAGTCCTTCACATCCCCTGCCCTCTCACCAGGGCCTTCACAATCAAAATGAGATGTTGCACCTACTTAAGTTGTATTTCTCACATTGCCACTATGTGTTTCAGCCAGGATGCTGAAATCCTGTTTCAAAGAGGCAGCTGCAACACAAAAGCTTTGGATTAGGAATGATGCATTTTTCCCTACACCACATTATAGATAGGAATTAAGCTGCTCATTTATCCATTGTCACCATTCTAGCAATGCTAATACTCTTTTATTTTTGAGTATCATCCTTAAATGTGTCCTGAACAATTAACTAGTGCGAAAAGAACAAAATAACCAGAGCTCAGTGCAGATAAGAGAAACATCTTCGTGGAAGATGAGCCTTAGGAAATCTAGTGAACATTAGATATATATCACACACATTCTAAATTTAAGATCAAGGGTAATTATTTTAATGTGGAACTTTCAATCACTGCTCACCCTACAGAGTTTCTCTGCGGATTTGAGTTTGAGTAATGTAGTAATGACAGCACTACCACTTGTAATAGAAAGAATCATTACAGCATCATTATCAAGGAATTACTCTCGCAATTAGTAATAATTCCCACATTCACAGTCAAATAAGTAACACTTTTTCCACTAATTTCATTTTCTCTGCAAGAATAGAGTAAGCAACTGTTCTTATTGCTGTGTTTCCATACACTTGTCCGCTTCTTTGTCTAAATAGTTCCAAATCCTCCACTTTCGAAGAGCACTGTGTCCAATCAGATAACTTCGCAAGGATTGAACTGCATGATCTGTCAGGTTACCAGGCAGGTAAAAAAAATGAATTCCTCATGTTTGACCTGGTTCTACAATGTATTCTAAATGGAAATCACACACTTCAGATGAATTTGCAACAAGAGAAGAATGATAACTGAGGACAGTGTAAAACATTACCCTGTGTTCATTCGTTTGCAATGGCTCCCTAACTACTACTGGCAAGCTTTAGCTCACAAGATTATTCTCAGTAATCATGCATCAATACATTCCCATTGAAGCAGGTTGATCCAAAGCCCATTCAACTGATGAAAAAGAGCAGCCCAAGTTTGGGACTTCCACCCTTGGATAGCTTTTATTTATCAGCCCCTCCATCATGGCTTTCCCCTTCAGATGAGATTTCAAGGAAGAATTTAGATCTGCAGTTTTATTAATATAATCTGTGCATGAAGTATTTCATATCACAGTGAACCATATATATTGAGGCTCTGAAGTATTTCCTTTAAGGCAAGAAATCTCCAACCACTAATACAAAGCAGGGATGCACTACAGTGCAGAAGAAAGGTGAAAGTTTTTCTTGGTACTTCCAGTGATGCCACTGGCGGAAGTTAACTTACAGAAATATTCTAATGTTCTCTGATTGCTCATCCTGGGCAAAAGTTTGTCAAATCTCTTTGATATTTTTTTTTTCCATGCAAAATTGTCCTGTATCATGCTATCCTGCATCCAATCCTATTGAAGAAACTGCTCCAAAATTCAAAATACTGCACTCCTGGTGCACTCTAACTACTCAACATGCCTGCAGCCACTTACCCTCCCACCGCAGATACCAGGGAGCTAGCAAGGCCAAACCACTCATCTGTGCTCTGTTCCTCTTGTATGGCTCTGACATTCAAGACCCTGGCTCCTAGTGGGAGCCAAAATCTTACCCTAGGTATGGACTCTGACTTTCTGAATTCCTTGTCTAAGTTTTAAGCATGCAAATAGAGAGAACAAGACAACCAACCTTATGACACAATAGTGCATTAGATGAATGTGCCAGTCTTATGCATAATTCTATTACATTCCCCCTTCATACTTCAGCTTAACTCTTTGCAGAAGCCCTCCTCAGTGAGATCTCACAGCTGCTTTATATGAAAGCTGATGAATATATTCATTGTTCTTACACAACTCCAAGGCATCCAGCATCTTAGTGAACCAGACAACAAATACACAGAGGAAAACACTGTAAAATAGTACAAGATAGAGTAAGTAGTACTTGAATTATTATCAATAATTAAATAGAAACCACTGGATAGTAAATCTGCTGGTGTTCCTCACGCAGTTTTTTCCCCGCTTTGCTGATGTTACATAGTCTCTTTATTTCAGCTCACCCTCTCTTAGGACTGCAGAGGATCTCTTGAGACATCACAACAGTTGTTCTGTCACATGCTGCCATGTCAGACAATCCTTCAGATACAAATCAAATGCCAATTTATGGCTATTTGAGGTGCCTTGCCTACATTACATTTACTGTGAAGCTTTTCTGGATCCCTGCAGCTCTCGTACTTGGAAACCTCCTCATACTCAAACTAATTATACTCTCAGGTAGACTTGAAGTGTCCCACTGCAGTGCCAAATGTAGAAGTACCATAGCTGTCATAGTCTAAGACTAGAAGAAAAGCAAAGTGTGCAAGTAGAGGTAATATCTCTCATTAAATCCATTTACACAATTGGAAAGCACTGGCCAAACTTACAGATGCACAGGCCAACTACAGGGCTCTTCTCCTTCCTGCTATTTATTCTTCTTGTATTTAGAGCCAGCAATCATGTTCTCTCATTTTCATTTCATTCTCCTTATTTTCATTTTCATTTTTTGTTTCTCCTAAGAGAGCCTCAAACGTCTGTCTTAGGATCAGAGATTCCTTATTCTTCACAGCAAGCCTGTCAGCCACAGCATTCCTCTCCCAGCCTGGCATGGCATTCTGCCACTTTCCTCTTTCAACCAGTCCAAGAGGCAGACCAGGGCCCACCAGAAGAACTCTGCCTGAAGGAACCAGAATTTCAAGCACCCTCAGAAATGTTGTAGTTTCCCCCCCACCCCCCCTTTTATTCACACAATCTTATCAGAAAGTAAAATCGTGACATGTTTATGTTAACAACTCTAATATCAGGAACAGACATGTGTTGTCTGAGCCTGAGTGATGATTTCCATTGTCTGATACTTAAAACAACCCTGGATGTTTTGCTTCTGCTCCCTGATAGAAATAATTAGAAATATGCTTCTTGATTCTCTCCTTGTGAAAAACAATGTTTCCCAGCTTTAGCACTGATGGGAAGTAGTAGTGAAGGGCCTATCACAGAAATGATTAATGCCACAAATATTCTATCCCCACATCACTTGTAGAAATGAATATGTAGTGCTTCTCAGAAAGGTCTCATTCTTGGATTATTCTAACTCATTGTGCTTTATAAAGAAGTCAGATAAATTTTTTCTACAAGTAAATGAAAAAATCCTTGGCATTCCTCCAACCACAGGAAAATGAAAAACACCGAGAGCTCTCGGAGTGATTTGTTCTAGCAGAGTGCTCAGGCCCTGGGGCTTGAGCACAATCCTGCAAGTCAAAGCTCTACAAACAAAGCCCTATATTTATAGCAGATCTCCTCCTCCCAATGTTGTTTGGATTTTCAGCTGTTCAGCTATGAGGTGGCCCTATTTTCTATTCCTATGCAGGGCAGTAGTGTTCATGGCAACACTTTACCTGGAGCCCAGGTGGAAGGAAGGAAGAAAATGGACACTGCATTTTGGATCAGGATTCTCTCCTTAAAACCCAAGCAGTGGAAGTCTAAAGGGAGTTTGAAACAGTGGCATTTATGGTCTTTGATTTTATCACCAGAACAAGAATTTGTCTGACTGCAAGCCCAAGCTAATAAATCCCATTACAAAGCATTTATGTGCTTGCAGTCATAGGAAGCCCTCACTTCTTGCTCCACAATTGCTTTGTACAGCACCTAACACTAAGGGGGGGTGAAAGGGGTAAAAAAGGTTGGAGACTGTTTGTTGTCTCATTTATGTCACAAGTATTTTGTTTACAGAGGCAATCACTATGCTCAGCAGACCGAGTGCTGCATAAAGATCATAAAAAGAATTTGCCATGAATTAAAAATGAACAATGCTTTAAAATCCCATTTTCCTATTCTCTCAGCAGCGTGCAGCACAGCAAGGTAACTTTTCAAAGAAAGATTCATCACTTCTGACACTTTATAAAACGCAGAGCCTGACCTGCTCAGCATTTACATAGTTCACTGATCAATTAGGATGCAGCACTAAGCAGCAGTGCTCAGGACATGGATATTTCTCCACCTTGGCCCTCTTCAACCTCTCCACACAGTAATGAATTTTCTTCCTGCTTGCCTTGCAGGATGGATCAACCTTAATTATCCCCACAAAAGACCAACGTTGACCCAAATTTATTAGAAAATTGAGGCTCTGTCATTCTAAACTAGAAGTCCGATGTCTCACCAAAGTTAACTCATAGTGCTTTTACACATCTCTGCAGCCAGGACCACAGTACAAGCTGGTGCTCTCAAGCTGAAATGTACTGGCAGTTTTCCATTCTCCTCGGTCTGCTGTGGGGTCCCAGCATCCTCCAAAGCCAAATCAGGTCTGAGGTCTTGCTAAAGCTGCTGAGGATCACAAAGATGGAAAACAGCAGCCTCAAAGCCAACCTGGACAACAGGATGTGTCCACAAGCAGAGTGCACCCAGCACATGGGAATGGGAATCTGAGGACCACAGCACTGATTTGGCATTGGGAGACCTTGAACAGATTATTCACCTTCCCTGTAACACAGAAGCTGAGATCTTCCCCACTGACTACTGTGTTAGAGAGTCAAATCCTTTACTAAAGGAAGCTTGTGGCTACAAGGTTACCCACACACAACTTCCAGCAGCATGAACGTGTTAGGCTTAGATTGTAAGGATCTATCAAGTATATAGGTAGGCTCCAAACAAGAGAAGTTAATTAAAACCCACTCATAAATCAGTGTAATTAGAAATAAATGTGAGAAGTAGGCATAATGAGAACTTTTCATGAATACAGAAGAGACAAATCATGCAATCAGGTGCCAATGCAGAGAGCTTTCACTCTGCCCTATGACAGCTAAGTTACAGTCAAGGTGCTTGCAAGCAGAAAAGGCTCTGTGACATTTCCTTTCATTTTTCAGTGCCATGTCTGTCCTCGTACATGCCCAGAGCAGTGGCAGTTTATAAATATAATCAGTATGGATTGATGCACATATAACCGTTCTACTTTAAGTATTACATTTTCTGAGGCCCTTGCTGGGACTGTTAGCTAACCTGGAGGACAGAGGCAGCAGATCTGTGGCAAGGCAGAACTTCTTGCTGGGAAAGCCTATAGGTTTTTAAGTATAAAAAGGAGACTATGGGTGGAATATCAGATGCACACAAACTCACAATAAACTTGATTAACGGTGCTTTTTCTGGGAATCAATAAGAAATTAAGCTGTTCAGTGCATGACAATCTTTGCACAGAAGTCAAAAGTGCCAATTTTATCAAAACAGTAATCACAAATCCTCTCTCTCTGAGAGAACTTTTTTCTTCAAGAAACACTCTACACTTTGAACCAGAAGTATTAGAATGCATTAATGAGTTTGCCTGTGAATTAGGTCCCAGCCCTCTTCACCTGAACCCAAGAAGGTGCTCATGCCCCAGCAGGTTACCTTTCAAATTACATTTAAGGGCCCAGCAAAGCCACACAACCCAATGCATCCTTGGAGCTGGGGGAAGTCCAGGCCTATGTCTAGATTTTGCACCTCTGGACAAGTCCAAGGACTTTGAGAGAATGATTACAACTTAACAGCATTGAATGCCCAGCACTTGCTCTGAGCCAAACACCTGTCCTGTGAAATAGCCAACAGTAAATCTCTTGCCTCAGTGAATTAGCACAATAAGACTCAGACACTGCACAATCTCTTAAACAGCTGTTAAACAGCAACGTTTAGAGGATTTATTATATATACTGTGGCAGTACCCAAAGACTTCAGTTAGGATTGGAGTCTTATGCTGGTAGATACTGCATAAACATATAAGAAATTATTCTCCTCCACACCTTCTTCCCTAAAGACCTGCAATTTTGCTGGAGACAAAGCTTGGCAAATACTGGAAACTGCCCTAATAGGAACTCATAGGCAGAATGCAGCAATGCAGATGTAAAGCCCAACAGCTCTGAAATGCTGACACCTTTAAAGGAACTTTTCAGTATGTATCAGAAATCCCTGCAGATCTATCTTTTAGACAAGGAATTAGTTTGAGTCAAACTGAATAAGATTCAGAAGCATTTTTTTCAAACTGTAATTAATAGTCTTCACTAGTGATTGTTTCACAGTGGAAGCAATGGAACAGGAAAATGATGTACTTAGTATACCAAGTAGCTAACTTAAAGTAGCTATTTAAATTCACACACTGCTCAGCTTCAACTCCAATGGAAGTGGGGGTTTTGGATTTTGTTTTCTTTTGTTTTCTTTTTTATTTTTGGCAGCTTCTTTGCTGGTGTGTATCAGTGTAACATCCAGGGAGTGATGCCCACTTCCATCAGATAAGAACATTTCATAATATTATCTGCCTGCCTGGAGGAACTGGCTAAAATTGATTCCCATGGGTCATTCCAGTCTGGAAAAATAATTAATGGTGGAGTCTGATATCTTTGACACAATCCTGTTTGCTTTCAAATTATGTACAAAGCCTTGTTTCCCTTCACACACCAGGAATGAAGCAGCAGGAGAGAGCTCCAAGTCTCTTTTTAGCCAGCAAAAAGCTGCGTTTCAGCATTTTCTCAAGACTGTGCTGCCAGTGCTTTCTCTGGCTGCTTACACAGATAATCTGATGCTGTTCTGCAAGGGCCACACAACAGCATCGTGTGAAGCCCCTACAAACTCCTCTGACTGGTGATTTTGACTTGTGTTTTTGGTGGATCCTTTGACACACGAAGGGGGAGTTAAGCCAGCAGCTGCGTTTTAGCCCTGAAATGAAGAGGCAGCCATTAACACAAAGGTTTACTGTGACTAAGCAGTTTCTAGATATCATGAACTTGTAACAATATAAATTATAATTTCTATACAGCCAATTCAAAGCATAGGCAGAATCACAGTCCTGGGTGGCTTTCTGGTCAAGCATGTTATCCTCACTCTTGAGAGAGGCCCTCTCTGTGGCTCCAGATCTGATTGCAGCTACTCCTTCAGCTTCTCCCCTTACCTGGGACCAATTGTGGAACAGGAGTTTCACTGCAGCCCTTTTAGCTAAAAGGCCAATATTTTAGCTGACTGAGGCCACCAGCACACAGACTCAAGGGACCCAGTTGCCTGGCAGCAACACATAAACAACTCAAAAGAATGGCACTTTTTGTTCCGCTCCACTCTTCTCCTGAAGCAGAGAAACTTGTCACTAGCTGTATATATATATATTCTGTCCTCTTGTATCCTCACCATCTTAGCTCCATTTTAACCAACATGCTGAGGCAGCAACCCACTCTTGTGTTGCTTGCTCCCAGACTATGGACTGCACCTCCAAAACACGTGCACACACAAACAGTAGCACAAAAGCACGAGTCTGTGCTGCCCCTTGCAAGTTTGTTCAGAACCATATATTCCCCACCCCCCCCCACTGCTATATTTGGAAGATGTTTGTATTCAGACAAGTCTCTAACAGCCCTCTTGCATTTGTTACAGGAGCCATCATCAGAAAGGTGGTGTATGTCAATGTGCCGCGAGTGAGAAATATTGATTCCCTTCTAAGATTTATTTGCACTATGGCTGAAAGACCTAATAGTAAGAGACAACAAATCGAGCCATCTCACTGCTCGGGGACAGTTTGGAGAGGGTTACATGGGTGCAGGGGAAGCAGAGCAAAACAGGCAGAATGTTCTCCTGTGGCCAGGGAATGAGAAACACCTCTAAAAATATGGGCAGTGCCAGGAGCATCCAAGGGTCAAACCATCACTAGGAACACACCACACATCAATCCAGAGTCTATACATCACGTCTGATGCTGCTCTTGCACAACAAAGAGTGGCCACACGTGATTTCCCAGCACCCTGAGCTCCAGGTATTGTCCAGAGGCCATTTGACAGCCACTTTTCTCCCAGTACTCTGCAAGAGGCTGCTGAGGAGCCAGAGCCTGGGCCCATGCCTGGGTTTAACACCCAGAGGAAATAAGGCTTTTTTTAAAAAAAAATAATAAAAGGTTCTCTGTATTATGTTTGCATCATAGGAAGAGCTTATCCCATGCATGCAGAGATGAAGAGGATGGACACTGCACGGCCAGCCCTGCTCAGTGTTCAAAGCAGAGGGTGCAGAAAGCACAGTGGGGAGCAAGGGCAGGATGTGGCACCTAACCCTGCCAAAGCTGTCTTGTCGTGGCAAAGGGCACATCTCCTCCTGGCCCCCAGGCAGGGGGAAGCAGTGAGGACAGCCACTCTACAGCCCCCCAGAGTCAGCACCTCAGCACTGACTGGGGAAAGGCCCTCTCTGTGCAGGAAAACACCTTTTTTCCTTTTCTCAGGTGTGCATCCTATGTCTTTCTCCTGAGGGCAGCTCTGGCAGCAGATCATTCTGACCAGAATTGGTAACAGCAGAGGTGCCTCAGGTAAAGGCAGTGGTGCCTTATCCATGAGGACATCCAGGTCTCCCTCTCAGAACACTGTTCCTCCCTTATAAATTCACCCACATCAGTTTCCTTATCTCTGAGCAGGACTCCTGCCAATTCAGGGACCTTTTCCCAGCATGACAACCCAGCCTGTGTGTGAAAGGGAGGGCTGCCCACCAGCAGGGCAGACCTGCCAGAAGCTCCAGCACAGACCAGCAGGACTGGGGGCAAAACCATCTCCTCGTTCCTTAAACAGAGCAGTCCTGTTTAATGTACAGCCCTGCTTTTTAAAGTGGATATAGTTCTGTTGGCCTTTGTTCCCTCTTGGAGGAAGGACTCATGGAGAACATCTCACTTGGTGTTAAGATGGATGTGCCATGCCCTTTCAGTGAGCCACAAAAGGAAAGAGCACTGGCTCCAAGATCAGCACAGAGGAAACAGTTTAGCTGCATGCAAATGATCTAAAAAAAATGCTGGCAAATAGACTCCTTGTATCAGACTCCTTGTATCACACCCCTTAAGGGAGGCAGAGACACTGCCAGTGGCTGAAATGTATTAAAGCCATACGAGTACAGGATTTAGTCTGCTACTTCAGGATATTAATTTCTACCAAGTTTTGCAGTTCCCCTCCTGCTCCATGGGCCCTGTGATGGTCATTTGTCACAGCTGCTCAGAAGAAAGGCAGTTTTCAGGAAGGCAATGAGGCATTCAACAAGCTTCCCAGTTAAGTGTGGAAGCATCACGCACTGTCATATAATTGCACTGTAAGCAGTGCTGCCTCTCAGACAAGTCGTATGGTTACATCTCTAGGTAGTGATGAAAGCTGCTTTTGTTAGGTTAAAGAAAAAGCTCAAGGGTTGTATGACCCAGAACAGGGAAAACTACGAAGAAGCAGAAGATGATTAGGTGCTCAGTTGCACAGACATCGTGCAAATAAATTGTTGTGGAGAACAGAAACCCCTCAAAATGAGGCAAATTTTGCAGTCCTCGCTCAGCCCAACCTCCCTGCCCTAGGTCACTTGCTGGCAATAGTATTACTTGGCTAGTTTGTAAGCCTCCTCCACACACACCCTGATTTACATAAGCATATAGGCAAATTCAGCCAATGACATTTGCTACAAGCTTTCCCAAAGCCTATATTGAATTACCATTTTTCCCCAGGAGATCCATGCCCCGGTGTTGAAATCCTGCAGCATTTCCTTGCAGGGTAGCTGAGTCCTGCCTGATATAACCTGCAGGTGTTTATTTAGTGCAAGAAATAGGCTGCAGTGGAAGCAGCACCCTTTCGACCTCGTTAAGTAAAGAGACTAAATACTCTCTATTTCAGGGGCTGTTAATTGAATAGTGACCAGTCTCCTTGCCGGTTAAACAAACAGGAGTTTTTCACTCAGCAGCATGAGAACAGGTCCTGTCAACCTTCTAACCTTGTGAAATGGGTTGCTCTCTAACTTTCCCAGCTAAATTCATCCATCCCAAACAAGATTTAATTCACAGTCTGAATAACAGGCAGAGGTCAGTGGGAAGATACAAAATTGTATAGGTTAGAGTAGGAATTAATAAACTTAACACCTTAGCTCCAGTGGAGAGTGAAACCTAAAAGGAGGTACAGTCTACTTCAGTCAACACTTCCTTATCACTGCTTCTTGTCTTTCTAGGTATGCCCAGCTCTTCTGGCTTTTCAGACAGAAAATAACTCGGGTAGAGTGAGCTAGTGCTGTGGTTATGTGTGAGTAATTGGAATATTTGTACTTGCCAACCAGAGGGAAACAAAACTGGTTTAACCAACATAACAAGAAGTCTGGCAGAAAGGGCCAGTGACACCAGTTTGGCCTTAGTTCTGAAGTTACAATTGTCATTTTCATCCCAGTTTACTAAGGTAAGTATGGTTTTATTCTAGCTAGCCAGCTGCCTCCAGTTCTAGTTTTGAATGGATAAAACCTGGGGCTTATTTCTGTGTTGCCTTGTGCAGTTCAGAACCTCATTTTATGGAGCTCAAGTCACAACCATTTCCCTTTCACATTTGCCTGTGCTTTCACATCTGCATTGCACTGGTAAAAGGCTACAGTCCAAGGCAAGGTTTGAAGTCTGTGTTAAAGAATGAGGCACTGACCTCAGAATTGATTTCTCCAGGAGCTGAACAGCATCACAAACCTCCTTATCTCCTAGCCAAAGTACCAACTGCGTATTTCTTCAGGGTGACTTCAGGAGCATCCTGAAATCCTGTTTGTAGCACAGATGAGAAGAGATGCAGAGACACACGACGAGTCTCTCATGCCAACCACTAGAGAATTTACTTAATGGTTACAGGAAGAGGCTTTGACACTGTGTTAATGGTGGTTTTACAAGAGCCTACACAGATGTACAGAGAAAAAATGAGATTCAAAGTGCTCAGAATGATGTGACCACTTTTTGCTGATGCCCCTGTTTAACTTGGCAGCAAAAGAATTGTTTTCTGCAGTAGGTTTCTGACATTCTGTCTATAGATGGGGGTGTAAAATCCACCTGAGGGCAGCCAGAGCTTTGCAGGGTTTCCTCTGATTCTGTTTTTCTCCAGAATAGTCCTGGAGTACAGGAATGTATTGTGCATTCAGGGGTTCCATCTTTATTCTGCATCCTTACAACAAATGAGAGCTTGGAACAACAAAAAGGGGAGTGGCTGGACTTGCTTCTATTCCTATTTATAGTGATTGGTTTAACTCCATTAATTTCAGCAAAAGTTGGTTAATATTCAGAAGCACCAGTTCAAACTGGGGTAGTGCTTAGGCACGTGTCAGCTTCACTGAAACTGATACAATAGGAGCATCAGACTTCCAGCTGAACACATCCTTAAGTGCAACTGCAAGGTGAATAGCATTATAGAAATCAATAAGAAGGGAATCCATTGCTCTAATCTCAGACATATGTAGAAGTGGCACCTTTTTTTTGCCCAGGGCAATATTATGGGTTGTTTCAATATTATCTATTTGCACTCCGAGTGAGACTTCTCACATTTCCAGCTGTTTAGAAAGTCGTGTCTCACACTGAAATAGCCATGAAACAAGACAGTGTTTGTAACAATATAAAACAGTCACTTACCCCCGAGCAAGTCATTTATCTCAGACCAGAACACCAGAATAATAACTGAGATTAAAGACAGAGCAGTCAAGACAAAAAAAAGTTAAATCAATCACTATATTAGGATATCTGAAGAATCATTTGCATGTACTCAGAAAGCATGATAGTTGTTGTTAAACCTAGCTGTAGCAGAGTTCCAAATTCATAAATATTCATCAAATAACCTTTTAGCAAAACTCAGTGACTATGATGGAGGCCAGCTACTGAATTCAATCTAATTGAAAACCCGAGACGTAATGAAATGATTGCATGTCTGTCTCTTCATTAAACCAGTGTGCAAATTTGCATAGATTAATTTGCGTCAAATTAATAGCTCCACTCTTGGCTTATAGCCAAGAGGACTTATGATCAATCTATAGCCTTAATTCAATTCTGCACTCCCAAAATGTTGGGTGTTTTTTGATATTTTTAGAGGAAAAAAAATCAGAGCCGAATATGATTTTCACCACTTCTGTCGTTTCTCCCCATTTCTTACGTTATGGTGATTAATTATAACAAAATGTGTGCATGATTAAAAAGCAAAAAAGAATCATGCAGTCTCAGTCATGGAGACCTGAGGTCTGGTTTGCTTCTCTGAAATAAACTCGCATTGGAAGGCTTGTAACCCCAACTACACTGAATTCTGCCCAGGGTGGTGTACGCCTGGGTTTGGACAGACAGGTCTGGGTATTTTAACACAACTTCACCTGTCATTCATCAGGACCCAAGCCCATCCTGCTCAGCCTTTTCAGGAGATACCAAATTTGCTTCATTTTCAGAAATAAAGAATTTGCACAATGTTTAAAATGTATTTAAACACACTGGAAAACAAAAGTGTATTTAAACACACTAATGTTCAATGGGCTGAGCTCTGTCAGGAAAGCAGTTCCTTCAGCCTTCAATTGCTTGAAGTTAATAATAGGGATAGACAGTGCACTTCATTTACATTGTCAGTTTGCTTTTATTTTTAACCTACTTTTTTTTTAAACAATCAGGCTTTAATTCAGGACATTTGATTAATCAAACTCAGACCATCTGCTGCAGTCCTGTCTCCTGCTGATCTGCATTGCCTGAAGTCAGTGACATCTTTCAGGGCTGCAGTCTCACACTGTCTCTTCCTCTGTCAGCTGTTTTATGGCAAATCTGCTTCTTTCACCCAGCATACAGTGCCTGGGCTTTGTTTACTGCGATGACCATTTACAATAGCTGTAGTGCTAGACAATTTGTATCAAAATAAGACATGTGCAAAAGCCAGTTATACAACAAACTGTTATATCAGTGTGAAAATACTATGAAGCAGAGAAATCATGGCAACCCAAAGGAATTCTTCACTAAAAAACTCCTCACAATTCACTTATAGTAACAGCAAGTCATTTTAGCTTTCTCATAACTTACCCTTTCTAGCAGTATTCTGCCTTTTTTTCGTCTTTCATGTTCAGAGATGTACTCAGAAACTCACAACAAAGAGCCAGGCACTACGAACTTGCATGGTTTGGAGATTTTGATGGGCTTAGACAAGTTTTAGTCCAGCAGACCGTGCCCTGCTCCTGGATGAAGCAAGGCAAAGAACTGCTACTACCCCATGTGTTTGTCAGTGTAAACACTGCCCTGGCCAGCAGCGAAGGAGCAGGGGAACAAGATCCCTCAACTCCACCATCCAGCAGATCTGTAGCAGCTTTCAGAGCCGTGTGAGTAGATGACACTAAGGGGTAGGGTAACGTTAAGTCACTGTATAAGACCTAGTTTTCAGTGATGTCCATCCATCTGCTAAAGGCCTGCACATCATCTCTGTTGACATCAGATGTTGGTGTCAGCAAGTAGGAACCTTCAGAGAATCAGCCCTCATTGTCATTAAAACCAGCGTGCAGTTTATTGGAAGACATCCGTACATTAAATACTGAAAGTGAGATTATCTAGTTTCTGATAGTAATTGCTGAACAACAGAGTATCAAAAAGCACAGCTTGTTTTCATTCTTGTCTTTCTTGTTACCTCTGAAATACTTGACTCTGCTGGGTTTCTTTATGTCTGGAGATGAATCTCCAAGAGATTCATTGCTGCATCACCATAGGATTAGGACTCTTTGTGCTGAACGCAGCATGGAAGAGTGGAACCGTGCTCTGCACTAAGAACATATAGGCTAAATAAACAAGATGAGGGAGATAAACAGGAGCCAAGAAAGGTGAAGGTTTCAGAGGGAGTGCTAGCATACATGTCTTCTGAGGTAAGGACTGGTGTCCCAATACACTGCACCCAGTTCCTTAGAAGCTATTTTACCAATGGCATCAGCAACAAAGAAATGGACAGAAGCCTACATCACACAGACTAAACAAGGAAAGCATAGGAAGGTTTTGTCATCCTATCTAAGTAGACAAAAAAATGCAACACTATTTGCCATAATATTCAGCTGGGGATGATATGGATCTCTCTGTACTGCCACAGCATTTTACCAGCCAGAAGGCACAAGAGGCAGGCAAAGCACATGGTTTCCAAGCAGGTTTTTGGTTTAAATAGGTGAGGAAAGTACTGCAGGCTTCAAATCTGAAGCCTCAAAAAAGGTCATCCAGAGAAACTAACAGCTACCAGTGGTCAGTGACTGCCATGGGTAAGGCACAGCCCTGACAATTGGTGCTTCGTAAGGAGCTGAACACACTGTGCTCTTTGCAGAAATGGGACAATAGCTCTCTGAGTGCCTTCGATAACAAGCATCCTCCAGCTACTGAGGCTAATGCAATAAAGAGAATTTCATTTTGGCATAAGAAAAACCAAGGGAACGACATGATGTATTGGCAAAATTTTAATTATATGAGGCCAAGGAGGCAGCTTAAAAGAGTTAGGCATTTATTAATTGGGTTACAGTGATACTGCATTTCAGAACAGGCTTAACACCTGGTAATTTCATTTCAGTGCTGCTGAAGCTGAGTCAGCTAACTGAGCCTCTTCTGTATCAGGAATGCTCAGAGCAGCGAAGACATTCCTTGCCTTCATGAAAATGTTTTCCTCAGTTGTAAGGACACTAAGGGGGAAGGGGGAAGAAAGGACGGCCCCTCCCCTCCTCTAAGTCTGCCAATATCGTGAGCAGCTAGAGCTGAAGGGAAAGAGGTTAAGAAGCATCATAGTATTCAGGGAAATCCCTTAGATAAGGGTTATTGTATTTATAACATTGGTGACAGTATAGGAGTATTTCGCTTTTCCTTACAAACTGGGATTTGAAAGAGACTGAGTGAGTTTCCCTGAGTCAGAGTAGGTCAGCAAGAAGCCAGAACAGACCCAGCTCCTGCTCCTTGCCATTGCAGCAGACCACAGACTTGGCTTCAATTGCCCTCTACTCCTTGCTGACTGATTGTCTCCTTGTTTCTCCGAGTACCTTTGCTCTGGGGAGGATAAAACTGATGACTGGATTGCTGCTGTGAAAGGAAGCTCCTGCTACCAAGGAAGCTGCCCTAGAAACAGTGAAAGCTGGCATGTAAACTAAACAGTGCTGAAGTGTCCCAACCACTTCTTCCACTACCCAAAATCAGCTCAGCAGGGTAATGGTTCCACTGGGTCAGCAAAACTGATTCCTTTCTTTCTTACAAATGGACCAGTGAATGTGAATTGAAAGTTACATTCGGTGTAAGCTCTGGTTTTACTGGAAACCCAAGCAGCCCAGCACCCACAAAAGTTAATCTGTGCAAGGAGTTTGTTTTCCTCCATTTTGGATCTTCTCAATCACACCTCTTCCATGTTCTTAGCACTGTACGTGCACGTCACATAATGCTATCAACTCTACCATCCTGGGTGCACGACGTGATTTGCAGAACAACCCATGGTCCAGAAGCAAAGCCAGCCTGGATCTGCCTCCATTCATTAGCAAAGGTGTAATATTGCTGGAATCTGACTATACTGTTGGCTTCACAAGATCACCCTGGCTCTGAAAGCAGCTCCATAACTTCTGCTCACTACTGAGAAGCCATTCTAGATTAAGGTTTCGGTAATTTGACAGAACGTTTGATGCAGATTCTACAATAAAAGGACTGTAGGAAGCCAAATTCTTTATTTTCTTAATGCTTTCGTTCTTCTTGAAGATGATTTTCACCCCAAGGCTAACAATGAGAACACTAAGTCAGATTTTTATAATGGAAGCCATTTTGCATCCTCAACTACAATATTTGCTATCAGTGGAAACTATAATTCTAAACCAAATAGCTCAGTAGTTGATGATACAGTATACACCTCATTTTCCATGACAAAAAGGTATAGTAACAGCAAGAAGCACCGCAAACCAACTGTAATATACTGAAACAGAACTTACTTTACCAGGATTGGCACTTACTACAGGCTTATATGGCTCATTTACACGGTACAAAAGACAATTGTGAAGTGACTGGAAATATAATATGGAAGAACATAATTGGGCTCGCTGGTGACAGATAGCTGGCCATTTATGAAACGTAACCATCAGAAACAAAGGCTGGATTGTCTTCTCAGTTTCACCAAGGTAAAGCAATGTGGTTATGAGAGCAAAGAAAATCCCATATATTTACTGGCTAAAGGGCTCAGGCTGTTTTAAAGCAAGTGTTTCAAGAGGTAACTTTTTTGGATCCTTGCCAGTCAGCTGGAATTTTAATATTCTCTTGTCTAACTGAGGTCCAGAGTTTTCAAAATAACCAGTTCTAATAAATTACTTGTAGGTTTACAGCCATTGGAAACTCTATATGAGCTCCAGCAGAGAAAACTTTCATAAATAAAAATAAGACCTGAATATCTTAGAAGTTCAGACTACTGGGAAAGAAGCCACAAGAATCCCCTTTCTAATTTCAAGTGTAAACCAGGTCTTTCATCAATGTGTTGTGTGGCCCGCTACACAAAAAGACAGCTCACAGTGGTGGAGGCTGCAGCAGACACCAAAGGTCAAGCCCTTTCCATACCTCAGGATCAAACATCTTTCCTCCTCTGTTCAGCATTTTATATTTTCAGAACTCTCAGTACAATAGGTGTTGAAGTCTTCTGAAAATCACTAGGTACCAGTCCACCAAGAACTGCTAAGTTCTTCTATAAGTTCAGCCACTTCCAGAGTGATCAGCATTTGATGAACAGTACATCAAAGCTCGAGGATAAAGATTGTGGGCAAAAAGCCAGTAGAAGCACAACAAAAAAATTCCAGTAATACATGAATTAACTTGAAAATACATATCACTAAGCTTCTATGTATGCTCAAATAACCCACAAGCAATAACTGTGGTTAGTTTTACAGGGGCTGATATGCAATCATAACAAAAGAATAAGCATACAGGTCTCTTATTTTTAGCAACCCATAAAGAAAAGCAGAACTTCAGCCCACCTTTACCTTTCCTGGAACACAGACCTTCCCTGGAAGGCTGTCCCAAGGCACTCACAGAAGTCTAGGAGCAAGCTGGAAAAACAACCCACTTGATTTAGTTCACCTCAAAAATCCATAGAAGTGAAACAATGGGAGTAACCACATTCAGCACCAAATTAGCCCAATTGAGGCTGCTTACCTGCAACTGAAGAGCCACTCATGTTGCAAGAGAGGTGCAAAAAATGCACAGTACAACAATACAGATAAGAAATCCCTCTCAAACACACATTAGAAGCTCACCTCCTTAGCTGATCGCTCACTAGAGCATGGATATAAAACATCTGGGAGGGGTGTGTTGCAGGATGGAGATGGGCAGTGCACAGCTGGCAGTGATTCAGGGCTCTTCATCAGCTGAAAGGATGTTCCCCCTCCACCACCAGTTGCAGTTGGGGGAAGATGGAGTGACTCTTGTGGGGGGCTGTTTGCACCTGGAACAATTTACCAAATTAACAGCTCTAAGAAGCCAAATGTAACCTCCTCTTTAGATCCAGCAACACTGGGAAGGGGCCTTGCCCTAGTGTGAGCACCCTGGGGTCTCTGTGTGTGCCTTGCTGTGCTATAGAGTAACTAGAACAGCTAAAATGGAGACAGAGTGGCTGACCTGATTTCCAACAGCAGTTTGATCTT
Source organism: Tapera naevia (assembly GCA_033556795.1). Taxonomy (NCBI): domain Eukaryota; kingdom Metazoa; phylum Chordata; class Aves; order Cuculiformes; family Neomorphidae; genus Tapera; species Tapera naevia. The sequence goes on along the minus strand of JAUMJJ010000272.1, from coordinate 3,049,160 downwards.
TGGTATTTTATTAGCAGCAGTGCACCAGTGCTGCAGGACAGCACAGGCCAGGTGCAGAAATAAAACACAAGCACTACAGCAGCCGCATGCGTTCCTTTGGGAGATTTTTTCCTTCAGCCTCTGTAAGAACAGATGAGATACGAACGTGAACGAGTCTCCCTTCAATACTGCAGATCAGCCTGGAAGTAGAGAATTCCTGGAAGAAGAAAGCTGATCTCTCTAGGGGAAGATTTCTTTTTTCAAATGACATTTAAAGACCGTGTGGCCCTTTTGTATTTTAGATAAAATAGCTAAGCAGTAATATTGATGCTTTGAATTTGCACTTCCCACCAATAGTCTCAGCATGCTTGACAAGTACTTAAAGTGGGTTTTTCCAAGTGGGTTTTTCCAAAGCATCTGTGGGGACTGAAAGTGTAAATCACAGAATCTGTGATGCTTTAAAAGAAATTGCACTCTTCACCCTAAATTCTTCTTTGTGGTGCTTCTGTGCCTTTGGTATTATCAGGGCCAGGATTCTCAACGCTGGTAAAAATGTGTGGCTAAAACTAGGAACCAGATTTCTCTAACTCAATAAAAGTGACCTGTTTTTTTAAAGGTTTTTTTTGTGCTATTGTTGTGTCCCAAGAGAAAATCCCTTTCTTTACAAGGTGATTTAGTCTGCATCTTTTCAAGCCTGAGGGTGAACTTTATCCACCAGCCATAAGAAGAAATATCCCTAAATAAATGTGCTTTTTTGTTTTCAGAGTCACTCAAGGACATTTCATGTCTCTACCAGCCTGTTTGCATTAAGCATCACCACTCTAAAATTAAAAGAATGAGTAGGGAGGTGAAGTTCAGAGCAGAATCCTGGTGCAAACCCAGCTGTGCACAGAGCAGCAAGTTGTGTTTTCACCAGGTGGCTGTGCACTGAAAGCTAACTGTATAAAAAGGTGACAGCCTGAGCCTCAGTCTTGCAGGCTGCTGTGTTTGGGAAAGGGCTAAGCAAGCACTAAAAATGCTTTATCTTGCAGCAGATTCTCTCTGTTACCTGCTGGATCCAGGACACTGAATGCCTCCTTAAGAGGAGGTGCTGCTACAGGGATATATTAGCCATGGTTCTTGGTGTCTCTTCCTAGAAAGTGCTCTCCTCCCCCACTGGTGCCCTGAGGGGTGACTCTGCTCCCTCTCTTCCCACTGACAAAATAGCTGAGGCCACAGTGGGGATTCCTCAGCCACCTCTGTAGCAGCCAGGCACTGAGCAATGCTAATTTATCACTGAATTTAGAGGCAGTGATCTGCTGGCTTCCCTGCGGTCCTCATTGTGATGTCCACTGGTGCAATCCTTGCTAGAAAAATGATGATTCACCACGTACCAGAGGCAGTGGCTTTGGCTGCTCTGCTGGATCCGAGCTCTGCGCTGAACTGGGAGCTCTGGTGAGAGCCAGACCTTTGCCAGGCTAATTTATATATTTTGTCAGCATGCTGGAAAGGAGCCTTTGGATATATTTTCAGCTCATGTCAAAACACCACACATGTTATTCTGATCCCAGCACTTACATTCTAAAAGGCTTTAAATCTGCTTTCATGTTTGATATTTTAGAATAGGAGTGTTTACATATACAGTACCATGTGACAGGAAAATGAAAATAAAAATAAAGACAAGAGAACAAATCCACAAGTGCATCACCCTCTGTTTAGAATACATACACCATTAACATATCTAATTTAAACAGTAGGGTCCGGATGTATTGTCACTACCATTTTGATCAATAGCAGACTAAGCACGATCATAAATTCCCATTACAGGTTTTAAGGTCTCTGCCCAGTTCATCAACACCCACCTTATAATTAACCCCAGAGAACGTAAATCAATCTCTTCCTCCAGCACCATCCATCATCATCCCCCCATGATGAGCCCCCACCCTCTGACCAATGCCGTTACGACCCAAGCCAGAACTCGCACAAGGTGATGCTGCTTTGACATGACTTGCTGGTGAGACCATCGAGGGATCCCAAGATCTTTCAGCTGGCCCCTCTTTTCTGTTGCTGTCTTTCCTGAGGTCTCCCAAATCTTAGACAGGAGTAGGCTCCTGTCCAGATAAACCATTACAGCATCCTCTTTGGTCCTCTTTCTTGAAGAACTCTTGACCATGCTTTCACATGAGTGGAGCTCTCGGTACTCTGGTAACACAAACAACACAAGAACATTCATGAACATTTGCAAAACATAAATAAATATCCCTAAGGACTTCCCAGGCATTAAAGTAAACACTCACTTTCAGGAGAGTTCTATTTTAAAAGATGAGAAACTCAGAAAAAAAAAAATTGAAAAAGGAAAAAGCACTGCTCCACAAAGACAATTTTTACTGAGCTCTGAAACTAAATTGAATGTACTCCCAGGCAGTCCTTATTAAAGTCTGGTAACTGGAACGAGAAGGCAACACTCATCTTCCTCCCACTGCCATTTATTACAGGGTTGTAGACTACAATTCTACTACTTGGATCTTAGCTCTTGAAGTCACAGGCCCCGAGGGCTGTAAAAAGTTGCTGCTGTCATATATAAATCAATCTCTTTCATAACAATGACATGGTTTGACACGTAGGGATAATATTATAAGGTAACTACCATGGAGGTTTCATGCTTGAATGCATTCAAAGAGATGTTTCTCTTTATCCCTGACCACAAATACTTGTTGATGGTTTCTTGTCAGCTGTTTGAAAGCCTTAGAGAACTGCTGTCTCTGCTGGGGTCTGCTCCTTGGCTGAACTTTTCATTAACCTTTGATCATTCTCCAGAGCACTTTTTTACTGAGCAACTGAAGAATTTCAAGTGCTCCAATGCATTCATATGTGTGGGGGGGGAGAAGAAGAGGAGGTGAAGATTTTTATAAATGTACATGTGCATCTTGTACAAACATACACCAGAGTCCTTAGTTCTGAAGAGAAAATGCAAATGGGTTCTTCTGGTTTTAAGGTTTTTGTAAAATGAGATGTAAGAATAGAGAGGGCTTATTATCTCCAGTTACCTTACCTCTCATCCAGCCTCTTCAGCCTAGGGAAATGGAATGGTTTAAAGAGAGTTTACATCCCTATATTCAGATCAGTGTGGACATCTCCTGTGCAGGCACCTTGGAGACAGCCTGGCTTCTCCACAGAGGTGCACACTGGGGTTTGGCAGAGGCTGGTGTGAGAAAGTGGAGGTGCTGGAAGACTTCAAGAACTGCTGCAGTCTCTGAGGACATTGGTGGTCCACCAGTCAGTTCAAAGCTGCATGGAGATACCAAAATCCAGCAAGCTCCCCTGCCCAGTTTGGTTCTAAGTGTGCTGTGGTTTCTTCTCCCTCACCATGGTGAGGTGCTTTTACTCCATGCCTCACCTCAAGCTGCCTGCCTGATCTCACCTCCAGCAAAACCCTGTCCTGTCCATGCTGGGCTTGCAGATAGAGAAGCTCAGGAAACACAATGCTTTTGAAGCTGCTGCTCCACAGATAGTTGTAGCTGAATTTTGCAGATGCATCTGGTAATGCAAATGTAATTAACCCAGGCTCTTGTTCTCTGCCAAGCTGATAAGCACCAGTCAGGCTGTGTCTGTTCACAAAATCTCAGGTTTGCAAAAAAAAAGCTAAAATTTCATACACACCTGAACAGCAACCAATTAGAGCAGGCAGTTTGGAAATGATGAGTGATATGCCTGCTTCCCTCCTGGGACCAGGGACACTCAGTATGCCCTGCTGTGGCAGCTGGTTGCCAAGCCTGGCCATGAGCTTGCCAGGAACGCTGTCTGAAGGCAGCAGCACAAAACTCCTACAGAGAGGTCTGCACGTGTCACAGAGCTGCAGCTTTTTTGGCATTATCCCCAAAACGCCGAACACAAGTCCATTCATCAGGTGGAACAGCTCATTAGAGCACAGTGGATGCGAATACCCATTGTGATACCTTTTGTTCTGCTCCTTTGGAAGTTTATCTTAAAGCATTTTCTCCAAAGCAAACACACCCCACTAGCATTTGTTCACAGAGGTGCTTTTTTGCATCTAATTCTTTTTCCTGTGATATCGCAGTACCCACCAAGCCCTCCACAAGTCATTTTTAGCATCCCTTTTCCTCCCAACAACCATCACATTGAACAGCTTGGAAATTTTCAATACCTTAAAGTGCAGAATAAACTTGCAAGCTGGCAGCTGCACCAGGTTTTCAGGATTATGGAGCAGCTGTGGTCGTGAATTCTTCCCACAGGCTCCTGTTTTGCCATGGCAGGTTAATTGCTTCTTCATCCAAGCTGCCACCCCGGTGCCATAAATGCCATTAACTTCAGTGCATGCTGGGAGCTGTAGTCTTTTGGGAGGCTGAGGTTTGCAGGGAGGATACAAGACTGCAGTTTACCTTTAATGGCTCACTCTGCTTGGTGTTTTAGATGCTTGTGTTTTGTTTCACTAAGTGGGTTTCTCTATACCAAACATATAAATCTTTTTGTGTATCTCTGAGTACAGGAGTGTAATGAATTTAAAATGTCTGAAAATAAACGTGGCTCTTCTGTTCACAGCAGCTCTGCTGTTTTCAAAGAGGATTAAATAAATAACATCATGTTACTTAATCATAGCAAAATGCAGAAGCTGAATTGATGAGGGGATTTAAGGGTGTGAATTTTGTTTGGGGAAATGCTTAAAGAGAATGCTATTAAAGATAGATAAACTGTTCTGGTCTCTAGCTGGGTAGAAAGATTTCAAGTCTATTTTTTCACTGCTTGCAGTCTTTGCTTTGGGTAATGCCCATAAGCAGCAGAAATGGCCATCTGAAGATGAGGTTCCCTGTCTCCACACTGGGGGTTGATGCTCACCTTTATTGTGCTGATGTGTTTTTAAAGCACTGGTTTTAATCCACACGGATCAAATTATGGAGCAGCCTCCACACGTGTATTTGTGAGAGGATGGAAACTGTACCTGTGGGCAGAAACTAGTAGTCAGGAAGGTGGGAATGTCTTAGGCTGCCTTGGCTGTTAGAGAAAATGCTTGAGTAACTGCACCCAGAGCTTATTTCAGATGAAAAAAAAGGATCTATTTTAATGATATATTTGATATGAAAGGGCACGGTGCTTCAGTGCATCGCTTGCAATAAGAGGAAAGCAGATATGACAGCTGAGGCTTCAGAGTGTTAGAAATGGGCCTTTCAGACTCTAAGACAAGAAAAACAAACAATGAAGGACAAATTTATAGCTAGAATAATAGACTGGTGTGTTTGGGGGGACTTGCTTGAAATAAGCTTTCCTTGACAGCTTCTATATTTGTCTCACACTGCCTGTTTCAAGTAGTGTCCCCACCCCCCCAGACTCCTCAGCTCTAGGTAGAGCTGGAGGTTTAACTAATTCCTTAAAATTCCTGAAGTGTCTTGGGAATTATCATCACAAGTGTGTGTGCTGGGCTGCAGAGCAGGAGGCAAGGACTAACATACAACTGGGGTTTGCTGTGGTATGGAAACAGGCTTGTGGGGTACTCAGGATGTTAAGGACCAGAACTACTACATTATAAAATACACAGAAAGTCGTTCACAAAAGGAAGCAAAGTACTTTTTCATCACAGACAAAATAACCAACTTGTGTTCATGGAGGGAGTCACAGAAACAGGAAACCAGTTACAGAACCTGAGCTGGGCATATTGAACACTGTTACCTATTTTTATATATGGGAGGGAGAGGAAGATCTATTTTATATATATATATATATGTATGGAGTTGCTTGGTTACCTGGGCAGTCTGACAGCCAGGCACAGGTTGGCATTTTTGCCTTTGGGAACTAGGTAGCACATGGAGAGCTGGAGAAGCATTTGGTGACAACGGAAGGGGAGAGTTTCTTCCCCACTGCCATTCCCTGCCAGGCATTCCTCTCTTCCACAGGTCCCCCCAGACATACATTGTGTTGCTCTGCGTTATCATTAACCCCAGAAATTAATTGATGGGAGCTCTTTCTACTACACTCGATATTCTATTCTCTTCAGTTGTGTTTCTCCCCTCATTTTATCCCATTGAACCCTGGGGACATTGTTAGCGCTCAAAGTCACTTAACCTTCCCTGTCTTAAAAATGACCTATTTATAGCTGAACATTCTTTTTCACACCCATTTCGCTGTCTTCTTAAATGCATTAGAAGAAATTGCACCAGTATGGATTTCTTTCACTGAGCTTTTGGTTTCTTCTCAATTTTTTTTCTTTCCAAGAATCGTATGTCTGCCTTTACCTGCAAAACTCCAGTTCCAGATTTTCTAGATACATCTCTTGATGAACTAAATGATTTCTTAATTTCTGCTTAATGTTCTAAAATTAATGTGGATATCATTCCTGTTTTCAAGAATATCAACAAATTCCTCACATGTTGTGGCCTTTTTAAGTATTGAAGAGTTTCATTTCCCTATAAACACATGAAATTTTGTAAAGAAATGGTGTTATTTTCTACAATTTCACAAAGTTGAAGGCGTAGAAAAACTACCAGGATGACTGCTGAATAAACAATTGTACAAACAGCTCAAGCATATACCACACTCAGCTTTCATGTTCTCCTGGTATGCAGCAGGCAGATTTCCATTTATATTTCTTTACTATCTGGACGCATCATAAAATTTTCAGAAAGTTATCCTTGCTCAGTTTTCGATTGTTTCTGAAAAACAGAGGCAAACCTAAGATTTTCAGAGAATACTAATACTTTTTCTCTTGCAAAGACTCACACATTTATTTAATTCAGATACTGTGAGACCTCTAACCCATTCTCATTTTCAGGGTTGGGGCCCAAGTACTTATTTCAAGAGATTTCTTTTGTCTAACAGATAAAGCAGAATACAACAGAAAAACTCTAAAAAATGAATGAACTCCACTGTGGTTGGAATTACTGAAGGTTTGTTTTCCTTTCCTAGCAATCTTGAGGATCCAAAGCCAGTGAGTTCAGGAATGTTCTTCCAGTTTTCACTCTTACCATTGTAACTCTGTTTTTCAGTAATGCAAATGCACTCTTCCTAACAACAGGGTTTGCTGCAGGTCTATTTACAGCCAGAGAAATGTATTTGGCTGCTCTTTCTTCTACCCTCTCTGGTTTCCTACGACTCCAAGGAGTCTGTCCACATCTTGTTGTCAAAGCAGAGACAGCATTTGTGTGTGGGCAACCAAACTACTTAAGGTTCATTTTAGTCTTCCTGGTTTCTAGGATTACCCATGTGCTCGTGATGAGTTTTTCTGTTGGATGAACCTGAACACGGGGCTGCAGTCTGTGGCACAAGTGAGAAGCCCAGAAGCTGCCCAAGACACCAGTGCTCTTTAAGAAGTGCTCATCTAGCCTGGCACCCTGTGTTACCTTCCCAAGTAAAGAAGACACTTTGGTTTGGTAGAATTTCATTTGGGGTTTCACTCTTACTGTGTGTGCTGCTTTATTTTTGTGTTAAAGATTAGTTAGTGCAACGGGCTGCAGTTCCAGAGCCGAGGGCAAGGAGATTTAAGCTGATGCTCCACTCCTGTGGAACACAACCAGCCTCTGGGAACAACTCACCCATGTGGGGGAAAGTCTGACTATGCCTGAGGACAGGTGGTGTCAGCTGTAATTTTTATGGCAGGGTTTTCAGTGATGTCTGCCTTAAAACCAGCCTAAGATGTAAGATTTTTAAGATGAAACTTAGCTAAGGGATGAATACCTTAAAGGCCTGATGATGAAGGGTTATTAAGTATACTTTTTTGTCAGGAAACCCTGAAAATATCTTGTATTTTAAAAAAAAACCCTCTCTCATGCATAACTCCCTCTCCAAAAATACACTTAAGCCTTTCAATAACAGCAACCAAAAGCTAATAGAAAGTGATGGCATCAGCTAACGTACTGTTGTGTTAGGTAATTTTATATATTGGCTTGCTAAATAATAAAGTAAAATAAATTAGTTCCTATCAAATGTTTCCCGAATGCATTTCAGCCAGAGCTTATTGTTATTTATTCATCTGTTGGAGTGCATCTGTAAAAGCCAAAGCTGTTTAGAGAGTGTACGTGACTGGAATAGTCTAAATGGAGAAGCCATGAGTCGGGAATGAAGCCAGCAAGACATTAATTAAGGAGCTGTACAGGTCGCACTCAGACTTGTGTGCTGCGAAAAGCCACCTAAAACCAGTTACTGAATTATTCCAGTTGTAGAGGTATCACTGTTCATCAAATTAGCACAGAATTTGGAGCGCAAGGGCTTGTAGTGATAGGATGAGGGGGAATGGCTTTAAATTGGAAGGGGGGAGATTTAGATTAGACATTAGGAAGAAATTCTTCATGATGAGGGTGGTGAAGCACTGGCACAGGTTGCCCAGGGAAGCTGTGGCTGCCCCATCCCTGGAGGTGTTCAAGGCCAGGTTGGATGGGGCTTTGAGCCCCCTGATCCAATGGGAGGTGTCCCTGCCTAAGGCAGGGGGGTTGGATCTGGATGGGCTTTAAGGTCCCTTCCAACCCAAGCCATTCCATGACTCTATGATCACCACCCACGTGGCTTTAGCCAGTAAACTGCTGCTGGGGGGATGCAGCCCTTCATGCACAAGCTGTGGAGACAGAGCAGCTGCTGAGCAACGCGGGGCGTGCACAGAAATGCTGTGACACAGAACTACCAAGCCCAAGACTGCCTGCAGGATTCTCACGTGTGGTCTCAAATTCTCCCATCCCATCACACGAGGCTGTACAGGGCTCAGAGGAGAGCTACAATGCAAAGTATCAGCTTTCTGTTTCTAGCTTGACATGGCTTTATCTTCCTATAAAGTACACAATGTTCTTTGCACCCTATATATGGTGCCAAGTCTGCATTTCCAGCCACATCTATCTATCCATGTCTGAATGGCCCCCGCTGCAGAAATAGCTGAGATGGAGATAGGAGAGCGAATGACAGAGCAGCTGTCCTTTAAAACCATTTCAGATCCTCCAGGTCTTATTTCATGGTTCTACTTTTCTGGCCTCTCTCAAAAAGCCTTGTGTAAGGCAGTCAAGAGGAATGTGCCTGCCTAATACAGCTGCTTTTTTCTGTGTCACTACACTTGTAAGACTTTTGGCTGCACTATCGAAGTGTGCCTCGTAACGTTTCAATAGCAGTAGAATTATGTATTTAAACTATACTTAATAGTTAATTATCATTTGAAATATGTACAGTTACTTAGCCAATTTGCATTTGAAAATGATGAAGTAGAAGATTCACTGGAGAACAACAGCTGCTTAAACAAATGAAAAGCATTTTCTTATTGTATTTACCATGGAACAGTAGGCGTGGATACAGCATCTGGTCCTCCATGAGGTCTTTACTTCTTACTCAACTTCCAGATGGAATGACTGAGAGTCCATGTGATCTACTGACCTTCCTCAAGGTCTCCAGTGATGCCACCCAAATAAGAATAAAGCATCCTAGCTGGATGCCTTTTATGTTAATCCCTGAATCAATACAATTCCAAGATCATTACTGGGCTTTCATGCACTGCCAAAAGATTGTGTTCCAGCAGTTCTCTCATTCCCTGTGTTGTATATCCTTTGGAACATTCTAAGTTATAAATCATTTTAACCTTCATCGTATAACTTGCTCTGCTTGTGTAAGAATCAGAAACGTGGGAAACAATTTAATCATATCTTCCCAAACAGAGACTGGAAAGCTGCAAGACAAAGAAAGATGGAAGTTGAAGTTATAGCTGAAGTCCCTTTGAGCCCTAAAAATGAAGCCAAGGTGTTTGGAGGATGCTACTGTGGCCTTACTTCCTGCAGCATTCCTGTCAGGAACAGCAAGGTCGTTCTGGTTGCCTAAAAAAAGGCACCTAGATGATGATTTCCCATGGCTGAGATATTTATTTTGTGTTTAAAAAAACCCCAGCACCATGCTAAGATTTCAGCATCTTACAGGAAAGGAACATGTTGCAATTCATCTGTTCACAGAACGGACAAATCTTCCGCTGACAGCTCTGAACCTGCTCCCTCGAGGCGCTGGCTCTTGGCAAAAAGACCCATGGGGAGGTACAATCCCATCGTCTCCCGGGATATCGTGGAAAACAAACTGCCTGTTATTGTGAAGGAGAACAAAGTATGGGAGAGCAGCAGGCAGCTTTGTCTTCTAATTAGCACCGATGGCTAAAGCTCTTTAGAGAAGGGACTTTCCCACTGTGTGTTTGCACGGAGGGAGCTGATCCGATGAGGGCAGCTGAATGCTGTGGTATAAATAATGAACTACACAATAAACACTGTGAGACTGGTTCAGTTGAGGGAGATAAATAAACACAGCAAACAAAGAAATTCATCATGTTGGTCAGAAATCCCATGTCAAAGACCCAGCAGAGATTCTTAAAGACTTCTTCAAAGAGTCCAAATAGCAATATTATTCCATAAGTATAAAAACCACTTCTGCACACCGAGTTTTGCAATGTCTTGCATCCACCCAAAGGGCAGAATGAGTGCAGATTTCTTTTTCTATCTGTATTCACAGTGTCTAATGTAAACCTGACCTTTTGAAGAACTGGCTTTGCATATTCTTTCCCGGTGGCAGGGAGGAGTTACTACTTGATCTCTCCTCTAGGAAGACAAAAATTAACAAAATATTTATTTTGACAATGGTTGTGTATTAGCCAACCAGGGAAAAGCACGATGGGCCGGGAAAACATTTGTATAATAAAGCATGATAAGGGCTGTGAGTACTGCCAGTGCTGCAGAGCTCTGGGCTCAGAGCCACTCTCCTGGCTTCATTTGGATGTTGCTATTGATCTAATCTGTAGTGAGATGATTGCAGGAGACACTCCTTACATTATTTAGCTTGGATTTGGAGTTGGATAGGGCTTTTTGTTGTTTTCTTCTTTATTTTTGTTTTCTGCTATTATTAACATAGCACACTGTCAGGGAATTTCACAGGTAAATGGCTCTCATCTCTCACGACACATTGTTAAATTAAGAGTGATGAAAATGCTGCATTCCTTAGACACTCAAGCTATGTGGCCAACCCCAAGCTTGCAAACTCCCTGCAGTGTAACAGCAGCTCACAGGTGACAAGGGCACAAAGGAGTATTTTGTGGGGTAGGCAGCAATGCAAATCAGGTCACCCTATGTAGCTAAGAGAGAGCAGGTCTACTTTATGCAGACACAGAGAAACCAGAGCCAAGGAGTACATGAAAGATGGCAGCTCTTCAAGAGATTGAGATCTGACAAGAAAAAAACAACCACTCAGCTGAAAAATATCTGACATTATGATGCCCTGCTTTGCACAGAACTGTGATACTTGACTGCCCATTAGCATTAGACTGGTGCTTACCAGTCCTGAACTTGTGGATCTCAACATACTGAACACATGATTTGGATTGGGCATTCCTGCCCCTATTGCCCTCCAGATCCAAGTCACGAGCTAGATTTTGATGACAGTTGCAATCATAGAATCATAGACATAGGGAATAAACAGACCAGCCCTCAATGGCTACACTAGGGTATTTTAATGTTTTCCATACAAGTATTTATCACTGAGGCTCATCCTGGATGTAAGAAAATCCACAACAAGATTTCTAGGAGCAAAAGATGAAGTTCAGGCTCCGGGGTCGTTCCTTCTGGCCATGTTACTTAGCTAACAGGCAGCCCACAGCCCAGCTCCATGGAGATGACAGGCTTTGTTTTCACATCTGCTCCCAGGTAAAAAGGGATATTGAACAAGAACAAGGTGCACAGGTGAGTTACCATCATTCAATGATGTCACACTTCATTCATTGGCTATTTGGAGGAGTTTGGTGTCATTTAGGGATGTTCAGGATCTAATTTAATGGGACACTGGGCATAGTGATGAATCTACAATACAAGGTATGGGGAGGATACATGGGGTACCCCACCTTCAGTGCATTCTTCTTTAGTGTTATTTCCCCTTTATCCAAACTAAAAGTTGCTCAGAATGAATTTGCTCTTTGTCTCTAGAAGGTCCTAATGCATTCCTGCACTGCCATGTGACCTCCCCCACACACACGTACATCCAAAATGTCAAACTCATCTCCTGAGGCTGTCAGAAATAGTTATCACTGTAGCCTGAGCTTTTGAGATGGCGAATGGTAACACTGAACCCTCCAAACAGGAGATGTCATTCTGTCACCATGAATGACAGAAGATTACGGCTCTTTCTAGATATCTGTAATTAATGTTACTTTTTAACTTTGACATGAACATCCAGAAGCCCAGTAAATGGGGAAATCCTTTGGAAGCTTTAGCTTTCTTTCCCTCTCCCTGTTTCTTTACCCTACAGGTCTTTAAATAAATTAAAGAAATCACAAGCTGTTCCCTATAAGACATCCTAGAAGGGAAGCTGAAATGCAGAGACTCAGATAATACATGAATAAATATCACAGCTAAGGCTGAAACCAGGCACTGGGCATGCACAGTCCTTCCCTGTCAGTGTTCAAACATGAACAACACGGGGCATAATGCCTCAGAGTCATGTTGTTATCTTGAAAATCAGGATTGACTGCCACCAATCTCTCTCTTTGCCCCATACCTCCTAATATCCTCTGCTATTTCTGTCTCTTATCACCTTTTTGCATCTGTTTGTTATCATTTTTGCTCCTGACCTGTGGCAGTAGGTTTTGTTAGGGCAATACAATTTAATATGTGGTGGAAGTGCTATGTCAGCAGTGGGCTCAGGTGCCTAAAGAGCACGGTTAAGAATAATAACTCCCTGCTGCGTATCCTGTATCGCTGTTTATCTACGTGATGGTGAACATCAGTCAAAGAAGGATTAGACTTTCTTGGTAATAGATAAACAGCAAAATGAACAAGATCATCTAAGCTCTTCAAACAAAATCATGTATTTTTAGTCTATGGAAATTCAAATCGAGACTCAGCCAGACAACAGGAAAAAAGCAAAACAAATATTATTGAAAGCTGGTGTTTAAACAGTTTCAGACCAAATATTTACTGATGACACAAAAAAGAAATGATCATATGTTTTGCAGTGAAGAGATAGACCCTTTAATTGCATAGGAAGCCACGCTCAGAGAATCAAAAGATAAAATAAACATACCCCCTGCAGAATTCACTGTAAAGCCTCTGTATTTATTTACATTCCCATTTCTCTTTAACCTACATTCCCCTAGACAGAGGAGTTGTTTTGGATAATAATCCATTTCATATGGGCCAAGTCTACAAGAAACCAAGAAACTATTTGCAATGCATTTAAAATATGGATTTTGGAATCTACTGCAAATCCCTTTTGCTGAGATAAAAAAGCACAAAGAAGAAATAACATGCTGTTTAATCTTTGGGCTCATCAAGACCTGGAAGATTATTTTGACAGTTAATTTGATATATTTAACTGAGCTTCCAGTCTACACTGCTTGAAGAAAGCCATCATTTATAACTTGCTGTTGTGTAGGAGCATCCCAGAGAGCTACAGCACCTTTTGAAGCAATATTTACAAGGGGAAAGAGCATATATTAATGTTTCCTCGCTGTTCAATCTCAATTCTTCCAACATCCTCAGTGCATCCTGTGTGCCTTTTCCCTGGCTCATAATAGCATTTTCTCCCCTGGGGGAATGTCAGCCCAGGATTGCAGTGGGTGGGTAGAGGTGAACAAAAGATATCTACAAAATGCACTGGGGGTCCTGCAGCAGCCCAGCCAAGCCCATTGCAGTTCATAGTGTAGAAATGGCTTCATTCCTGTGTGTCCTCCAAAAAAAAAAGGCTGATCTCCCCATGGGACTGCTGCAGCCACTGGCACACAGACATTTACAACCAAGAGATGTTGGTGCTGCAAACCAAAAGGAGCAGTGTCCAGGTGCCCTGCACCGAGGCACAGTCAGCCTGGGACACAGCCCGCAGGAGGAGCAGTTTCTGCACTTCCATTTCACCCCTTGTTTTCTCTAATTGCAGTATTTTCACATCAAATGATGGTGCTCAGGGACTGAGAAGTTCCCAGCTCTGTAGTGGTTTAACCATCCCTGTCCTTTCAGAAGCAGAGAGGCTGTGGCTGCACAAAGTACCATTTTGCAGAATTTCTTGCCAAGAGTTTGCACATTGGGGTTTTGGGAACAGAAAGGCAGCAACACCCAAGCCCCGACAGCCCCAAGCACAGGAGGAACAGTGTTGAGCTTGGGTGTGAGAAGGGGGAGGTCAGAGCAGCAAGGCTGGGGATGGGTCCTGGTGATGACATATCCTTCCCCAAAACCAGCTTCCTTCCCTGGGGGCAGCTTCTCTAAGGTGAAGTTCATTGCAGTGAGGGAGGCCAGGACTCTCTCCCGAGCTGGTGATGGCTCCCAGGCACTGAGCACTCCTGCAGTAGCTTGCTGCAAGCCAGAAAACAAGGGAGGCTTTTGTGTTACAAATAACTAGAAGTAGGTCAGATCCCACAAATGCAAACAGACAGGGAGGAAGGCGCTTGCGGTTCTTTACACTCATCTTTGGGAACAGCTTCGTAACAAGGACCAAAAGCCCTTGAAGCACTGCACTCAGGAGTGCTTAGCTGGTCCCTGCCAGGGTCTTTGCAGCTGGACATTGCTTGTGACTGGCACAGTCTCCTTGCATGTACAGGCTGCCCCAAAGCAGGAAGCTCACTGTCACTCTTGTGTGAAACTCCAAAAATAAACTGCATCAGACTCCAGGAGCTGAGGTCAGGCCCTTTGTTTGGTGTAACAGAGCTCCCCTCTTGTAGGTGCTGCTCTGTGGAGCAGCCCTCAGAGAAACACAGGCTTTTCTGGGTGTAAAGAAGTAAGCCAGGCTCAATTTGTGACTCATCAGCATTTTAAAAATCCACCTGAAGAATCCTTGTTATCCTGTGTCACCTTGGTCTCCAGGCCTGAAGAAAGCAGGGGGCTGTCCTTTGATTTAACAGGGTTTGGGTTGTGCCTGGCCCAGCTGTGGGGAGAGGACAGGATTGCATCAACCAGGGCTGGTGACTGGAAGCCTCCATATCCTCCTGCTCCCGACTTCCTGAAGGCTCAGCCTTGCTTGTTTGCCAAATGCACCCCTACAACACTTGTTTTAGACAAACTCATCCCGTAGTCTCTAGGTGCAGGCAGCGCTGCCCAGGTGAGCAAGGATCCATGGAACAGGAGGGCAATATCTGGTGCCTCCTGCAGCTCTGCTCTTTGCAAACCTGCTTTTGTCTCATTTTCTCTTCACCAACAGAGCAAGGGGAATGCAGAGAACAGAAGAGACTCAGGGACATGGTCAGCAGCAGAACCAGGGGTGTGTTCCTAAAGCCCAGTTAAGTGCTCTATTCCCTGACTGCATTTTTGGGTAATTTTGGCCAGCAACCCAAGTTGTTTAGTACATTTTCAAGACCTTTCCTTTCCAAATATCTGATTTAGAGGAAATAACCCAACAACTTTCCTAGGCAAGGTATAAACTGTAGCACCATTTAATTAAATTGTTGTTCTAAATGTGCTCTGGTGTCTTACCAGCCTGTTGAAGACCTAAGAGCTGATAAATACTTGTCTGCAGCCTCTGTCTATATTCTGAGCCACATTTTAATTACCACCCTCTGTCTGCAGCCAGAGAGTTCACAAGCTCTCTGCCGAGAGACAGAGGAATGAAGTACCTTTTGCCCTCCAGATGATGCCAGGCTGGGAAGCAGGCTGAACAAAGAAAGCTCCTGGAGAGAAATAATTGAAGGCATCACACAATTTACAGGACAGCATCCCATACCTTGTCTGTTTGCTACAGAATAAACCCATAAGCAGGCCAGACCTCCTGATAGAAGGACCTGCCTTGGTTATATTGAGCTAGGATAATAGATAGGAGCCAAGTAACCATGTGTTAATCATGTTCCCAAGATTCTTCTGTCTCAAAACCTCGGAGCCAAGTGTTTTTTTCTGCCAGTCTTTGACCTCCTATCCCCAAACCACAGCAAGCCTTGAAGAGTAATCAGCTGCAATTTACAGAAACCACTACAAACGTGGAGGTTCCCAGGAGCATGCTTCACACTTTCCTCCAGACACTGGAGTGTCAAACCTTTAGAGCTGGCACTAGGTACGTGAACAAGGTGCAGAGCAGCTTTGCAGCCTGACTGCAGCTTTCCTTGACACCAATATCCCCATTCCTCAAGCCTGGCTGTGAATCAGTAACTGCAGGGAGAGAAGCCAACATTCATAAAAGGCAGAGAGGCAGCTGTCTCCAGGGCCTGATTTGGAATGACCCAAACCTCATTGATGTGTCACCCTGCCTGGCAAAAGACCTCTGAGTTATACTTCCAGACCACAGCCACTTTCCAGATTTTCAGGATCATGTATCCAAGGGAGCTCTGTGACTGCAAGGGCTCCAGTGGTCCCCGAGCAATGGCAGGGCTTGGGAACCCAAGTCCCTCTGGTTTCCTCCCTTAATATCTGACCTTACCCATCCACATTGGCAGAGACCTGGAAACTCTCACAATGAGATTTTGCAAGGGGAGTGACAGGGACAAACCCTTCAGCTTTACTGGGATTAAAGCAGAGATTTTTATGGGTGAATGCAAGGCTTGAGGCAGAGGCACGGCACGGTTTAAACCTCAGCACTTGCCCCCAGTTTGCATCTGCACAAATGGGAAGAGCTGACACCCGCTCATCCCATGGGATGGAGGTTTGAGGGCCTTTCTGGGTCCACTTGAACCCTTGACCCTCTGCAAAAGGGATCAGATCCCAAGCTTCACCGACAGCAGCAAAATTACACTCATTTTTTATGCAAACCAAGATCAGAGTCAGTACTTTCATTTACTGGTTGGCTGAGGACTAGTTAATGTGCCATGGCACCAAAAGGCAACCAAAAGACCTTCTTTTACCAGTTGATCCAAACTGGTTTTGGTTTTGCATTACCAGGCTATAAACAGGGCTGTGAATCTGGCCAGTGACACTTAATCTGCAGTAAATAGTCTCATCTTTCCTACCAGCATCAGCTGAGCAACCCAAAGTATTTCCAATCAGAGCTTTAGTATATTCTTACCATAATGGAAATACATAGTATTGAAAAATAATTGCATTTTTTTCCCTATTCTTCTCTATGATTTAACAACTACAATTGCCAACTACTTGTCTGCAGCTTGACTATTATAAAGCTACATTAGCAAATGGGAGCTCATTTGCTGCAGTTGACTTGCTTTGATCTAAGCCTATTAAAACACCTTTCTGCTATTTTGTGAATATTTTGGATCTGGCTCTGCTGGTACCAAGAACACTTGAAGCAAAGCAGTGTTGTCTGGCTGAAGAAAAACCCTTCCTAGCAAATGTGCAGAGGCCAAACTCACACCTGACAATTCTGCTAAAGCGTGAAGGATAGCACCAGGAAAGGACTGAGCCTTTTCACTTTAACCTTCACTGTGCATGTCCTTGGGAAGTAGCAAATTGGTTAATCACAGAAGCAGCAAGGAAAAAAATAATTCTCATTATAAATATTCAGAAGATCATGTGCAATCCAGTGAATCTTGTCTAAATGAAGGAAAATAAATTAGGAGAGGGTACTGGCCTGCTGGTTAAAGCTTAATGCACACTCCCCACCATCGGCTGACATTTGCGTGCTCTTGAGATACTGCAATCACACAGAGAGCCCCTCTGGCTTCCAGTGACATTAAAGGATGAAGCTCCCTTGATTTTAGGTTGAACAGGTACGATTGGACTGATGCTCTCAGGCACATAACTCTATGTAGGGGAGAATCCTTTTGCCATGCAGCAACATCCCAGTGTGTCCTGCCCTCTCCATCATTTCTGGGGCCGAGCTCTGGTGCCACTCTTGCCATGGTAGGGTGTAGCTATAGGAGCACAAAGAGTTTCACTCCCCTTACAAACCAGGGGAGAGTCACAATTCAATTCATTTTGCCCTTTTTCTTCATCCCCAGGATGATGCTGCTCTGTGCTGCCCCAGCAGGTGCCACGCACATCACTGAGCTCTGCATGGGAAGGATGCACAGCCCAAATCCTGCCTGCACCAGGGCAGAGCATTGGGGCAAGGGAAAACCTGCAGGCATGGGCAAGGCCATCAGCAACAGCTCAGGACTGCTTTGCCAAGCAATGAACCTCATTCTGAAATTCACACATGAGAAACCTCTTTAATGACTCCTGGGCTTTAAAAATTCAGTTCCCCCTGAAACCACCCAGCCCCATTGGTACATGCCTATACCTTTTTATTATTATTAAAAGAAAATCTGATGGGAATTGTATGGCTAGACCCAAATTTGCTTCAAAGAGAGCAAAATAATAAAATAGCAGGAAAAGGAGAGCCTTTGCACTCTCTGCCAAGCCCCGATTAATTTTTCATTTACAATTATTTTTTGTGCGGCACTTGAGAGTTCAGGTAGTAACATTAAAAATTCCCTGTGCCCTCAGCTTTCCCTAATTAAAATTGACAACTCTCATTTTGAACCACAAACATAATTACCCAGCCCTCCTCACCGACTTGATAGCTGAGGTTGTTTGTTGATAATTTATGAGCAGCAGAGAAGACGAATAACAAAGCTGAGGCTCTGAAAACCTCTCAGTTCCTGCCTTTGAAGTCATGAACACACCAGCAGCAGACAAAACTGTTCAGAGGCTGTGCATATCACCCTTTCTGTGGCTGAGCCACACCTTTTGCCCACAACAATGACATCCATGGGTCTCATGGTCCCACTCCAAGTGTTGGGAGCATTCGATCCAAATTGCTTTTCCAAAAGGTTTGCAGAAACATTAGGGCAGATCCTCAATGCCAGCTGCTTTGGAGCATGAAAACTGACCCAGGCTTTGGCTTGAGACATCCTGAGAGGAGATATCACTTGTGCAGGCACTTTAGTGTCTCCCTGTCGCTATTTGAGAAGCCACATGCCACCACCCCAAGCCAGAATCCCCACTGAGCCTTATCTTGCTTTCATAGGCCCACACAGCACCAAATGATTCTTCCCAAGAGCACCCTGAGAAAGAGTTTCCCACACTAGAACATGATAAAAACCATTTTCTCCCCTGGTTTACCAGCATTTTGTTACCACCTACAGAAATCCCCTGTCTTAGCAGTTGTACAGAATTCTGGCCATAATAAATAAGTTTTTTTATACTTAACAATGCTTATCCAAAGGCCTCCATACATGGCAGGATCTCCCACCAGTGCCCACAGCAGCGTGAGGCCTGTTTGCAGGCAGGAGCTGGGAGCACAATGCTGTCCCCAGCAGGGAAGGACAACAGCAAAGTGGATAAACATCACCCACAGGTGACATTAACACCTGAGCTGGGCAGCCAGCACCAAAAGCTGGATATTAACAGCACCTCTGCTTATGTGTATTAATCTCTAATACAGACACTGAAAACAGTCGTTTCATCTTCCTCTAGGAACAGAGTACATGGAAAACCTCTTGACCCCACACCAAGGCAAGAAGGAGGGAGAGACATCGTGGGAAATGTCTCTCATGCCAAGCAGCCCTTTGTCCATGGGCTGACCTCCCTCCAGCAGCTGTGGCTTCATTCAGCTGATAGGGCTCCAGCCAGGGAGCTGCAGCCACGCTGTGATGGACATTGCTTTATCATGCCCTGTCAAACAGCCATGTGCATTAAATCTGACCTGTGTCTGCCTGATGGCCTGTACCTGCCTCATCTAGGGCTGTGATGGGAGGTCAGAGAAGGATCCCTGGCCTGTGGACTTGCTCGGTCCAAATTTGGTGGCACCAAATTTGCTTTGTGAATAGGATAAAGCAGGCTCTGGGCTGCATCTTTTGATGAGAGTGTACAACAGATTCCAGAAAGCACGTGCTAGCTGTTCCCTGCAAAACCAGACCCACGCAACCCATTCATGCCCTATAGTCTGGGTTTTGGGGAGTTTGAATTTCCTCCTGCCCATATATATCTGGAGCTGTGGGTGGAAAATAGGGCTAACGGTTCCAGTGGGTGCAAGGTCTGTTAATCACACCTATGATGTAGGTGTCTGGCAGCAGGTGTTAGCTAAATTACTATTTACATCAGAGGTTAGGGGAAGGGAAGCAGTGAAAAGAAAAAAGAGCGATGCTTTTCAATGACTCTTTGCTGTTGGAGAAAGCTTTTCCCAGCCTTGCTTTTAGGGAGGAGGGTAGAATTTCATTTTTGGGCTGTGAAGCTCAAATGCTACTTAGAGCAGAGCGGCAAAGCCTTTTCTCAAAGAAAAATCTCTATCTCCCCTGTGTTTAAAGACAGCAAGAATATGCAGTTGTTTTGTCTATCAGCTCTTGGACAACCCGACTTATTGCAACTGCCAGGAATGTGGAGACTGGGAGGAAAAAAAAAGGAGAAAAATGGAGAAGAGACTGAAGCACAGAGGGAGGATTATTAGAAATGCATGTATAAATGAAGTAGCATGCTGAGAGCTAGGCAGCATCACTGAGCAATGCAAAGTGCAAACAGACAGAGCAAAGCTATCCCATTCCCTTTAAGGTCAAAGCTTTCTATAAATTCACAGCAAAAGCAATTCAAGCAAGACTCTGTTCTCCCCTGGACTTTTCCCAGACCAAAGGCTATTATATATCTGCATCTTTAAAGAAGCTGTAACTCTCTATCTGTAAAGGGCAAAAGCATCCAACATGAATTATTTGCTTTCTTCTGCTGTTTATGGGAAATTTAATACATTTCATTGAATATGTGCACCTGCTCGTTGCTCCTCTCTGAACTGCAAACAGCACGCAGAGTGCCATTACTATAAACAGAACATTGCCTCTTCGTTGCTCATTCTCCCTGCTAAATTACAGGAGTTAATAAATGAACATCTACCCAGGTAATTAAGACTCCCCTCCCCAGAGCTGGCCCAAAATGATCATAACAATGTTTGGTTGGATTCAGCACAGACCAAAGTGCCATCATTTTTCATCTAAACTCTGTCCATGCTCAAGGGTCCATTGGGTCCAACATCAATAAAGTCGCTATTGCTGGTGCAACAGATGAGTTTGTCCCCAGCAGGGAAAATAATTACATGATTATTGCTATAGTTCATTTGCAATTCCCCAAAATAAATCAAGTGTGCTGAAAGAAAAAGGCAGAAAAGAGAAGTCCTGAAATTTTCAGGAGTCAAACACAACGCTCCTCTCTGTTTAGGTCAAAAGTATTTTGCTCTGCTCTTAATTTGGGACCCAATGTGGTTTGGGTTTAGGATTTTTTGCCCCCACATTTGTCGATCTCAGAATGAAAGGAATGTAAAATGAGAGATTTGAAGAAGAAAAATCAAAATGGCTCATTTTGGAAGTGTTAAAATAATGTTTTGACTTTCAGAAGATTTTTTTTTTATAAGAATCTTGCTGAGGCCAAGGAGAATTCCTGAAACATTTAGATACTGGCAAATCTACTGGGAAAAAAATCAGCTGCAAATGCAGCCTAGCTCTGCCTCCAGCTGATCTTGGGACTTTTCACTGACTTCAGGTTGTCCCCAACCTCTGTGTCTTTTCTGTTTTCCCTCAAATTACTGTTATTTCACCAATAACCTACATAAAAAATGACAGACTGTTGGAGGGCAATTAATACCTATCCATTTCCTCCTGCATTAGCAAAACGCTCCATTTACAAACCAGCTCTGTGTGCTAAAGTCTAGACACGTGCCATGAGTGAGCCCATTTGTCACCCGTTCAGAGAGGCAGCAGGGATGGTGCAACTCCCTGGGAGTCTAATCCTGAACCAGGATGGGAATCTCAGCACCTGGAAAGAACTAAGAGTGAGATTAGGGGAGCTCAGTATCACCCCAAATGTGGTCAGGATAAATCAGGGCTGGGATTTTCCCTGGAGGCTTCTTCAGAGCATAGGTTTGTGCAAGCATCGGGGTACAGCTCAAGACCCAACTTATCTGTGCTATCGGTCCTGCACAGGAGAAACTACCAAGATCTGTATCATCAGAGCTACAGGGGAGAGAGTTTCTTTCTCAGTCAAAAACTGGGGCAGGTAGAAGGTCACCACCAACACTTTGCTTTTCCCACCAGAGCAGGAGAGGTGCGAAGGGAGGTTTACGAGGTGGGAATGGACAGGTCCTGGGAGAGTTTTGGGAAAGAGGCCTTTTCCTCCTGTTCACATGCCTGCGTTGAATTAAGAAGCACACAAGTCACACACACAGCTGCTGGCACCAGCTCATCTCACAGGTTTGCCATCAGCACAAACCCCAGCTTTTAAGATCCTCTTATTAAAAAGAACACGTGCCAAGATTTCCCCAGTCCACATAAACAAATTACACATCTTGGCTCCTACAGTGTGTATGAACAAAAGAGCTCCTTTCTGGGACTGTGCTGCTACTCCAATGTATATTAATATGTTTTTTAAAAAGATTCCTTGAACTTAAAGCACAGCAAGGGAAGCAGAGATCTAAGCTGCAGAAATTCCCACCAAGGTGTTTCCTTTCTCACACTGTGGTCCAGGCAGTGGCTTTCCTGCTGCTTCTGCCACTCTGGGGACCAAGCCACATGCTGCCCCTTCTGTCACTTCAATGCCCAGAACCTGAAATAATTATTTGAAGTTTTATCACTGACACAGTTGTCAGAAAATTCTTTAATTTTTTAATTCACCCTGTACAGCATCTTCCTTGTGCAAAATCTAAGTGGCTGCTGTCCCCACATCTCAAGGGATTTGGTGAGGGCAGTCTCAAGGGAGAGACTGCTTCCACATAAGCAGGAGTGAAACCCCAGCATCTGTTGATTATGGATGGAAATAGGTGCTTTTGTGCTAATTAAATACATGTATTTTGTTTTTTTGTGGCTACCTGGCTGTTAGTGATTTTAGACTATGTTCTCTAGTCAGCTGTGGTTTTCTTTGTGCTAGTGAGATGGGAGAAAATGCGCTTTTAATTTTGGTCTAATACTTACTCTGCTTTTACCATTTAAGCAGAGTACCTTACAGTTACCAGTTACTTTTGTCTTTCCAGCCTCAGTGTGAAGCAGGAAATCCCTGTCTCCAGTGAAGGGGGGCAAATTCAAACACTGGAGAAATGTAGCAGTTTGCAGAGCCAGAGGACTTTGGGCAGTGCCGTGGGGAGAAACCAGGATGAGAACCAAAATCCTTGAGTTTTGGTGCTGTGGTGACTCCTCAGCTCCTGCCTGGCACCATCCCTGAGGCTCCCTGTGCCACCAACAGTGCAAGCCCTTGGGATGTAGCTCCTGAATCACAGTTTACAGCCAAACATAATGAAAAAAGGCAATAGCAGTTTTGCTCAGGTGACCAGTGAGTCAGTGAAACATGGGCACAAACACCTCTCAAGCCTTGTCGAGGTTGTGGATGAGAAAGGTGTGGAGAATTTGAGGCAGATCCATTTCCTGCTCTGCTCCTTCCCAGCTGGGATTTCTTGGTGCTGGTGCTCCTTCCTGGATGAACCTGTTTAAGCAACTCTTTCCCCTGAGGGCATATTGGGCAACCTCCTCCTGACTCATGGTGCTTGGGTGTGTACCCAACAGCATTAGCCACTTGTGTCCAAGTGAAACCCTTCAGTGACACATTTGGAAAATTAACCTACCACCAAGGAGTTCCCCATCTCTTCTCCTGATGTGGGAAGACCAGAACAGGTTCTCCCAACCACACACCCCATGTCATTCTCTTGGCACAGCAGTCTTGGCACAGCTTGGCCTCATTGCTGATTGGCAATGATGAACCCTCTCTCCATTTCCAGCAGTCCTATTACCTGTCCCTCCTAGAATATGAAGCCTGGTGCCAGCAGCCCTGCTCAGACCACAGCCTGGGAAGCCATCAGTGAACCAGACATTGGTGCCCAAAGCAAAGCAACTCAACCCCCAGAAGTTTGCTCAGAGCCTCAAGTTCATTGAATTTGAATTTCTCAAGGATTTCAGCCTCAGCCAAAGTCTCCCAACGCTGCCCCTCGCACCCCTGTAGCCTCCACAGGTTTTGTGTTGGGGGAGAAATGCCTTGCAGCACATCAGTGCTCATGTTCCACCATGTGATGAGTGCAACAGCCCACCATGTGGGGTTTTGGAGAGCAAATGGCTGTTGCAAATATCTGGCATAAAGTTTAAGGGAGAGAAAAGAGAAAAAGATAGATAAAGGAAAAAACCTCTAAAGCCACCTGTCCTCTTCCCCCATTCACTGCATACCTTATGTCAGCCAACCTACCCAAGCCCTCACACCAGAACAACCCAAGCTGGGGATTTTACAAGTCTGGAAAATATGGAACTTGCCAAAAACCTTTTATAATCCAAATACACAGGACATGCTGAGTGGTTTTCACTGACAGAGTGCTCTCCCCACTCCTGCCCAGGGCAGGGGGACATCTACTGCGTCCCTCTGGTGGGGGACTCGTTGTGGGCAGCCCAGTGCCAAGGACTGAGCTGTGTGACAGTGTGGAGATCAGAGCCATTTGGACCTGTCATTTTGATGCTCAGAGTTTTGCTTTGGGGTCACAGGCTTGTCTTTCAGTAAATAAATAAAATAGGAGATGGTTTCCTTTACCTGATGGGATTTCTTGAGCTGCAATTAGTATCAGAGTGGTTTTTTAAAGTCAGGCGTGTAGATTTATAGACACAGCTGTCAGAAAGGCAAAACCCCTCAGTCCTTAAATTACCAGCATATTTGACTGTTCAGTGCTGATACGAAACCACAGAAGACACCGTGCTGGCAGTGCTGTTGTCTGTGTTCTCATAACAACTAAAATGGGATAACATACGTAATACAAATAAAACTGAACATAATTTAATTTCCATGGTTATAATTTCCTTAAAGATCTACACAGGTTAGGCTTTCTATATAATTAAATCTATAGATTGCCTTTGAATGCTTACCTTGCAATTCCTCCAGCTCTGATGAAAAGTATGCTGTTTGCAACGACAAGATTTATTG
Source organism: Tapera naevia (assembly GCA_033556795.1). Taxonomy (NCBI): domain Eukaryota; kingdom Metazoa; phylum Chordata; class Aves; order Cuculiformes; family Neomorphidae; genus Tapera; species Tapera naevia. The sequence continues at coordinate 3,024,492 of JAUMJJ010000272.1, read as the reverse complement.
CATCCAGCACTCTATATTATAGCTGCTCTGCTAACCACAATAAACAAGATATGAAAAGCAATCATACAGATAATGCCATGGAGGAACAAGCACCAGCTTTGTCTTTAACCCTTTCACCTGTCTTCACGCTGGAAACACCGGTCAATGTTTCTGCAGCACCACCCAACCCCTATTAAGGATTTTGTTTCTGTAGTAGCAAAGCGGGGCTTGAGTTTCTCTTCCCCCATTTCTAAAGCATCAGTGTTGTTGGGAGAGCTGAGTTTATCTCTCACTATCAAAGAAGGGCTGGGGGCACACTACCTAAGCAGGGCCAGGCCAGCTGCAGTGGTGAGAGCTGATTAGCAGGAGGGATGGGGCAGAACCACAGCTGTCCCCGTGGGAACTAATTTTCGCAGTACTTCAAGCCACATTTTAAACCTGGTCATTTCTGAGTTTAACCCCTCCCCTTCCCAAAGGCTGGAGGCAGGTCCTGAGCAGGGCTGGGACAACCCGTCACTGCTCTGGGCTCAGTCTTGCTGCCCAGCAAGATGTTGTCAGCTCAGGACACAGTAATTTCATTAGTAATGCTTTGCACCACAGAAGCCTGGATTTTACCCTGGAGACTTAGAAACATTGTTTAAAAGGGTGCATTTCCATGTGAAGGTCAAGTGGAGATGCATAAGCTTAATCAAGTCACAGCTCAAACGGAATAGTCCTTTTACTACCTATGTGCCTGAGAATACTTTTTCAAATCCTGCCTTACCCCCTTCAAAACTTCACCAGATCCAGCAAGCAACACTCCAGAGGCCAGAGTAGCAACCAAAGACAAGAGTAGCAATGATCAAAATCTATTTCTTGCCATTCCCGTTCATGCAATGTAAACAGGGAGCGCGTATTCCTTGTGCCTAACCAAATAAATAAAGCCTGCTAAACATTAGCACACAGGAGGACGAGGAAGCAAGCAGTCACTTGTTTTCTGCCTTACACATCAAAGTCACTGAAGTCATTCAACCCAGAGGAATGAGAAATGCTCCACAGTCAGGAATTCACCGCTCTTTTACAGTGTTTTCTGCCCCAAAAACTGTTTATAAACAGGCTAAAGTCATCAGAGGTGCTTTATTACTTCTTTGTATAGGAACAACTGATTTCCTTTCTTTCCTGCCCATTTTTTTCCAGTTTTCAGTCTGTCTCCAGGCAGCCAGAAGCTAACATAGTCCTTGTCCATACAGAAGTACCCAGGATAATAAACCCCTTGTAAGTAATGCTGAAATCGGGCAGTGGCAGGAGAGGGGGCAGCAAGCTCTTGAGCTTAAGAACAGACCAAATTGTTCAACCAGGGTAGAAAAAATAAAATATGCTGGAAATAAATGTAAAAATAGCCTGGGGTCTGCAGTCCAAACAGAGTGTATATTTAGTGGATGTGAATGGGAAAGAGCAGAACATTCCTGGAAAATATTCAAAAAGCATCCAAGGAAGATTAAAAGTTTTCCAAGCAGAGATTTTTAAGGCAGGTTGCTATGTATGCTGGGAAGGGTGTTAAACTCTGACCCTCACAATAAATTATGTTCCCCCAAAGCTATTTTTCCAGGAACTATAAGGAGGACTTCAGTTATGGAAAGCCCTCAGAAACAAGTGTTTTGGCACACAGGACTCTGACGTAATACAGGACCTTCAGCATGATGACAAATAACCCTGGGAAGGACCAGGAGGAGTGACCTAACCTTTTCCTTGGGCTGTTGGTCAGTAAAAATCCTTCTGGCAGACCTTACCCTGGCTGTTTTTAAGAGTTTCAAGATTGAGACTGTCTTATCCACCTCCTCAAAGCAAGCCAGGCCCTGGCCACACCTCTTTTGATGCCCAATATGTGCTTTGCTTGCTGGAGCATAACTCTGCTGTTTACTGCCCCATCCACCAGGTACTAAAAAAACAACATTCATATAAGTATATGAAATAAACTTTTGCAAGATTTGGTCTTTCAGTGTGATACAGAAGGAGGGGGAATCTAATTTTCTGTAAAAATGACACTAATAAGGATAATGATTTCCTTGCAGTTTTTTCCCATGTTGCATCTCTTAAGAAAATAAACCCTTGTGGCATCTGCTGCTTTTACAGCTCATCAGCACAATAAACCTCCTAGATATGGGACATGAAGAGAAGGTGAAAGGCAGAGCAGGTCACCAAGAGCCCATCAAAAGCTGTCAGCGCCCAAACTTCTGCCTTTACAAACAATATTTCATGTGACATAAGTTGAACCTGTTGATTTTTGCCTCAGATGGAAAGCAGCCCAAAATCTTCATGCAACAATTCATATTCTGATATTAAAAGATTAATGACAGCATTGATCACAGGACATGTGTCACTTTGGACTTCTCAGGGACAGTAAATGCATGGGTTATTTGATCATAGATTCATCTGGTTGGAAAAGACCTTGAGATCATCAAGCCCAACCGTACCTGTCCCCTTACTAAACCATGTCCCCAAGAAACTCATCTTCCCACCTTTTAAACCCCTCCAGGGACAGCAACTCCACCACCTCCCTGGGCAGCTGTTCCAATGCCTGACTAATAGAATCATCTGGTTAGAAAAGACCTCTGAGATTATCAAGTCCAACTGTACCTGTCCCCTTACTAAATCACATCCCCAAGAAACTCAACTCATCTCAGGTACCGGTATAATTCACTGCAGAAGTGTTTGATCTGTTCACCCATCCCTGTTCCGCTGTAGCAGAAGGCTCCAACCATGGATCCAGGAAAACTTGCATGATGAGAAAAATCCTATGCTGCCACCAAGAAAAGTTAGAAACTAAAAAATAATCAGTAACATCTCGCTTGGGGGGGAGAGCCCAAATTTATCCGCAGGAAAGTGACCCTCTATGGCAAATGTTTGCACGAATGGGTTTATCAATTTTCTCTAAATGCTTCAGAGAGCAGCTGGATTCACAGAACAAGCAAAATAAAGTTTTGTTCTTATAGCCCAAGGAATGAAAAATCAGCCCCTTGTAGGAAACAGCAGTGAAGCCAAAATCTGCAGAAGTGCTCACGCCTATTTGACCAAAGTGTTCCCACAAGCATCTGTCCAGGACACAAAAGCAATACTCGTTGTCACCAGGTACAGGGTTTTAGTCTGTTTGTAATTTAATAGAAGAATTTCACACAGATTTCTGCCTTATTGATTTTGCCTAATGGAACGAGCTCGTTTCCTGGGGGCACCATGTACTCTGGTCTGTGCAACACACAGAAAGGGCAGGAGAGATCCTCCGCTCCTATTCTAGTAGACTGTCAGCATTTAATTAATCCAGGAGCTGCAGGGCAGATTCTTAGCACAACCAAAAAAAAACCCTAAAGACAAAACATCAATTTATGCTCCAAATGCCCCAGTGCATTATCATCATCATACTCGTAGAGCCTTTAAACTGGAGGCTACAAGGCTGCACCGCTAGGAGCACTGAACGCCTGTCAGATTTCCCCCCTTTAAAGCCTCTGCTAGATACTCTTTGTCCTTTATAACATCAAATGCTTTCAGTAGGAGGTTCTCTTTGATGCCTATTTTCTCTCTGATTCTCCAGGCATAGATAAATGAAGGTTTCCTTTATATTTGGAAGAGTAATGAAAGCACATGGCATTTCATTGTCTGCAATCACGCACAGCGCATCGGAGCCAGCCGGGTTCTTTGGGAGCATCCCATCACACACCAGTACATCATTCCTAGTTGTCACCAGCTCCTCTGTCACTTCTGAATGCCACCACCAAACACGCACACACATCCCTGAGCTCCAGTACCACCTGGATGGATGATGAGGTGCAGAAGAACATGAAGATTTTTTCAGCTCTGCACACATTTTTCACTGCCTTTGACATCACAGACCAGTTGGGTCACCTACTAAAAAACATCCCCCATCTTCTCTTAGCACCTTTGGAGCTATATTTAGAATACTAACCTTTAAAAAATGACTTTTGCTTTGGTTTTGGTCACTCCCTGTCAATGGTACACACCGACAACTGCTTTGCTGCTCCAACTTTTCTTACCACCCATGCAAATAAGTCCCATCCATGTGGATGTTTACACATAAACATCACTTGTTTGGTTCACTGCAGGTCAACCAGCTGAAACTCAATTTTTTAAACAAAATATTTTAAGCTCTAACAGCTTTACACATGCCAGAGCAAAGCTCACACCTCCATATGCTGCCAGAAAACCATGCTGGGGACCAGGTCAGCATTTTGCAAACTGTCCAGTAATTTGAGGCCCTTGGGAAGGCCCTCCCAGATGCAAAGAGCTCTTAGCAGCTTCTGGACAACAGAGGTGGATGAGTGAACCCCCTGACAGTGACACTGTGCCACACAAGTATGTTCTCTGAACAGTTTGAGCACAAGGTACATGGAAAACAGCCGGTAACCACCTTAGAGAGGGATTAACCAAAAGGGGAGAAAAAAATGCAACTTTGCTTTCAGTCTCCCAGACTTGACAGGGAATATATAATTTAGAGCCATGTCCAGGATACAAATGATTTTGCAGCCTGACATGGCACGCTCCCCATTTAGGTGACAACAAGCCTTGTTCTGGCACAAGATGCAGACCAGAATTTGACACTAATAGTTGATTCACTGTGAAAAATGGGTGTTGATTGATTTGGCTTCTTCCAAACACATTGCTACCCAGAGCTTAAAAACCACATGGTGAGGATGCATGAAACTGCTGAATTTTGTGGGAGCACCTCTCAGCTGCCAAGCAGCAAAGAAAGTAAGTCACTGCCTTTGGTGTTTTTAAACCTGTTTGTCCCTTTCTAAGCTTTCAGAATTGTGAGGCTGGGAAGTATTTTTAGCCTTTCAAAAAATGTGATAGCAAAACTTGTCCCTATAGCTGAAGGAAGCTCAAAAGAGGGCTGTTTTGGTATCTGCAAGCTGAACTTTCCCTCGTCTGGGACTGTGTCATCACAGAAAGTCTTCACACTTCCTTGGCATGGGGAGAAATGGGGCAGAATGAGGGACCCACATACAAGAAAAGGCAGAAAAACAACATACAAATACAGTCTGTGTCATTAAGAGAGTTCTTTAGTTCAGGATTAGTGAGGTTTTTTCCCTTCCTATTTCAGGAGAAGCTTAATGGGACTATAAGGGTCTTACCTAAATGGTGATTTTTGTACAGTAATAGAAACCACGCGAAGGCCACCAGCTGTCCATAGGAGTCCTTCCATGGGGGTTCCAGGATAGATGAGCAACTCCTTGGCCAAGAAGCAGCACAGATCTTAGCCATCCTGGGAGCATGAGCCATAAGCAACCAGGTTTTTGTCTCCTGGCTGTTGGTTTGGCACAGGCTGCTTTGCTTTATGCCCTGTAAGATGAAGACAGCAAGCACTGACGTGCTGCAGAGAAGCAGGGGAGAAATTGAGACTTCTGTCAGAGCAAACATAGTGCCCAAAAGGGCTGCCACCATCCCAGCTAAAATATCATAAACCAGCAAGGAGTTCCTGATGTACCCAGAAAATAACTCCTGCTGTATGACTCCTGCTGTCCATCCTTGGCACTGGTGGAATAAAGAATGGTTAAAATAGAGTATTGGGTGCCTGATCTTTAGTTCCTATATTAAAAATGGATGCAGCAAGTGGGGAAGTGCGTAGGAAGGTGCCCTACCCCTTAGCAAATTCTTTGCCATCATCCATCTGCCTCCCCACGTGTTAAATCCTGGAGACGCCACTGGCATGCAGATAGCTGGATATTGGATTGCAGCCAGCCCTGCACAAGTAAAGGCACATTCAGGCCCAAGATGTTTTCTGGCATCAGTATCAAGCTTCCTTTCTAGCAACTAAAGATGCTTAAAGGGCATTATAATAGCTGTCTGAATATCAGAGACACTCCCATTACTGTTTGAGTTCTTCTTGCATAAACCATGGTCAGATTCACACAACGTTTGCAAAGGATCAAATCTGCTTTTTTTTTCAAAGACAGCTGGGAATACCCCTGGAAAAATGTGAAAAACACAGCATGTGTTGGGACTGGTGCCTCTCCTTCATTATTCCATGTAAATACAAGCAATCTGACCCCTCCAAAGAGACTTTGCATTTCTCAGAAAATGACCATCTGTCAGGCAACAAGGGGCGCTCATTATTTAAATTAAGAATCTATTCCCCACTGCCATTTTTGCTCACATCTCATTATAGCAGAGTCTCTCTAACACCCCACTCCCCTAGCACAGTGAGCTGAGATCACAACTTATTCCTGCCATTCCCAGCAGCTATAACTCAAAAAGACCCAACCAAAGGATGCCACAATTTGTGGGCCAAGAGAGCTCTGGACCTGCCATCCAGGGGATTTATGTAAATCAGCAAATATACACAAAGGGCTCCTTAAAGTCACTATCACACAGTCACAGTTTAAGAATCTAATTATGAAATCTAAGTTTTCTTGAGGGGCATGGATATGAGCGGTGGAGCCTCACAGAGGTCCATCCACAGGCTGGGACTGGCAGGAGCTGCCCTTGCATGCTCTGTGGCCTTTGCTCCTCAATATTTCCAAATAATCTGCACTGTGCTGGGGGAAAGGAGGTGAGGCCACACAAATATTGCAAGTCATCACCTGTGAACCACAGCAGCACCTCATATGCAGTTGCAGAAATGTAGGGATGGAGGAAACTCAGCAGAGCCTCGACTCCCCTGTGCAGCTTTATTGCTTTCCTAAGTATCTGCTGCTGAAGAAGAGAGATCTGGGAGAGTTTTTCTTGTCAGTCCTTCTTGTTAATAAAGAGGTTTTGCCCCCCTCCCCCATCATGCCAGAAGAATTATATCAACAAATCCTCAGCTTGACACGATTTGCTGAACATCTCTTGTCACAGGGTTACACAGCTCAGGGAAATGTGAAAAAGAAACCAGAGCAGGGATCAGGCCACGATGGCTGCAGACGCCCACAGCTTCATGGCTCTGCCTCAGGCCCTCTGCAGGCAGCCCCCCACCACTCTCCAGGCCTCAATTCCCAGCTAGACAAGAGGCAATATGAAAAACCCCATTTCTCATGGTCTGGGTGGAGGTAAGTAAATTAAACACCATAACATACCCAAACACTTCAGCAGTGTAAGTAAGCAAGCCTGGCCATAGAAATACCCAATTCCTGATTAGCTGGTGGAGTTGGTCCAGCATTTAACAGGCTGCTGTCTCCACCACAAAATACCCAGAGATTTAGTGGGTATGAAAACACCTGACTTCCCCGCGGCTTGAAAGTCAGCAGGGGGAAGCGTGTGCCAACCGTGATGAGAAAGCACTGGGGTCTGGGTTGACAATTGCACTCCTCTAGAGGTACTACATGAATTAAGAACTCTTTGCTAGAGGCAAGTTGCATGGCCAGACACCGGAAAGGATTGTGAAATGCTCTTATTCTCTGCTGGAAAGAGCCTTTTGAGCACTAACTATTTATTAAACAATAAACCCTGTCAAACTGCTTTCAATATTTGATGTGAGAGGACATGCATCCATTTCTATTATGTTTAATAAGGCAAATTTTAAACATATTTAGAGGAACAGGAAAGGGATCTGCTCAAAATAAGAATAGATTCTCCACAAGCAATCCCAGCCTGTGTTTATTATGGATATTGTCACATTGCAAGATGCAAAATAAGGATCAACAAAGCACAGCCTGTTGTGTCAAATTACTTTATACTCTAAAAAAAGCCAAAAGGGAGGGGGAGCTTTAGGAATGCTGAAATGACATCAACTCTTCTCTTGATCAAAATCAAGACCAAACAAGTAGAAGTATGTGATCTTTCCGAGTATTGAATGCCAAGTGACCCCATACCAGGAAACTCTGAGCTGCCTTATAGATGGAGCCTGACATTTTCAAGGAGAAGCAAAGAAACACTGGTGAATGCTTGGGGGTTGGCTGGAGCTGGCAATAGATGTCAATGAGGAAGACTGGTACACGCTGGCATAGCTGTGCAACTCAAGAACATGAGAAGAAATCCCATTAAATGTGACTAATCAAAGATTTGGAGGGGAATGGTCTAACAATGCCTGCTGTTTGCCTCTGTGGTGTGGCTTTTTTGTGCTGCTGAATGTTTTAGAAGCTCTGTATCCTGGTCATTTGTGTGTTTGGTGTCTGGCCACAAAAGCACCCTCTGCTTGAGCTTGTTCCTGCTGCTGCTGCCAGCTACGTTCTGGGGGAAAATAAGCAAGAAAACAAAAAAATCTCTGGTGCAAATCTAGGAGAGCTGGACAAAAATAAACCACAAAGCTTGTTTCTGGAACACTCTTCAAAAGAAATCAGTTGAAAGTAAATCAAAGGCTATCATTCAAGAACAGCAATGGAAAAACATCAGAGACACCAGTTCAAGCAGTCTCTTCAAGAGGTGGGCAAGTATTGATAGGAGAATATGACACTTTGTGCCTTCCCTCTGGTAGCTTTAATTTCCATCACAAGATGCTTTGCCTCAGGGCCTGCCTCTAGGAAAAGGCTGTGCAAGGTACCCAAGAGCCCCAGCTGCACACACAAACAAGGAATTATCTGCTTCTTGATGGCCCAGATTGCCCACAAAAGCAAAATCATAGGATGAAGCCCTGATGAAAATCAGTGCTTTTTACTACACAAATAAGAACATAACCCTAAAAAGAAAAGGAATCTTCCTTCTCTGTTTTGTACTGGAAGAGCCCCAGCTTAATTACATCACACAGCAACGCTAACCACAACAGCTCCAGAAGAAAACAAAATCAGCCTGGGAAACAGGTGAAAAAAGACTGAATGAACTAGGACTATTTAGCTGGGAAAAAAAGAGCAAGAAAGGAACTTGATGAGCTTCAAATGCTTAATGGGCTTCCCTACTAAGGTGGGAAATGGGACCTGATTTCCATGCTTGAGGTGGATCAGTCAGGAAGAAATGAACTTGGAACAGAGCAAAGAGGATATAGAGTGGATGTTGGGGAGGTCTTCCTGCAGCTAAGGAGGACAAAGCACTGGATTAGACTGGAAGATGGGGAGGTGTCCAGCCAGGAGGTCTGTAAGCACATATTGAGTGGGTGACAAAGGCAGACCTCAGGGCAGGAAGTGAGCTCCCAGTGACTATCCCTGGTGCTCCTACGCACAGGCAGAAACCCATCTCCAGAGATAAGGTGGCTGTGTAGCTTAATTTGTTAAGGAGCATTTCTCCATGTGGATCTGAGCTTTTCTGCAAAGTGGAAAACAATGGGAAGCTGAAGAGCAAGATGGGCAGATGGGGTCAGATGTGACACCACAAGGGCTCAGCAGCATCAAACCTGCAGCTCACGAGACCACGGGACATGGTTGACAGTGCATGAACAGCCCTGCAAGACTGAAGCACCCACCTATGCCATGCTCACCATTTGGCACCAGAGCTGCTCTGAAGAGCCCAGCTCTGCAAGTGAAAACAGGTGAGTTTTTACACCTCACAGCACAGGAGCCCCATCCATCCATCTCACGGCCACCAACAGCTCCTGTTTCCTCTGGAGGGGAATATCTGGCTCAACCCATACTTGTGTCCAACAGGACTTCTAATTTTCTCCTCCTTCTGCTTTTGGTTCCCATTTAAAGAAGAAGCATTTTACATCTCCCAGCCAGCACAGCCCCTTCACTACTAAATTGCTGGTTAAATGAGAATTCAAAGGAACATTTAAAAATTTCATCAATGCCACTTGGACATATGCCTGCAGGCTGTTTATCTTTAAATGAGATGTCACATGTAATTTAGTGGCTGTATTAAGTATTGTTTTTCACTTTTAGCTGCATTGCTGTGGGCAGCCCTGTATCAGTGCACACCTTCCTTCTTCATTAGGAGAGAGAAATGAAAATGGCACCATTTTTCTGAATTAAAGTCCAAATATCTGACACGCCAATACCATGTAATGGAACAAAGCACTACAGAATCCTAGAGCAGGTGTTTAATTTGCATGTTATTACTGACAAGCAAGATTAATGCTTTGCTAAATACTTATGCTGCAATAACAAGAAAAGCAGAGGGGGTTATACTTAAAATGGCAAACAAGGACAAAATATTGCAAGTCCCTTTTACTCCTCAAGTGGTTCTGTCTTTACAGCAGAACCAAAATAATACCTCTGGTATTTATTTTCAAATTTAATTTTAAGACAAGCAGCCTGTAGAATAAGATTGGAGAAATTTATATTTTAATAATAATAAGGAGGTGTTTTACTAGGTATGCTCTGCCCTGACTTTAAGGAGGCACAACTGCTCTCCCTGCCTCTGCTGCCAAGCAAGCTTGGCAAAATCCCTTTTCTTTCTGTGCCTCAGTTTTTCCAGCTCTAAAATGGGGGCAGTGACACCAACCTTCTTTTCTAGATTCCTTTAAAATGCATGTAGCACCTTTGCATCATAAGCCAAGAGTTTTCCTGTAAATTTTCATAACAAGAGATTGTTTAGTTATTAATTGCAAGCTGCTGGGTGGCTCTTGATTTCAGATTTCATGGATGCTTGGACTTCTCCCTCAGAAAGATCCAAGTTGAACAGCAGAAAGCAGGCAGAATTGTTAAACCAGAGCCCTGAGCAGCAAGGAGCAGTGGAGAGCTTTGGGAAGCCTGAGCCCCACACATTGCCCAGCCAGGCATGAGGACTGGGAGAGTCACAGCAGCCCTTTTCATTATTTGCAGCACCATCAACACATCAGATGGGCCTATGGCCATTTAGGGGAGCAATATTTGTGCCTTGTGTCTCAGTTTCCCTATTTCATCCCTGGCAATGCAAAAAACCCTTTTATGTCTCCATCCAAACAGTAAACCAGCAGTGCAGAAGTCTCTGGAGGCCACACACAGAACCCTTGCAGAGCTGAACATGCCTTATTCTTCCTCAGTTCCATCTTGCAACCACCGTGCACTCCATCCTCAGGATGAAGAATACCTGAATTTCTTGAAATTTGTTTTCATTAATGGGGATGCTTCTGTGACTGCGCTTTGCTGGGGTCGATAGCACTTAGGCTGTTTAAAGTCCATTATGGGTGAGTTGCAACAGTTAATTAGACAAGGAAATTCTTGGTTATTAGGATGAATTTCCTTGCAGTGCAAGGGGCTGTCACAGAGCACATGGTGACAGCAGAAGTGGAATCCTAAAGAGGATCTGCAGCCATCCAGGGCAGCTGGCTGGATCCAGGCCTCTCACCAGCATGGACAGGGAGAGATGTTGCTCCCAGCCCTTCCTCAGACACCTCCGGGAACAGCTCATGGTGGTGCTGGTGGCACAGCCACCCAGGAGAGCAGGTGGCTCTGTGCTGTCCAGGAGATTTAGAAGGCTGTTTTCCACCCTCATGATGCATCTTTCACATTTTTGGGTGGTGCCACCCTGAAATCCACAAATTCTCCCTGCAACCTAAAGCTATGCAGCAGTGGGGATGCTCTCAGTGGGAGCAGGATGTTAACTGCTTCTTCACCCTTTCTTCTGTCAGGAGGATCTGTGCAGGGAAACAAAGTTTAAGCCTCATCCCCAAGGCATTCAGTCCCTCAGGATGTTTCTTTCTACACCATAAGCTGGTTCTCACCAGGCAGTTTCCTATCCATATAACAGCAGAATATCACGGGAATCCAAACTGCTTCTGGAATAATAATAATAAAAAAGGAAAAATAGAAATGCAATTAAATTACAGCTCAGGGCCGTTTGTTTTACAGGAACTTTTTGCTCTGCAAAGACTTGCTGCAAGAATTCATAAGGCTTACCCTGTTCTCAGCATCATCACGTGAACTTGGATTCTCTGCCACGGCTTCAGGGAAGATTTTCTGGATTTGTCCCAGCACCATCATTTTGACAAGGATAGTGGGAAACACACTTGTTTTCAATTTGCAAAGCTGTTTACATTTATACACATTGGGTAACCAGCTCCTGTTCTCCACCACTGACCAAAGTAGAAGACTTGTGAGTCATCAGAGATAGGAAAAACTATGGGACAGCACTTGTGCTGAAAATCTGCCACTTTACAGTGATCACATCATCTTCCAACCAAGCCATGTGATAAACCCAGGGAAACACTGCCAATTTATTTGCATGCTTGCTGATAAACACCACCCGAGCTACATCCTACCCTAGAGCAAACAGAAACCAGGAGGTCAGGCCTTTGCCTTGACACAAGCCAACAAAGTTCTGCTGCCTTCAGTCAGGCCAAAACCAACAAAGAAGGGAACGGGTCTGGCCCGAGGGAGCTGCTCAGGGATGAAACCAGCAGCCACGATGGCACGATGCCAGCAGGGTACGTGCTGTAACAGCTTTGGGTTATCACAAACACACAGCACATTTATAGAGCAAGGTTTAGGTACAAACCCAGCCTGAGAAAGGGAAGGATCATTTCAGGGCAGCTGACTGGCCACACCTGCACTTGGACATTTTTGTCAGCAGGATGGGCAAGTAGAGCCCTCCTGCCCCATGGGATGTGATTGCTGGGAGGACAAGAGACTGCCCCATGCAAAGGGTTCTTCTGCCCTTCTGCGGAGGCACCCACCATGGCCACAGCCCTGTTCCTCTGTGGCTCACATCATCACACATCCAATACATTATAAATATGTATTGTTTGCCCTTGAACTACAGCTTTAACAATCCGGGGGTCTTGTTTTTTCCCTGGTACCTGTGTGGATAACATCAGAGTGATGTGATCAAGAGAGGGACCTGGGCTTTTCAGTGCCTCACCACTGTATGCCTGTAGGATTTTTATAACCTGATCTTCCATTCATTTTCCATGAAATGACTTTTATTGCTTTGGAGACAACAAAATAAAGGCTACTATTCATTGTTTGTCAGGTTAATGATTCAAAACGGGCCTGTGTGCACTGAAGAAAACGAGAGTTCAAGGAGAAAAATCAGCATTAATTGCAAATAACATAGCAACAGCGTCAGTTGGCCATTTTCACCCTTTCCCGTGCCAAATGCTTCCATAAAAGTCCCAACCCCTCTGCTCCACTCTGTTTTCAAGACACTCCATTTCAGGGAGTGTTCCCAGCTTGCAGGAGATGCTCACAGTGGCAACTTCCCCAGCAGTACCAGTCCCATCAGAGCAGCCACTTGTGGCATTTTTGCAGAGCAGAGCATCCACAGTTACCCTCACCAAGAGCTCCCCTTGAAGGCCACCGAGACACCCATCAAGGATAGAGGTTGCTACCTCATCATTACCATTGGCTTCACGAAAAGCCAGCCTCAAATTCCTGGGAAAGAAATTCAGTTAAAAACCAGCTCCATAAGCTGCTCCTCTGTGACAGCCAGAGCATTGCAGCCTGTGGGCTGGCGAGGAACTCTTGCATTTAGAGTCATTAAATAAAGTAAAAATCTGTGTTGCTGTGCTCCTGCTACACTGCATATCATAGAAAAAAATGAAGAAAAAAAAACCCCATTAATGTCTATTGATTTAAATAAATATGCTTGTGTTATCAGATGGCAGCAACAAATGGCCAGCGACGTGGGAGCGACTTCTCAGAAGCTGTGAGAGCGGCTGCGTGCGAGCTGGGCTGCACTGGGGGCTCAGCAGAAACACAGAGACAAATGAGGACATTTCAGTCTCTTAGCCCTAATGAAAACAGAGCTCATTAACGTGATCAAAAACTTCAGTGTCTCCAATCTGTTTCTATCCTCAATGTGTACTTTCAGCAATTACTATAACGTTTGGGAAGGTAAAGATTATTTTACCAAAACTGACTGGGGCCTCTTCACCATCCCCTCTGCAGTCCCAATCCATACACAGTGCACAAATCCTGCTATACTGGGAAAACTTCATGCATCTGTACACCCTCCTTGTCCCCTAGAGCCAGGGGGGTGGCGAGGGGCCATGAACCTAAATCCCCTATTGCCAAATGTGGCCAATTTGTCCAGAGCTGATTTAGTTCCTTCCCATTTGTGGTTTGCTGTTGCTGCCATGTTTGGAAATCTGACACTGAAGACCTTCTGGGAGGATGAGGCTCCTGGCTTCCCTGCAGGAGTGGTGGGTGGCAATTTGTCATCTCCTGGTGGGAGGCAGGACAGATCCCCCACGTATTCCTGTGACCAGTGAGTAAATGGGCTGATCTCCAGTGATAATGGAACACCAAGCTCAAGGCACGGAGAGATGCTTTGCTCCACTGGTGAGCTACAGAAATTGAAGTTGCCCAATGTGATGAACTGGGCAATAAAGTTGTGGCCAAAAGTGCAGCCAGTGCCTCAGTTTGAGAGATGTGCCACCTTCACACTACAGCCAGGGCAGTTGTGCTGGGATCAGGTTGGCTGCAGATCCTCAACTCTGGTGTAGGTTTGCCCACAGTTAAAAAAAAAATGGCTATTTTGGGGAATCTCCTCCAGCAGCAACACACAGCAGGGAAGGTTTTGCAGGCCCAGTGGTGTCTGAGTCGATGGCTGGGATGCTTTTGGCATAAAACATGGCAATGTTCAATGGTTTGCACACAGCAAGACTCTCAGTGCCTTTCAAATACAGGTTCAGGCAACAGCATGGATGATTAGAGAAAACAGACAGTCAGATGAGCTGGAGAATTTCCTCTTTAAAAGTGAAAAGCAAGGTAGGACTATTGAAAGTGCTTTTGAGTATCCTTAATTACCTGTAATTTAAAACAAAACTGAAATTAAGTGACAGATTTTTATACATGGCTTTCCCTTAAACTGGCAACATAGAACCAGGCTTTGGCTCTGCTGTGTCTCTTCCTCTTGTTACTGCAGAAATCCTGAAATATCCACAGCAGCTTTAGAATGTAAATGCCACGGCAGTAGTCAACACTTTGGGTCAAACTTTAACTTATGGCCAACGAGTTTGATATGTGGCTACCTTGGGTCCTCATTTCAGCAGTGTTACAGAATTATGAGCCATGCATCTTTAAATAGCCTGATAAGAGCCTGATCCTGCCACAATTTACGTTACCCAAACACTGGAGTTCCTTCCAGATAAGTTGTAGTATCTCTCCAGAGCACAAACCATGGAGCTGATCACTCCCAGCATGGTGATTTACATTGCTGGATTTCCCCCTGGAGCTTGGATGTCAGGGTGTTGGTGGCTGCAGGAAACACTTTGGTTGCCACCAGTCATTTGCACTGTTTTATTATCCTAGGGGAGAAAAAAAAATAGCATGGTAATTAATTCTGCAGCTTCGGTTGTGGTTTTGCTTTTATTTTATTTATTAGTAATTATGGACTGAGAGAAATGAAAGATAGCACATGGGCTCTATCTAAATAACTCCTTTGCCCACCACTGCACCCGTGCTATAATCTGCAGGGCTGTCTGCATTCTCAGAGTAAACTCTTTAAAGATTTAATCGAACAAATTAATCCCCTACCTTGCCTGTTCCCTCGTAGCTGTCATTCAAGAGGCAGCTTATTTTTGGATTTCTAAAAGCCTGATTTCTGCCGAGTGCAAATTTAAATGAAACAGTCCTTAAAAAATGGCCAGATAAAAGATTTGCTCTGAAAACCCCAGTTTATACCCCGGCATTTGATGTATTTGAAATTGAGATCCATTTAAATTCAACACCACGCCACTGAGCTCTGCTAAAGGCAGGGGCTGCTCAGAGCTATTAGAGGGAGCGCTGGGATTTAGCAGGATGGGTCTCTCCTCCCAGCCCCACTGCTGTCTGCTCTGACCTTGGCCAAGTCATTCAAACACCGTACGCTGTTTAGTCATCTGTAAAATTAGTATATTACTATTTACCTGTCCCCAAGAGCTACAGCGAAGGTCAGCTTTGTGAAATACTTGGACACCTTAGAGGGGAACAAATCGTATGTCATTGCACCAGTTTCTGATCAGCACCCTGTGCTGGATCCTGCAAACCCCCTGTCTTTAACTAAGCCCGAAGAAACAGACCCCAGTGCCATGGGGTGAGCGTGCTTCTGGCCCAGGGCCAGCAGCTGAGATAGATAATTTTCAGGTCTAGTAACAACTTGGAAACTAAAGCCGAATCACCTCTGGAAACAGTTCTGTGGTTTAAGTCATGATTTGACCTATTTTGTGTTTGAAATAACAAAATAAATAGACCAGAGACTGCCAAAACTCTCTGCCGTGTTCATCTGTTAAATGCAAATGAAACTGTAAACCCTTTAATTGGTTCTGCCAGCCCCTGGAAACATGCACTGTCCTGTGGACTGCATGAATCGCTGATGGAAGCGGCCTTGAAATGTGGTGTACACAGGGCTGTTGAGCCATGTCATAGCTCTTACTTTTTACCCATTTAGGATCCTCTCTGCAAAGAGACGCTGATGCCTGCTAATAGGCAGAAGCAGCTAAAAAAAAGTCTAAAAAAAATTAATTTCAATTTAATTTTTTTGTTCTTCAGGATCTTTCAGCCTTTTCATTATAGCTGCACTGGAAAGTGGTGCTGAAAGAGGTGAAGTGGAGGTGGATGCCCAGCTCAGCCCTCTCACCCAGCCTCTCACCAGCACCAAAGTAGTCAAGGGAGCCAGTGCATTGCACGTAAAGACTTGTCTGGATCTGATCTGGGGACTGAGGCACATGAGGCAAAAGGAAACAGCTGGGATTAAACCAATTTAAACCACCTTCACACTACAAAGATGGGGAATGGCTGGCACCGCGCTGAGCCCAGGCTGCTGAGCACTCCCATTTATCTCCAGTGTGCACGCAAAGAAAACAGGCTGCTGGAGAAGCAGGTTAATAGAACCACTGCTGTATTTTCATTTATTGCTCTTTCTTCCATGCATTAAAGGCAGTTGTCACCATTCTTAAATCCTGAGGGTTCCTGTTGGGGAAGCATTTCACTGGTACAGAATATTTTCCACCCAGCTCCTCCAAAACACGAGCAAGATTGAGAAGACCTTCTAAGTGCAGAAATCCCAAGCAAACGGTTAAAAGCAAGTGCAGCAACACCGACCCACGCCTCTCCATCACCTGGAGAAGCAACAGCACACACTGAAAACCCCTCAATGCAATGAATTGTGAGGCATTTACAATCTAACTCTACAATTAGAAAAGCAGGACCAATGCAAGCAGGGGTAAAGCTGCCAACCAAAGCCCCAGGGCCGAGTTCCACGATGGGTCTGAACGTGATCTGCTGCCCCAAGGCACAGGGGAGAGCCTCAGCACTCCAACACGTGCCCTGCCTGCAGCTGCAGCAGGGCTGCTGGATGGGTGCTGGGAGCATCACCAGGTCCCCACGTGGGCACCCCACAGTCCCACACCCCCCCAGGATGGTGTCCAATCCATGGGGCTGTTTGCAGGAGCTGCTGCATCGGCGGCACTGAGCTTCCCACAGAAATCGCTGTATCATTAACCTGAGCTTGGCTTTGAACCAGGGCTTTAAGAGTTTATACAAGTAGTAGCTAAAAGGCATTTCATAGCACACTGCAGCCAATAAGCAATGAATTATTTAGAATATTTTACTAAGAATAATTGCTGTTTTTAAAGAGATGATTTTTTTTTTTCCCATCCTCCCTGGGGCCTGTAAATGATTTCATGGCAGTAACAGTGAGTAAGAAAAAAAACCCTAAACACAAAGCCACCTAATAGTGGCAGCCTGGGATCAGCTAAACCACGATGCAGTGGAGAAAGAGTATCTCAAATGTGGTTTCAGTGTATGTTTATTAATTAAAGTAAATACACAACCGCAGACAATAAAGCAAATGCACTGCCAAGAGCCAGGTTCACAGCCCAGCTAGCCCAGACAGGGCCATGTACATTCTCCTATTTTTTAAATTTATTATAACTCCCACTAATATGCTAAAAAATGTTACTTTGAGTCCTGACCCCCTGCCTGAGATCCATGTGCTCCCCAACACCACGCTGTGTGCAGCCCTCCCACGGGCGTGATGCAGGGAGCACCACGGCTCAGTCCCAGCAGGGATGCAGTGCTCACAGAGCCACAGTACACAGCTATACTCAAAAACATTTCACTGTGTTTTGTCTTCCTTTTGACTCATGGAACTGCCACAAAAATAAGTAAAAGTATTCTTTTTTTTTGCAATTATTTCTGTAATTTGTTTTCTCCCCTGATACACAACTGATGTTTGCTTGGGGTAGGCTGAGAGCTCTGAGACTGAATTTCAGCACAGGGCCATTTCCCAGTGATCAGAGATGAGCAGCCAAAGCCAACAGCACTAATGTTCCCCTTCAGTGGTGCCATGATCCGGGTATCAAGGGGTGCCAAGGCCCTGGGGGCAGCAACGTTTTCTCCTGAAATTTCAATGCAAACCACTCGACCTGGATAAAAGAAGTGAAGGGTGATGCTCAACCCACCCACCTATTTCTGGCCCTGCTCGGGCCAGGTTGAGTTGAGAGGATGCTCTGCCTGCAGAGTCCCCTCTCCTGGACACCCAGCAACTCCTGTTTGCTGAAACAACAAAACATGTTTCTTATTGATGTGTTAGACTATGAACATTGTTGGAGGGATGGGTATGAGAGAGGTGGGGTGAGAGATCTACTGCCCTAAGATTTAAGAGAGGGGTTCAGTTCGAGCTGGGCTGCCCTGGATTTTGCTCATATGATTTGGAAATTCATCCTTTCCCAAAATCCTGGGTGAGAAACCTTTCTTCCTTTAAAATGCAGGTGGGAAAAAGACTCTTCACATGGGGTACGGAGGAATCCAGAATCATAGAATTATCTGGTTGGAAAAGGCCTCTGAGAATATCAAGTCCAACCGTACCTGTCCCCTTACTAAACCATGTCCCTAAGAAACTCACCTGCCCACCTTTTAAACACCTCCAGGGATGGCAACTCCACCACCTCCCTGGGCAGCCTCAGACAGTGCTTGACCAAAACATGGTTTGGGTTGGAAGGGACCCTAAAGATCAGCCAGTTCCAATCCCCTGTGTCACTGAGGGACACCTCCCACTGGGCTCAAAGCCTCACACAACCTGGCCTTGAACCTCCAGGGAGGGGTCAGCCACACCTTCTCTGGGCAACCTGTGCCAGTGCCTCACCACCCAAAGACTCCATTGAATAGTCTGAGGATTTTTTCAGCTGCCAGTCATTTCCCCTGTACTGCAAATATTTCCTCTAATTAATAGTACTCTGGTCCTCCAGTGTCTGGTAATGATAAGCTCTGGGCAAAAGACCCAGTGCAGGGAGCTCTCTATTGATTCCTGTATTGATTTTTTATCTGTTTCCCTGTTGTTATTGTACATGCAAATGGCTGGTAATTACTCAACATTACCACCACTCTCTTCAAGTGACATTTAAGAAAAAGTGATTTAATCAGAAGTCCTAAAGGAACTGCTTTCCCTCCAAGTTTCTTTGTGCTCAGCCTGGATGACCCCAGGCACTGGTGTTGCCTGAGCTCCCTCCTCCCTGGGACCATCCAAGCCAGAAGTCGCCATCAATGGGTGAAAAGAGAGAAGCCAAGGGGACTGTTCCACATAGCCCCAGGCTCAGCAACCTTGACCCCGCAGGCAGCATCCCCAGCTGAAGGGCAATTTAACCCCCACAAGGAACCAGTGGGTGCAGGGAAAACCAAAACTGTCATGGGGCATCTATCAGACAGGACAACTTTCAATCAAGTACTTTGAAATCACAAAGTTGTTGGGGGTTTCATGGCCATAACTTTAAATCCACTAAAGCTATCACTCGCCATGTAAAAAACCACAGTTGTGAACTAGCCCAACATGCTCCTGCACACCACCAGAATGAATGTTTGTCTACACCAACAAGAAGAATAAAAAAAAACCAGAAGGACCAAATAAATTTTGTTTGAATGTGCCTAAAAATACACGAAGAGCCCTGTAAGAACTGACCGGTCTCGGTGCTGGTCGGGAGGCAGGACACTTGTGTGCAATGATGCTCTTCCATCCTAGACAGCTCTGGACAGTTGAGCTGGAAACTGAAATATTATAGATTTTTCTTGGGAAATTCCTCATATTTTCTCCTTCTGGTGGGCCCAAGCATATCATGAATGCAGACTCCTCTGGTGTTTTCATATTTCTTTTCTGGGAACCTCCTCAATGCAGAGCCAAGTCTCTCCTGTGGTGTTGCCTGCATCTCAGCTGGCCAGGAAGGATGGCACAAACCCCATTTGGATCCCTGGCTGTGCACTCAGGTGTAACTTGTTAAATAGCAAGGGATTGGGTTTTTTTTTCCCCAAATTCTCTAGTATTTTACAAGTTGACTCCTGCAGCTGGGAGACCATTTATTCTTGTCCTGAAGAGTATCCCAGCTGAGAGGATGGTGGCTACACTCCACTCAGAAACGGTCCCTGGCAGAATGAGCTGCCTTGTCTTGGGGTGCCCTGGTGCAGCAGCTAAAGGAGAGGACAGCTTAGCGGTTGGGGAAATGTTCCATCACATTTGGAGCAAGGTCAGACCTTGGTTCCACCCCATCTGCATTGCCCTGAGGGAAGACCAGGGAAAGGGACAGCAAAGCCATCCAAACTCTTCCTTAAGCCATCCAAACTCTGAAAGTCTCAGCCCTTCTCACAGACACAGGTGCTGCCACCCTGTGACGGGGCTGGATGCTCAGCCAAAACGAAGCAACCACATCCCTGCTGCAGGAGAGTTCCCCCTTGTGTTATACAAACAGCTACAGGGTTTCTGAGCAAAGGCGTCCATGAGGTTAATGACATTAAACGAGGGTCATCACCGCGTGCTTTAAGTTACGATTCATAGGAGAGGTGACCCATGACTCCCACACCCAGATATGAGAGGAGGGAAAGAAATAAGTAAGAAGTAGGAGAGAAGGACCCCTTCAGGATTGCACTGATTCCTGAACGAAAGCTCCCTTTTCCCAGCTCTCTTTAAGGAACTTAGAGCTGTAAATGCCGAGCGTCCATCACATTAATCTGATGACTCTCTGAGATGTCTAGACTGTTGTTGGAGCTGATAGGAAGCTGGCAGCTCTTTGAGCCTTTCTTGCCTTTTTTTTTTAAACTGGTAATAGATTCTTTTCATATTATGCACTGCTGGAAAGTCCTGTTTGCATGCAGACAGCTGCTGTGCTTGTAGACACCATCCAAAATGCAGCAAACACGACAGCTCGCTTTAAGCAGAGCAGCAGGCATTTGTTAAAATGATTATTTCCAGAGAGATTGCACGAGCTCTCAACTTTATTTTTGCTATTTTAAAGTCCAAGCTATGCCCTTTACACAAAGACAAAATGTCCCATGTGGAAAAACAACCTATTGAAGATACCCAAAGGACAAAATGAAATCCTTAAAACCGAATGACAGTCTGAAAATCAGCAGTTCCCATTAATGTTAACCAGAAATACAAATGCTGGGAAGGTGAAAGGAGAACAGGCCATTCCCTGTGAGTGGCTGAGGGTCATTTTGAAAGCACAAGAAAGCTGACTTGCCTTTAGCAATGAACAAACCAAAGGCTTTCCTTGCAGATCTGCAGAGCTAAAATAAAACTGAAGTAGGGAATTATATCAAAATTGCCTCCAACTAAAAACAAGGTCCATGAGAAAGGCAGTTTTGGAGTGCTCCTTTCAAGTAGTTTTTCCCCATTATGACACGATGGGAGCTATTGTACAGAAGAAAATGAAGGATGAGAAAATTAATTGGAACACACCTTTCAAATGAAATTCTGTTTTTACCGCCAGATGGAAACCCTACACTTAAAGCAAAAGGTAAACTCTGTTAAAGACACAAAATACAGCTGGAGGGGAAAAAAAATCAACTTAAGTTAAAGCTATTTGCATATTTTGAGTGAGGATGCTTTTGTTGAAGAGCAGTGCAGATGCTGCCCATGCTGTGGCCCTGATTCACCTCTCCCCATGGCTCACTCGGCCTTCACCCCAACCATTCCCACCATTTTCTACCCACTTTAACCCAGAATAACATAGAGTGCAGGTTTTAATCCAAAAGCAGTGCAGTACAGGAAGAGGAGCTGGGATCAGCTCTGGGCTCCCAAGCTCTTTCCTTGGGAGCACAGAGCCTGTATCACACCATGGAGGGACCAGGTTGGCAGCCCTGCAGCTGCACAGCTTCCCACCTAAAATAAACCCAATCCAAACTCACGTTTCCTTGGGTATAGCAAAATACACAGTGCCCTCTCCTGCCAGGAGCCTCTGTTTTTAAATATTCCCCCTCAACAGCCTTTTTGGCCTTGTTTAAGCGATGAAAATTAATTTATGGCTTACTTTTATATGATGTTTGTCACAAACTGCCATTGAGCTTGAAAAAATTGTGCGGTTTTCCCTCACCAGGCATTTTGGCTCAGACAGCACCGGCCACAGCAGCACAAATGCAGACCCAACCGTGACATCTAGTGGATAAGAGGCTGAATGCTGGCCTTCTCCTCTGGAGAGAAAAGGAAAAAAGGTCATTTTCCCCTTCCCCCTCATTCCTGCACTCTGGCAACAACAGCCCCTTACATCTTGACAGCATCTCCCATCGGGAAGGACTCTAAAGCCCCTGGTCAGCTCCAGCCCTGGAGCGCTACAGCTGGGCAGTGGCTGTTTCCAGGGACATAACTCAGCGGTGACGGAGAAGAGGACAACACTGCAGTCATCTGCAGCCCTGCAACGAGCATAAAGAACCTAAACAATGCTCCCAGCTCTTTGCTGGGGTCACAGGAAAGGGACTCATGCTCTATTTTCAAGCAGCTTCCAGCTGGCCAAAGGCAAGTACCCTTGCTACCTGTGACGTCATCTAGCTGCAGGCCTCTGTATTTAGGTATAAAACCACTAGGTTATGCAGACAGGGCACAATACAATATTCTTGACAAGCCTTGAAAACCCCAGGTTTTATGGCATCGAGATGTATATTCCTCTTCTTCCTCCAGCAGGATGTGCCAACACTCTGGTATATGAGCAACCATCATAAAAAGGCAAACAAATATTAGAAATTTAATTACCTTTCATAATCAAGTTATGAATGCTTGTTATTTATTAATTTGTTTCTATTACTTTTTTCCAAAACATCACTTTCAAACAATGCAGAACTGCTGCCAAGAGTTTAAAAGCTCTCAGACTCCTGAGTGCACCTGGAAGCAGAGTCTCTCCCAGCCAAGAGTGATTTGTCCCGGGCCTCTTTCTGCAGGTGCAGAGAGAACATTTTTTTTGTGTTTCCATTTATTCACTGTATTTAGCAGAGCTACCTTAACGTGCTGAAATAGTTGAGACTGACATAAGGAGATGCCCCACAAGTTACACCCAGATGACTCTGATTTCTCCTTTGCTGAGCTCATCTCTGCCACCAGGATGAAGAGGAGAAAGCGCTGACAAACCTGGCTTACAAAAACAGTGCAATTATCATCAGTTTTTGTTTAAAGGAACTTATGATCTTTCACCTAGACAGTAACCTCAAACATGCACATCCCTGGGCAATTTGACATCCTTTTTGCAGCAGTCGCATCTCATCTGTCTGCAGTGCAAGTGATACCCTACAAAAGATGAAGCAAGAGTACTCTGAGTCTCTCTTCTAGAGCTCAGAGGCGACGCAGGGGAACAGGCAGCTGGCACAGGACCAGAGCTGGGGGAGACTGAATCCCACAGCTCGCCTGGAGGAACTATTTCAAGCATGTTAGATTTTAACGACACATGGTGGCATCTCTGCACTCGAAGGAAGGGTCATTGCAGAGAATCACAAGCTCCATCCCAAGTAGGTCCAAAATAAGAAACATTTTTTCAAAACATCCCAGCTCTCTTCATGCAGAGAGTCTGGAACAGAGCTCTTCCTCTGCCTCAGGGAAAAAAGACCCCACAGCTCTCCTCATCTCTGACCCTTAAGCTGTCAGGAAACTAATACAAGCAATCTTCCCTGTGAAGCCATGGGGAAGGTGCAAGGAAAACACAGCATAGGAATAAATGTAAATTCAAAGGAATGGGTAGTGATGTGGGGGAAATCAACATTACGCGGTGCTGTGCCTCATCAAGGTTATAATTAGGAGAGGAAGCACAGAGTAGATGAGATTCCAGCTGTCATACCCCACTGGTGTTGCTCTGATATTCCTAACCCGGATCTTGGCAGCCACCCTACAAAAGAGGTGTCATGGGACTGTCTAGGAATCACAGGGATGCAACTTCTGAGAAATCAGTTGCCAGTACAGTCTCAGAAAGCCATCTGACACGCACAAACCCTTCTGCACCCTGGGGCTGTGACCCAACTGCAGGACACAGAGCAATCTCCTACTTGAAGAAACCATTTTCTGTGGCGGGACCTTCTGTATCACTCACTCACCCTCATCTCACCCTTGAAGCTGGCACCTACGCAGCAACCTTCAACCCAATTATTTATTCACTCACCTTCTCCTTTCCCTCTGGCACTGCCAGCCCAGTTCACACATTAACAATTTGTTATGGAGGAGCTATCACCTTCTAAACCAGGGAGTAAGCATTTTTCTTCTTGTAGTTCCTGCTATGAAGTCCCACTGCTAGCACTGACCTC
This sequence comes from Tapera naevia, assembly GCA_033556795.1. Classification (NCBI taxonomy): domain Eukaryota; kingdom Metazoa; phylum Chordata; class Aves; order Cuculiformes; family Neomorphidae; genus Tapera; species Tapera naevia. The sequence continues at coordinate 3,000,292 of JAUMJJ010000272.1, read as the reverse complement.
TGGGAGAAAAGGGAGAAGCCCCATCCTTCTCAGCCCTCCCATTTGTTACAGGATCAGCGTTGATGTGCTTTAGGTTGCCCTGAATCCTCACTAGCACCAGTGTGCATGTGAGAGGCAGCTGGGAAGGGGACTAATTTCATCTGTCATTGCCTATTCTTTGCACATCAGCTCCGAGATAACATCAAGGTGAGTAATTAGCAAAATCCAAAAATAAACTGAGCTCTCCCAGAAGAGTAGGAGCTAACACAAGTGTCTAAGTCAGTGCTAAGCTGTGTAAGGAAAGGGAAACAGAGGAGCACCACACGCTACAGCTTCGCATGATATTCCCAAAGATACCTCATGGTTGGCTCCACCACTAAGTGGTGGTTTTGCACTTCCCTTGGGTGATCAAGTGTCAAGAGAAGGAAGTGGCTGCTGTCTCGGTGTCTGCCACAGCTCTGGCTTTAGAGGCACAGGACTAAGGACTGCTCGTTCCCTGCTTCCTGCCCCACATGCTGAAACCTTGCTGCCTCCAAAGGGTCTCCCACTTGAACCAGGTCCAATAACACACTGGCTTGGTGACCATGACCAGAGGTGACATGCCACAAGCACTGCTCTCTGAATTCCCTATATCCCATTGACCTCCTTAATGTCACATCACATTGTTACAGCACTGTAATGCAAAAGGGACCACAAAGGTCACACTCCTCCTGGTCCATCTGCTCTCAAATGAGGACCCCTCAACTGTCCTGCTTCTCCATCCTGACTTTACAGAGATGACAGACCAGCTCCACCAGGCTCCTGCCGAGCAGCAACGCTGGGATCTCTTCCTCACCAGCCCAGTGGAGGCACCTCCAGAAATCGGGTTTGTGCAAGAGCAGCTGCTGGCACAGCTGCTGCCTCTCTCCTTTGGGGTGGGGAGAAAACAGATTAATCAATGAAACTGAATCTGATTCATCAGAAACTACAGCCATCTGTTAGCTTTATTAATAGACACAGAACTCATGCAAAGCACTGGCATTAACACTCCAGGAATATCTTTTTCTAGAGGAAAAGTTTATGTTATCAGCAACTGCAGGGTTGGGTGGTGAGTAGGGGGTGTTCATGGTGGTGTTTAAATCAGTTTATTATTTCACTTCTGCAAAACCAAATTAGTGGATTTCTCCCACCTTCCTCCAGTAGAGCATCTCACCCTCAGAAGCCTAAAGCCTGCCTTGCTACATTTTTTTTATACAATCATAGAATAGTTTGGGTTGGAAGAGACCTTAAAGATCATCCAGTTCCAACTCCCCTGCATGGGCAGGGACACCTCCCACTGGATAAAGGTGCTCAAGGCCCCATCCAGCCTGGCCTGGACCAACTCCAGGGACGGGGCAGCCACAGCTTCCCTTGGCAACCTGTGCCAGTGTCTCACCACCCTCAGTGTGAAGAATTTCTTCCTAATGTCTAATGTAAATCTCCCCCATCCCAGTTTAAAGCCATTCCCCCTTGTCCTATCTCTCCAAGCCCTTGTAAAAAGGGCTGCATCGTTCCTGTAACCCCCTTCGGGTACTGGAAGGCCACTAGGAGGTCCCCCCAAAGCCCTCTCTTCTCCAGACTGAACAAGCCCACCTTTCTCAGCCTGTCCTAGCAGATGTTCTCCAGACCTTTGCTCATCTTAATCCTCACCCCAGGCCTTCTTTAGCCTCTCAAAACATTCACCTATCTGTCTGCTCATTTCTAAGGACTCCTCCTATTGAAGGGAGTGCAGATTAAGGTGGGAAAGCATCTCAATACCCTCCCAGCCACAACTTCTGCAAGGAACACATCGCAGCCCTGTCGGCCCTGCTGAGTGAAAGCCACGAGCGGTTTTCATATGGAAGACCAATAAAATACTTACAGAAATACAGCAGCACTTCAACCAGCTCATTTTTACTTCTTGTACCACGCGGTCGAATAGGGTTGGGGCCAGGGTGATGAAACAACTTTCAAGATTATTTTAAACCATCTCTATTATTTTTAAGATACGCTTTAAACCACGTGCCTAACTTGCTCTTCTTTTAGTTATAATCAAATTATTTCTGTACTGTGCTTGATTCTCTTGTGAGAACAGGCAGTGAAAATAAACATTCCAGATTTATTCACATCAAATAGTTTTTCCAAGAAAAATTGAAAAATAACTCATGTGGCCTATTTTTCCTTAACCTCCAGCTTGTTGTCCTTGAAACATCGTGTCCAGAGGCACAGGCCTCCCCGCTGCCATTTCCTCTCTCAGAGCAGACCCAGTGGATGCACCAGGGATGAGGCTGCACCATGAGCCCTTTCACATTCATGCAATTTTTCTCACGCCTCACTGGCTGGGTATAGCACAACCAACACAGATGTAACACAACTTTCTTCTACTTTGTGTGAAGGAGAACACAAGACACCCTGTCCTTGCAGCCTGCAAAGCAGACACCCTGCTCCCTCTGTGCCACCCCAGGACCCAGCTGTAGAATTCCCATCCCCACTCCAGGAGGGAAACAGTCAAGGATGAACAGCTATAAAATAAGCTACCCACAGATGTCAGTCAAACGACATGGAATGGATCGAGAGTAGGAAAGGAGAAATAGTTCCTAGAGATGGGAACATACCAGGTGTTGTGATAAAGGGGAACAGGCAGCAAATGGGTGCAGGAGCTCAACACCTCAACTCGCTGTGTACAGAAAGCAAAGCTGGAGCTTGGAACAAGACCCAGGCTCCAGCACAATGGACTATTTCCAACTATTTGAAAAGCTTCTAACAGCTGTGGGGAAGGAAAAAACTCTCACAGTCTGTGACAAGGCAGAGCCAGACAGACCCGAGAACAAGGTCTGCCCTGAAACAGAAAACACTGAGTCTTCAACAACAACCGGAGGGCACGGGTGGTGCTGGCTGTGCACGCTGAGCAGGCGCCTGCTGCTAAACCATGTTTGAGGAGAACCCTCCTTCAAAACATGTGACAAGACTTGCCCACCCAGAAGACTCCCAAGAAACCAACGCAGCTGGAATTCATGTTTTGGGGGATCAGAAGAACATAAGATGCGTCCCAGTGGACAAGAGCCACAGCTTTGCTTCCTGCAGTGATTTACCCCGCAGCACCACGTGGCAAGGCTGAAGCTGCTGATGTCCAGGCAGAAGGCAGAGTATGAATCTAAAATTGCAAGGTAAAAAATTTTTAAAACTATGAGAATTTTTAGAGAAAGCATCTCTATGCAACTATTTGTGAGCAGGGTCTATGGATGCTGCTGCTGTCACTGCCTTCCACCTACTGTGAATGTCACCCAGGATCCAGCATTACAGGATTAGGTTAGCAATTATTCAGAGTTATTTGAATTTGTGTTCACGAAACTCAAAGGCATCTGTAAGATTTTTTGCAGGCTTGCAGAGAGCTCTTGAAAAGCCTCTGGTCTATTGTGCATTTCCTCCCTTTTGCCTTAATCCAATACTCTAGGGAATAACATGCAGGCTTCTCAGCAGCACTAGCAGTAAGTCATTATTCCTTACAAATTGCAAGTCATGAATTTTAACAGCTCTGAGGAAAGTGTTCATAAGCATCTTCCCAATTTCTAGGATTAGAAATTGAATAGAGATTTAGCTATAGCTTGTTATCAAAGCAAAGAGTAACATTTCAAGGCTTCACTTTCCAAGTAGTGCTGCTTTTCTATTGTGTAGTTAAAAGGAATGAACATTTAAAATGTAATACTGATAATTAGTTATGGTACAGGTATGTCATGCAAACTGACATTATCCATAAAACACCTCCACATGCATCATTTCAACAGATGGCAAATGGGTGATGTTGAATTACACTTTGCCCTGAACATCGTGTAAAGAAAAAAAAATTCATTTAATCTTTCATTTATTGAAGTAGTCATCAATTTCTTCTTAGTAAAGGAACTGTTCCTAGGTTTTTAGTCTTTTTTTTTTTAATTCAAATCCCTTTGCTGTGTTCTGCTTGTATTTTCCTTTGCAGCTCAAGGGAACTGCAATATAAGCAGAACCCCTAGGGCTCCCTAAAGTGCGTTGCATTGCCATTTGCTGTTAGATTACTGTAGTATTCCACTACAAAAAAAAAAACCACAAACACAAACCAAATCCTTTGGCCATATGGTTATTTACATTTACTGCAAATTAGGGTAACTAAAAATCACACGGTTTATTTCAATATATAATAGCCATAAATAAGAAAAATATCAAGCATGCTAATACTTGTAATTACAGGAACGTATGTTAAAAAAAGGGTAGCTTTAAAAAAGCTATAGCTTTATTAAGAAAGGGGGGGGGAAGCCCCTGTCATTTACAATGTCTGACTTTCCAACAGCCTGGAGCAGCGGAACAGAGAGCTGCAGTTGGAGATTAAGGATATGCATTCGAAACTGGGACACCAGCGTAAGCGGCACAGGCTTGTGGAGATGAAAATACAGAATGCAGAAAGAGAAAAGGAAGATGCAGAGAGAAGAAATGAAATGCTCCAAAAAGAAATGGAAGAGGTTTTTGAAACCTTCAGGGAAATTAACAGATGGAAATAAATGGGAGCTGGTTGAGTTTGACACTGAGCTGCCAGAGAGGGAAAGGCCATATCCCGATTTCAGCCCATACTTCCATTTCAGAGGTGAGATAAGAAACCCAGCAGTAAAAATTAGGCTGTCAATTACAAAGTGAGCAATCAATGCAATCTTGTGAATCCCTGAACTCCAGGAGCTCTGCACCACCCTGCTAATCCCAGGGACACTCTCTTACCATGGGAAAAATCTTCCAGACACTTTCCAACACCATCTCCCAGGCACCGTGCTCGGGAAGCAGCCTGGAGGTGTCTGGTTGCACCTCCTCACAGGTTCCTACCAGCACTCTCACCAGGCCTGTGCCTGGGACCCAGAGCTGTAGTGCAATTCCTGCCCTCGCACTGCAAAGATGTTCATTCCTGGAGGAGGAGGTCTCTTACAAAGCCATTTGCTCCTCTGGATTATAATTAGCCTCCCTACAGGACTCCCATAAGAACACATTCATCTTAAAACTGCCACTGGTAGCCTCCCTCCCTCAACCCTTCCTCTCTCCACACAAGAAGCGTGTTAACCCTTCTGGCACCAGCATTACTAACACATACACAATCATGTATCAAGAAAATAACCACTCTTCTTTTAATCCACTGCAGAACTTTACCATGAACGATGACATGTGTATACTTTAACCTGCAGTGAATTTATACTTCATATGACAAAAACATGTGGTTCGTTATTTGCTCTTCAGTTAAGATTAAATGCAAGTGACCATCTATTTTACTTGAATGTCTCAGTAACAGCTTATGAAGCGTAAGCAGAAACCACACAGATGTTCTTCCCCAGACAGGAGTAAGCAGCTTGTTTTAAGATCAAATATAAACGAATTAAACTCAAAACAACCAGAGTTTTAAGCCACAGGGTTCAGCCACAGCACCTCTGCCCAGAGCAATGCTGCAGGCACTTTATTTTTAAGTGCACGCTGGCCAACCCCTTCCATGCATTGCCTGGTTACCACAAGTGCATCCTTGAAGCAAACTTGTTTCTTTGCTGCCCTACCTTCACAACAATTACTCATGAACTCAGCAGTTTGAATTTCACGCACTTACACTCTCCTTGTTTCTTTTCTTTCATCTTCTGAGACTTCATTACTAGGAAAAAACATACTTCTAAAGTTCCACTTTCCTCAAATTATTTGGGTCTTGTTTAACCAGTTCCCTTCCCTTTCTAGAGCTGCCCTGCCAACTTCAAGAACTTGCAGGAAATAAAAAGAAAAGGTACTACATAAGGCAAGGAATGTGCTTGGGTAATGCTTGCTAAAGCATTTCTCTGCATGCACATCATGGTCCTGCTTAATTTTTTTTTCTTTTGTTCTCTATTTAAATGAACTTGTTCCTCCCCTGTAGCTGAAGAAGCAACCCCAAAAATATCATATCATCAAATACAGGGGAGCTTCGGGACCAACTGGGCACCACTGCTTTATCCAGATACCCTGTTACAATGCTCTATAGAGAAGAAATAATATCTCAGCTTCCAAGTTCTCCACGCAAGATACAGTGATGTTGCTGTAGAAGTTTCAAACTGTCATAAATGCAGCTTTCACAAAGCCAAAGGCCAGCCAAAAGCCATAGCCATCCATCTAGAAAGGCAGCTTCATTTCATATGAGAAAACTTTCATGATAAGCAATTAGATCAAGGTAACATTTAAGTTTTAGTTCACTTTCCCTGTGGAGTCAGAGCAGACAAAATTTGCAACTTGCCTGGAAACCTCACCACTGCCTTTGCAATACTCACCTCTTCCTCAAAGTAAGCACAATGGGACTGTTTTTTTCAAGTTAGCTGTACCTCTCGTGTTCGCTGAGACCAAAGTGAAACACAACATTGAGCACAAGGTGAAAACTCTTCCAAAGTCCTTCTACATATGTACACACCCACCACACACATAGCCAGTAGCTTATCTGACACTTGGAAGGAAGTCAGACAATCCATTAGGACACTGTTCAAGCACATGGATGGGGATACAGATCTGTCAGGATTACCAAGGAAGTTTCTGCAATTTTTAAAAAAATGAATTTTAAAATACACTTGGCAGTAAAACCAAGTGCTGTTAATGCATCCAATGTTCCAGCTGGTAAGGAGAAAGCAGCTCTAACCAATCTCTTAAAGCTCTCCTTCATTCATTTTTCATATTAATACTTACTTTTCCGGTTAACTGGAAGCAGAAGTGGGAACAGAAACTTTATGTTCTAAGAGCACACAATTTAAGTTACATAAACATTCTACTTTAACAAGAATCAAGATAAAAACCTTGCTACAGTAAATAAGACAGACTGCTCAAATCTTTTATGTATACATATTTATTTGTAATTTTACAGTGGCTTTAGTACTGTTTTATGATAAGGTTTTTGGAGAAATAAACCAAAAAGCTTCAGAATGAGGCTTCAACTAGCACTTCAGAACTAGTTACCGACAGTTTTCCTTATGAAATTCTAGTTTCCTTAAAGAAAATCAATCCAAAAAAACAAGGAAGCATGACTGCTGTTCATAAAAAAATCCCAAATCATTCTAGTCATCCTGAAAATAAAGTCCAGCATCAGACAAAATAGCCACTGCATTGAAAGGAACAGGTTCCTATTGCACAAGCATCAAGAATGAGATATGACAATCAAAGCCTGAATTCACAGGCAGAAGAGGCCACATGTATCTCTATATTAGACTTCAAAGCACGTCTTTCTTCTGAAATTATATACCACACTATAACTGATATTAAGGCCATAAAATCAGAACATGGTAACAAGTGATAGGGCTTGATGCTACTTTTTGTGACGTCTTTTGTGGTAAAGAGGGTCAAAACAAGACATACAAAGCATTCTGAAAGGAGTTAAAACTTGAAGGCATTTCAAAAGAAATTCTCAAAGAACTGAGTTTGGGATGTGTTATTTTGAGTTATGAGATAAAACTGGATTTCATAACTAAACACTCAAGGTGCCCATTATATTCTTTAAAAGCATATAATCTGGAGTACACTATAGAATATATTCTCTCAAATTCATGTTTCAACTTGTATGAAAACATAATTATTTCTATTCCTTATTTCCTCTTTAAAATAGATGACAATTCATATAATCTTTATAAGCTATCTTAATGACCAGGTAAGGCTTCACTGTACTGAGTTAACAGATAACACAGATATACGACTTGCTCTTAATTCAGTATCTGGATTGCACTAAATTGCTAAAATCACCTGCAGAACACAACATGTCATGTAATTTGAAGAAACAGAGTGTTACCTATTGCTGTCTTTTCTAATTGTGTTCATTTTATTGGTGTACGAAATACCTGAAAGAAACAGCTCCAAAGCAGCAGTAACTACAAGGGAAGTTTCAACATTTTACTTCAGGAAAATCTGGGAAACTGATGACACTGAAAATGCACATTAGTAATTTTATAAAGTTTGGTTTGCCACCATTTAAGAAAATATAAGTATCAAAACCAGACAAATACACAGCTAACCATCTGCTACGTTTTCTTTTAAAAAATTAGCACCAATTTAAGCATCAGAATTCATAGAAAAGCTAGTGACACGCTTGGTGTTCAGAAAAGTGTTTTCCCCATTAGAAGACAATACAATAGCATACACTCACAGCTATGAAATTAGTTTTCTTGTCAGTAACAAAAATGACTACTCCTTCAGGTAGCGAATGTAAAATGCTGTTCCTACCAGACTACTTTCTCCTCTGTTTTTGTCCTCTTAAAATTCTAGACTGCCACACTACAGACCCAGCCTGGGAGACAAAGGCACAGGTTCTTACTGCAATAACCCCAGGAAGTATGAGGGTGTTGGACTGGGGTGCTGGAGCAGGGCCAGCGTCCTCCTGCGGTACTCACAGAGTTCCACTGTGGTGGAATCCCACCAAACAGATGTTCTGGTCTGACCACAGCACACACAGCCACCTTACAATGCGTAGCCAATAGTTAATATAAAGTTTTTTGGTTAAGAAAATTAACCCTAGTGCTCACAGCTAGCTGATCTCACTACAGGAACACACAGTGTTGTATCTTTGTTGTATCTTTATCTGATAGCAATGTCACTCCCTAGCCATCTATTTACATCACCCCACAGGCATTCGAGTACAAGGTGTTTCTCAAATGACCTCTTACTGTGTGTTAAATTTCAACCCATCAAAAAATTTCTCAATTCAATCTCTGAAAACAGGTTTATAAAGGAACACGCTGACAAAATCTATCAGAACAGCAAAGATTGCAACGAAAATTTAAACACTTTTTATGCCTTTTTACACCACATATTGTTTGTATTTAGAAGAATCCTAAAGTGCTTCAAACTCAGCAATTAATAAAGTTGATTTCTTTTGTGCAAAACTGCAAGCACCTTTTCAAAAAATAAGCAGCAGCATCAAGGGATAAAAAGTTAAACAATGAAAGGTATTTTCTCTATTTTGTTTTGAATTTTTGGACCAAAATAATCTGCCATATTTTCAGTAACAAATTGCAGAAGAGTGCATTTTATTAGTTTTAAGTTTATACTGGACTTGTTATACTGTTTGAAATAGCGGACCCAGCTAAATTTCCATCCACAAAGTAACACTGGGAGATTGAAATCCAACAACTAAAATTTTAGCTACAAAAATAGTAATTTTATAGAATATAAAAAGAAACAAGGGTTATCACTCCACTTTCCTCCAACACTAGGATGAGAAAAGATGGTTTAAACATTAGTTTAGCTCCAGACATTCTTAGCATGCAGAGCGGGCAAAAAAATAAAACTGATTTGATAAGTCGTGTAATAAGCTTTTAGAACATCACTACCACTCATGTAATAAGACAATCTAAAATATATGTAAAATAATGAGCCAGAATACACTTTTTCTGTCATATTTTAACTTGTTAAAAATAATCAAAGACACTCTGGAAAAATCAAAGAAATCACTAGATTTGTCTATAAGAACTCAAATCCAAATTCTGCATCTGGGTGCAGGCCCTGGATCAAAACCAGTTTTACACAATACACATCCCAGGAAAGAATTTGGGTCCCAGTATATGTTATCACTAAGTTTAGCATCAAGCCCTGATAGAATCCATATGACATATGTAGAATATACAGACAAAGGCTGTTCAGCATTTATCCCCCCCACGCTTAAAGTACTTCCATTTCAAGCTCACAGTTCAAATGAAACACTCCACATGACCTGTACTGCTGCAAGACTGAGCCTGTACTCCAACACAGCATCACGTTCAGTAAAGATTTGTCTGCACTTTAGCATCTGAACTTCCAGCTCGCACCGAACCAGAGGACTGCGGCTCCTGCCACAAGAAGGGTCATCCCCTCAGTTCCTGGAGACTCACTACATCAGCTGTATTTTTAATGTCCAAATCCTACTTCATTCATAAAATTATAATTTTAAGCCAAATACATTCAGATCTAAAAAGCTCACTAATTTAGCATTTAAGGTCCTTCCTTTAGGAAAGAAAAACTAAGCATATGGAAAAATTCTTCTAAATTGATTTTGAGTAACCACATGTGGTCTGTCATAAAAGACACAGAAAACCTCAAAAGCCCTCTGGTTCATAACCGGTTTTTAAACCTTCCAACCAACTAGTTAATTTCTAGTTAAGGTTGAGTTTACTGTCCGTTATTTTGACAAGGAAATGCAAACCCTTACCGGAAACATTACAAAACTTCAAAGGCTGGTTGCAAACAGTATGTTTCCAGTCATTAGACTAGTTTATTTTGTATGATCCATGCAGACAAAGCCTTAATTTTGACATTCATTTCTTGTCTTCGTCAATAAAAACACTAGATCTGCCATATCACAGTATTCCTCAAAGCACACTTACAGGCTTCTTATCCAGTTTTCAAAACACCATACTCCTCCTTCCAAGTTTTCTTTTTTTGAGGAAAAATGACATGAGCACAGATGAATTAAACAGATTAAAACATACTCCATTTCTGCAATGCCTTTCAGCTACTCAGTGTTCATATATGTAAATGTTTCTGGCAAATAATCTGATTGATAGTCATAGATCTCTTTTTCAGGTGAGCAGTTAAGATTACAGATTGTATCTATGGTGACCACCACTTATTTTTAGTCATATTTCACAAATTGTTTGCATCTACTGCAGTAGTGTTAACACTATACAAAGTCTCTCATAAAGAAAAGGTAACATTCATGTTTACAAAACTGAGCAGGTTTTTTAATATATATGTATACACACACATATTTGTAATTTTTAAATACATATAAATATTTATAAATGCCAAAGTGCAAAAAAAAAAGGTCAACTGCATCACTTTACATACATGATTTTAGTATTAGGAATAGAAGTGATTATATTGCACACCATACTCTCTAAACTTTTAAACCCCTGTCACATTACATGTGCATTTTGCTCTCCATCAACAATGAGGTTCTCACAGCACTGATGACCATTTCACAAACGTGGCACTGAACTTAATCTGCAGTCAGGAGTACAACTACACGTATATAATCCACATGCAGTGCATTTATAGTCCATACGTGCACACTGGAATAGCATGGGAGCTCTAGCATGCATTTTTTTGCATTTAATCTGCATATGTGCCTTTTTGAGATCAATGTCCATTCAGGTTAATAGCAATCTGGGTTTGAGTTATACTGAAATCAAAATCCACAATATTCACAGACATTTTGTGCATGCTCTGAAAGCAGCAACGTTTCTGCAAAATTTTGATGCTTCAATATATGCCACAGCAAGAAGACAAAAAAATTAGACAAGTTTTCCTACAACTAGATTTACAAATAAGCTCAGTTAATCTCAGGGGTTTCTTTGTTCCAGGAGTACATGTTCACACTAACAGTATGTACTGGGAGAAGGCCAGATACCAGTTCAAATAAGGCAGCTGTGTTAAAAAACAACATGAACAGTTAATTTGAATCACACAATAATTTAGGTTGCAAGAGACCTGGAGGTCATCTGGTCCAACCCCTCATTCTGAGAAGCCCAATTCCAACAGGAAAAATTTAACTCTGAATACCCAAAACACCTTAAAAAAATTCTTGATTGCATTAAGTCATCTAAAGCAGTAACTTAAAATCAATATAGTACAGTGCAAATTCAGTTGAAAAACACAGACGTCTTGAAAAATGAAGTCTAGGAGAATACTTCCACGGTCAATCACTAATGTCCATTTTGAACAGGTGTCTTCAGTAAATTTACCTTACACAAATAACAAGGATTTAAAAACCACAAAAGAACAGTAACATGCTCTGTTATAAGGTAAAGAAGCATTTTAAAATGTTTTCCCAGTGATAAAAATGCATTAAAACTATTTCACATATACCGTCAGTATTCAAACATAAACTAAGGTATCTGTAGGTTTAAAACCAAACAGGGAAAACCTCAAGACAAATATCCTGCAATTTAGTTCAACACAATTTTAAAAATTCAACATTCCAGGTGACAATTCTGAATTTAACATCCTATCAAGTAGTTTTCAATTTATTTAAATCTACTGGGAAAGTAAAACTTTAATATTTTTGCTGCAGCAAATTAAGCTCTTAAAAAGGGTCACAATTTTAATATAAAAGCAATGTTTACATAAAGAGAAAATGCTGCTTTTCAAATTTTAAAGGTCAAATAACGCACAGGGTTTTTTTTTACAAGAGAAATACGTCAGTAATGGAGTGGCTAATTGGGCCAGTATATTTTATAATTTCTATTTATATTCAAGTCAAGATTATCTCTATCAAGAGCTAAATATAGTGCTTTAAAGAAAGTGGTGTTTTACCTCATCTTGTCCATCTCTATTACTTTTATATAGTTTACTCTCACATGCATGCACAAACACAAGATCCTCTAGCAAAATTTCACACCTGTGCACCCAAAAATGAATGTGCCCAGATTCACAATGTGTCATATAAAGCAATTTAAGCCCTACTCTACTGCAAACACATTTTTCAATTCAAAATATTGTAACAGGCAATGTTTGCATTATCTGATTCTGAAAACTGTATTGATAACCCAACACTGAAACAGCAGATAATCTTCTCTTCTCTGACACTGCAATTCGAAAATTTATTTTAAGTATGTTTTCCTCCCCCAGTACAAACAGGGAGGTTTTCCTAATGTGGGAATAGAGCTTTCTGTTAACTAAATACTTAATTTACAAATTACTCAAAAACTACCATATTTTCATTTCTTTAATTATTCACAAGATAGAATGGACCCATTAAAAAAATGGAAAACATTTACGCAGCTCTCTTTGAGGCTGCAAGTCTCTCAAATTCATCTTTCATTTTATCAGTTTTCAGTGAACGAAGAGCATCACAGATACCTTTCCTTTTCTATTTGATTCTGTTAAAGGACCAAGATCACAAGCCAGAAAACACAGAATGTTTTAGCAGTCTCCCCTCTTCTAAACAGGCACTGCCTCACAGATAAGTCACTCATCCTTCCTTCAAGATTTAAATAAGCCACTGTATCTTCCATCCAGTTTTTAAAATTGAAAGAGTTAGAGACATACTCCTAGGTGACACACAAAGCAATAGCTATATTCTTTAAATTTCACTTTTATCTCTTCTACAAGATAGACAGAATCGTTTGCAAGTGAAGATAGAAAGGGCTTAATAAAAAAAGTGCTATGTTGAAGAATAACTGCCCTTTAAGCATAGTACTGAGAGCATCCAATGTGTGAGTTCACACTTGCATACAACACTCCAGGCGTTAAATAAGGCAAACCGCCACAGTCACACGTTAAAACAAACTGCATCGAGACTATACATTCAAAAAACCTATGAATGAGCAACACTGTACTAAAATGTAAACAACCACTGTGTCACAGAAGCCTGTCAGTTGGGACTGAAGATTCATGAACCTACTTAAGAGGAGTTATTGGCTAAAAGTCTATTAATAACTGCTCACCTGAAATAGGCTGAAACAAATAAAAGCCTATAATAGTGTCTAAATTTATTTTTGTTTCTTTAGACATTGATTTGCTTTCATTCTACAACACTAAGCAGGCAATTTCATTACAACTGAGTAAAAAAAAACAGGCATTACTTTAGCAGAACATGCAGAACATGGAGTTTTTCTACTTGGTTCCATTAACTTACAAGCAATTCAGGCCCAATGGAAGCAAGAGTTCTTTTCCAAAGTCAAGTCTGCAATCCTGGCTGATCATCGACATCCTTCAAGGTGTCCTGTCAAGGCATCGAGGCTGCTGTCTGTATCTGAGGCCAATGTTTGCTCCGTTGACATGGATGAAATGTCATTGATAGATGATGACTGGGAAGGACTGGTGTTGCTATTCACTGCTGCATCTGTGCTAAGTAAACCAAACATAATAAAATCTGAGGCAAGACAATATTGCAGGCACAAATAATCAGACTTCTAGGCTTTCAACATCGCTTTCCCCTCAGAAATCCTTAGAAAATAAAGACATTAATAACAGCAGAAAAGCAAGCATTAAGTTCCCTAGTACTCAACACCCAAGGTGAACATTAACAGATTTTTATTTTTCTCTCTCCCTGGGGAGGAAGAGGGAAAAGAAAAAGCAATGTATAATGCAAAGAGTGACTTAAATATCAAGAAATCTAATAGAAATAGTTAATAAAAGTGCAATATTCCAATTACTGACCCACAAGAGATAAAGCAAACATCAAGGATTCAATCACTGGCGTAAATACTTTGTGCTATTACCATTTTTTAAAATACAAAGCCGTATGTTTAACCCTACATGAGATGGACTCATCCTTGCACAGTCACTGAATGAGCACTCAGCATAAAAAGATACCTGTGTAGCAGCTGATGTAAAATGGTATTGATTATTTTACTTGATGATGGCGCCCTTTGGGCAGAAGGCAGCTCAGGGTGCTGGACACACAAGACTTAAGTTTTCCTACAACTTATTTCATAACAATGACAAACTACTGGACATGGATCTCCAAACGCTGATCAGAATCAAGAGTCTCAAACACCACTGGTTTTGCCTACCTGAATTATTAAGCAGGATTTCTTCATTCACTAGTGCAACAGATCAGCACCGCATCTCATAGTTACTGGAGAACTACTGAAACAATGACTAACCTGAGGGTTGATCTTTTACCACACCATTCTTGCTCCTTTCTTCCCAATCCATTACTTCTTTGTATATTAATTCTTAAGAGAGAAGGGTGGGAGGAATGCGAGAAGAGACAAAAAAACATTGTAAGATCACGGAGAATTTGCATAAAATTTACCTACACATGAAGGTACACTGAAATGGTTTAAAGGTCAGTCTAAAAGTACAACTATATAGTAATTTTCTTTTTTTTTAAAGGCCTATGAAAACTTCTAGAGAATTTTACAGTTTCTTTTTGCACCACAGAAAACACCAAGCACGTACCAAAATCAAAATAGCTGCCCATTTGAATACAACAACCAACCCACCCAAAACTTTATATATATACACCTACAATGCATTAATATTAACTAAAAAAAGACAAACTGCAAACTTTAAAGGAGCAACCAGTACTCCATCTCATATGTATGTAGTACAGTACACACAAGATTTGCTCGCTAGTGCACAGTATCACAGGGTTGGAAATGACCTCTGAGATCATCAAGTCCAACCTATAACCCAACACTAACACCAACACCAACCATCATCAGGTACACTAAGTTACACCTTCAGTTAACTCACAGTAGACTGTGTGTGCACCCATAGTCTTAATGTAACTAAGAATAACAATTTTGTGTAGATAAAGAGCTCTTGAATTCTAAGTAACAGCATTTACAAATGGATTAATTTAGATTTAACTGATCCATTTTAATTAACAACAATGAAATACTCAGGGGAAAAAAAAATGAGAACTGGAGCATTTTGTCCAACAGACTTCACACCATTATATGGGTATATATGTACATATAGACACATACATACATATTCACCCCAAACAGAACATTTTTCCATCACTGATTTCTTTTCATACTACCACAAGCAGTACTGCATAACTGGAAGGGCTGGTTCCAGTCAGTTCACAATCCCATGCACACGTACTGCAAGCCACACATTAATAATAAAAAAGTTATTACAATAAATGCCATTTGTCAAGATCACGTTTTACCTTTCCATTCTTCAATTGCATGTTCTCTTTCTTCCAACTGTGCATCATAGATTTGAGGGGGAGGCTACAAAGAAAAGAAAGCCTATAATGTACCTACCACGTGAAGTTAACACAACCAACCACATCTGAAAAATAAAAAGCCAATCCTAAGAATGACATCATCTTTAGCATTTTGTTACCTTTCTCTTTGGCAATCTATTCCTTATGCCTCAAAATTACATTCATTTTACATTTCTAGAATCTGCTTTTAAGTCCTACCTCCTACTGAAAGGCTGTTTAACAGCATCAACTAAAATTAAACACGGGGCCTTAGAGAAAGTCCTCTTTTCAAAAAGCCCTAGATTATCACCATGTAGACACCTCTTTCCATAAAGTGGAGAGAACTGTCAACAACTACATTCTAATCTCCATCTATTCTACTCCAGCAGCTGTTCTTCAGGCAATTCTGGACCTAATGTTGATCTGAAGATTTTATCTGTCATTTCTGCCAACCAAAGAATAAGTTCAAAGCATGCTCTTCATGTATTGAAGTTATTAAACTGATATCTTAAAATGTATTTTAAATGCACACTTACAGCTTCTGCTTCAGCTGGATCATACCAGACAGTAATATAGGGATGACGTAAGGCTTCATCTACAGAAATTCTCTTGTCTGGATCTACTACAAGCATTTTTGATAATAAATCTCTAGCTTGACTGGCTAGAAAGTAAAAATGAAAAGAACATACATGAAGAACTGTAGAGTTTAATGTCCAATACAGAAAATTAATACTGGGAAGAGATGACATATTGCAACAAATTTCTTAAGCACCCATGCTTTTCAACAAGTTCCACTGATTGGCGGCACGAGAATCCTTAGGTCTAATCCTACAGGGTTAGACAAGACTCAGAGAACTAAGTCCCTGAGTAGTGCCAAAGGCCACATCGTGCCATAAACACAGGAGCACTAACACACACTGACAGAAGGGGCCAAACACACAAGTTCTCCTGTACTGTTGTTTCTCAAATAAGGTCAATCCTTCCCTGTAAACATCATTTTACAGCTATCCAAAACAAACCCTGCCTCAGTTTTGAGCAGTTCTGTTGTCACGCAGGTCACAGTTTATTTGGCACTAACTACTGAACAGAAAACCCATTACGCATTTTACATAAATTCTTAAAAATACATCCTGGTACACTAACAATCTACTTTAATGTCAAATTGGTTTCTCTTAAAGGTGTTACTGCCCAGTAACTTACTATCCAGTGTTGCAGTGGCATTTCATTGACATTGCTTTTTAGTCTGACCAGCCATCGTAATAACAAAATAGGCCATAACAAGTTATTTTATGTACAAAAAAAAAAGTGACCATATAGAGAATGTAGTAAGGCAGGGTTTGTTTTTCATTTTATCTGTAATTATCTAAAGCAGAGCCAAAATGAATTACATACACACATCAACCAGAAAAAGATAATTGTAAATAATCTTCATAACAATATTACTTTCAGAGATCTTTTAAACAACATACATTATTCAATGGATTAGAATTAACAATACAAGGAACAGGGAAATAGTTCTGTATTTAATGATTACTACAAAGATTTCACAACACAACACAAATGAAAGAAACAAGTAGATACTGCAATAAAGCTTTTTTTTTAATCAAGTGCGTTGCAGACATTTTCTTAAAAAAAAACAAACCTCTGCTTACTTTTCAATTTGTCACGATCAGATTCCGACGGAAATATCCAGTCTGGGAAGAGCTCTTCAAATTTAATACCAGGATACTTTGGCCTGTTTTCTACATAATTCCTCACTGTAGGCTGTAGCTTCTTCATGAAGTCTGCTGATGGTGTTCCTAATTGTTCAATAACTTTATTCCATTGATCAATATCTGCACCATATCTTTAGGAAAATCAGCTGAAGAATTTGAAGTCTGCACTATACAAAAAAATAACTCAGAAATCTGAAAAGTTAATGAAAACTTGAACAAAGGACACAAACACCAACTTCATTCTAGCATCAACAGTACTCTGAGCTGCCATGTAAAAAGCTAGATTGACATAAAAATAAGATTCAGATTTTGTAATGTTAAGGACAGGCTGCATCAACTGTGGCAACACTCAAAGACTACTCTGCATACGGAAAATTTTGGTATTTTATTCAAATTGCATTAGTAAGTCACAAGTTGAAATTGTGCCTCATGTTTCTTCTTGACTGTCCCTTCTCCCTCTTTTCAAGTGAAGGCATTTCCCCAAGATATGGTGCCGCTTGTTACAGTGGCACCACAGTCAGCTCTGAACGAGCCAGGTCAGGATAACAAATGTCACTCATCTCACCGAGAAGAAACTGCATTAGTAGTCTGATATTAAAGTTTACACTTTACAATTTCTGATAAAAAGCATGTGCAATTCCAGTAGCCTGTAACCACCCACCTTGCAAACATTCCTAGCTAAATTCATAACCTAGCACCTCAACCTGCCCATTCTCACAGACAGATTTTGGAATAAAACAACAAATTCACGGCACTTTGAATTAAGTTGTATCTAAAAAAACACTTAGGTGCTTTTATTTCAGTTAGCATGCCAAGAATACAATTAGAAATATATCCATAGCCACTGCTTCATGCTAAGAATTGATACAAAGATTGAAAATCATATTTTCTTATTGAATACATTCCAATGGAAAAGCTATATTAAAATACAAATTAAGACACCAATTGCTAACTCTCATGCTATAACAAGCACATATAGCGAAAATTTTAACATACATCAGGAAATTTTGTTCCTAGCTGGAAAACTGATTTCTGTGAGATCTCCACCAATCTAGATTCAAGAAGATGCTTTTTCTTTTGAGTAACAGCAGCCTGGTTGGTCGGTGAACCAAAACAGAGCCCAGTCTATTGTGGTCTCAGAGCACTGGGGAGAAGGTAGCAAAACTTAATGAACCATCCCACTTTGATAATAAAAACTGTAAAAAAAACAATGTTTCAGATGGATTACTTGAAAGTACTCTTCAGATACTGAAAATAGAAAAAGCAGCCAATATACAGATCGACTTGAGATAAGCTAAGCCTGTTATCAGAAACCCAGCTGGGAGGAACCCTTCATTTTGATGTAAAGCACGCAGAGCACACAATGTGAACAACCTTGCAACCCAATGACAAAACTACCCTTGTTGTTGTGACCTCAAGGCCAAAAGTAACCAGAACCAATAGCCCATGCCAAGTATACCTGCCTACATTTTGGGATTGTGGAAGAAGTGCAGTTAAGAACAGAGTCTTATTACAATCACAATAAAGTATAATTTCTCCCCCCCCAAAAAAGCACAAATAGCCCCTCACGCTTTCTGCGTCCGTCAGGCAATTAGGTTCCGTCATCAACTGGGCAGAAACAGCATTAAAAACACTCTGGTGCCCCAGGCTTTCCATTAGTTCATCTTGGCTGTCTTTGTAGCTGCCAATGGCTGTAAGGTCATGTTTACCCTCCACAGCACCAGTCAGGAGCAGGTTCAGCGCGTTTGGATAATGCCCTCAGACAAACGGTGTGAATGTTGGCAGCGCCCTGTGTAGAGACAGGACTTGGACTCAATGATCCTTTTGGTTCCCTTCCAACTTGGGTAATTCTATGATTCAATGATCTATATCTCTGGCAACACAGAGCCAGCCAGAGCACTGCTGTGCGTATCTCCATTGACCATATGGGAATATACAAACTATTGAGTCTAAGAGTAGTTTTTCTGGAAGATAGTCAAGAGCACATCATTAGGTAACACAATGAACTTGGTTCCCTGCTCTAAATCTCCAAATACAGAGACATTTTAAAATTTAAGTAAAAACAAAACAAAACCAAACTCAAAAAGCCTCACCTCCCAAAAACTGAAAGCTTCGTGGCCAGGCACACCAGCATCCCCCATAATAAACCCCATTCTTGAAACAATCCTGCCACTGGAGGCAAAAGAAAACAAAAATCTGACTGAAGCAGTCATCAGTCAGGAAAAGTTTCAATACTATAGTTATCAGTATTTCGCATTAAAGAGAACTGCAAGCCTTGCAAGAGGAAAGAAACTCTAAGCACAGCTGTGCACTTCACTAATATACTGGGGGTAGAGACTCCTTGAAACATAGATTGGTGGAGTTTTTGCGACCTTCAAAGAACCAAAGGTGATAATTTGCATATTCAACAAGTATCAACAAAATTTCCTTTGTTTATCCATGACTAAATCAAAACAGCCCATGCTGACATGCAGGTGAAAGACACATAACAGACATGAAGAATTGTGTTAGGTTGGTCTGAAGGCTTCAAAGGGTAAAACAATAAGTATAGAAAGGAAGAAAGGTGGAAAACAAAAAGACTTAATTCAACAATTAATCATTTGTACTACTAAATAATGCACAATCAGCTGCTGAAGATTAGTGTCATGAAATTTAGCATTAAAATTGAAAGTCCTCCTCTATTAAGTTACATCAGTATCTGGGAACATGTAGTTGCTATTTTTAGTGGTGGACTCAATTCTGCTTTGCTGGCAAGTAAAAATATTATACCTTTTTTCAAAATTTTGGACCACAAGCAACTATAGTTCCTTATGACTTACAGCCACAACCAGAAATGCTGGTTTATTATGTCATCTGAATTCTATTCTGATCGATTTTGAATGTCCAGTCCTGCAACACTTCTACTTCGTAAGATACTTATAATGGATAAAATTGAGTTTGCTCCAATTTTTGTAATTGGAACTTGATCATGAGTCAAACGTTTTAAGTTTTATTTCTAGGGAAATATTTTTAAATATTTCAAAATCTTCAAAGAAGATTAACTTTATTAAACAATCACTTCTGTTCACTCAGTACAAAGTAGAGGCTCATTTGTGATCCAGTGATGTATTAGTGAGATTTCTCTAAGGCAGGAAAATATATATACGAGAGTTTTGTTTGTTTTTAATAAGAGTAGAATTTCCTATAATTACTATTATACAAGAAAGCAGAATTACAGCAAGACAAATCTGGGTCAAAAATATTGGAGGGAAGAATGGAGGAATAACAATCTTATAGAACAGTTAAGCCCAAAATAAAAGTTTTCATAGAATGAAAAAAAATCCAAAAAGAAAGTTTTTCTTTTTATAATAAATTATAGTAATAAAAAATATTTCTCATGCAGAGTGCTTGCAATTAGGACACTGCTGTCCAGCAAGCATTAATAAGCAAGAAAATAACCTGACTGAAACTCAAAAAATTGTACAATAAAAAAATGAGTCTACTGTTCAAACAAAGAGTAAGCAAAATCCATGCACAGTAAAAAGTAGTAGGCTTTTGCTTATAACATTTATCTACAAAGAGTAAAAAATATACTTACTGCTATTTTTTAAACTAAGAGCATCCTTTTTTTAAGCTACAAAAGATCAAGCTCTTAATATAAATTCTATGGATTCAACCAGTACAAATTACATTAAATCGTCTACTTGGAAAATAAAAGCTCAACAATTTGGTTAATGACACTAATTTCAAGTAGTACAGTAGGTCTATTAAAACATATTCTTGAAAATATTTCTTATGCATTTATACTATACAGATCAAAATAATTGTGTTTCTGTTGGAAGTGGAATGGAATTCGAGGATGACTAGGGAAGGATACGATCAGTGCCTTGGAATATCACACAACCTTTCACCAATTCTCCCATGATGCACCCAACTGACCAGATATCAACTGAAAGTAAAAATGAAATGATCAAATTATGAAGTATCATGAACAAAAGTGAGGAAAACAAACAAAACCATCTAGCATCTACAGGAAAACACAACAATGTGGAAACCAAACCGCTAACATGAATTTTCAATCATATAAACACCAACTGAGTGTTGCTAAATTTTGTTACTAGCATTTCATAACATATAATCAGTGTTTACATTTCTGAAACGACCATGAAGAAGGATACAATCTCTTCCTGGGAACAGGACTTTATGGAGGACCATTTCTGCCATAATGCACCCAACAGACCAGATATCCACTATCATATGTTAGGTGCAACAAGGACAAAAGATTAAAGAGGTTTTTTTAAATACCACAATTACGTATTTGAACACCCACACTGTATTCCTACAGTCCTTTAGATAAGTTATGTTTTGTCCCATCCAGAACAGCCTCTACTAAAGCTCTGATCCACATCAGCACTTGTTGTACGACACGCTGCCCTTGAGCATTAATGAAAGCTTTTCTGCCATTATCAGCAGCCCAGCAAGTTCCTGTACGTCCCTTGTTCTACACAGCCAAGAGTACATGTACGCAAGAAGCAGGGTATCCCCAAGCCCCTGTGATAAAGCAAAAAGATGTGCTAGGACTGAAGTGCAGAGGAGGCAGCATCTCACTCCACAGCTGGTAAAACCAGCAGGTAAACCCCCCAACAATGCAAGTCAAGGACAACTGCCTAGACAGCAGTTTTGTTTGCTGAACGTTCAACATATAGCTGTGTTGTTTTTAATAATAGAACAACCATCCTCTTTCAGTGCTATGCAGACTTAGGAGTGTATAAAGATGCTTTATCATAGGGATTTGAAACAGATTTTAATAATCAGATGCAAAAGGGGACAGACTGTCAAAGGAAGATGCATCAGAATAAAATCACATTGATAAAATTGTCTCATTTATAGACTGATGATTGTTCAACTTTTTTAACATCATCCAGCATTAAAGTAACACAACAGGTTTTTTTGTAGGATAAAAAATGGCAACAAGACAACAGGACAACATGTGAAAAATAATAGTAAGGCGAGAGGGAGCAGTATATGCTAAATGGAGACAGGTGTGCAGAGCTGAAAACGACTGTATTCTACAAAACTATTACAGTGTAATTTTTGTTATTTCCAATACCATGATTAACTTACTTGAACAACAGACATGGCAGGGGGAAAAACAGCCCTCCCCCCACCTTTTAAAACTGCTATGTTCTGAGACAGGTATGCTTTTGACAAAAGATTTAAAGCATTACTCCAGCAACTTACCATTCTCTTTATATCCCATTCCAAGGATAACCTCTGGTGCTCTGTAATACCGTGTTACTACATATGGAGTCATCATAAAGTTAGTACACGCTGTTCTTGCCAGTCCAAAATCGAGGATTTTGAGCGTACAATCTGATTTTACTACTATGTTGCTGGGTTTCAAATCCTAACAAGAAATAACTTCAGTTAAGGAAGGATCAACATACAGAATAACACATGCTCCTCCTTCACAGTCAATGTATGTCACCACTTCTCATTAACAACTGCACGCTCCTGCTCTGATGCACCTGCTTATATATACAAAGACTAGAGACAAGTTAAATGCTGTATAGCTCAAAAAATTCAGGGAAAACCAGAATTAAAGGTGTTTGCAGAGTCTGAAATTACCCAGTTGTGCCTTGACAGTATAGCCAGTTCCATAACAGTCTGTATATATGTACACGTGTCTGCTTCCTTCAACCCATTAAGTGGACCTACTTGGAGTATGAATAGTTGTGTGGTAAAGGAGACTGTGTTCAAATAGTGTCATTATTAGGGCATAGATACTAAACACCTCATGATGAATTACTCAGCTATCTGAAGGAAAAGAAGTATATCAACATAAGAAATACTAATAATTATATTTGTTAATGCCAAATCAGCCACCTGCGTTATGGTGATCAG
The DNA here is from genome assembly GCA_033556795.1 of Tapera naevia. NCBI lineage: Eukaryota > Metazoa > Chordata > Aves > Cuculiformes > Neomorphidae > Tapera > Tapera naevia. The sequence continues at coordinate 2,977,078 of JAUMJJ010000272.1, read as the reverse complement.
CAAATTTCAAAGAATGAGAATGCAGTGAAAACACAAAGTTACCCAATAAGTGAGGAGAACAATCCTTTAGGAGATATGTCTCATGGGAATAGACATTATTGTACCCAAAGGAATGGACAGTTAAGGAAACTAGAATAATTGGGGTTTATTCACAAACTATCAGAAGTAAATTAATTACAGGAACTACTTCATATAATTCTGCTCATGTTTGACTTATTTTCAACCACATGAACTATGTTCTCAGATACAGAACTTCCCTTTCTTAAAAGGGGATGGGGATATGCAAACAGTTCACATGGGTTTGCATGTTTTAGGAAGGCCACAGATCTTCTGCAGAGTGCTACTGAATTTACTCTGTTTGGTCACAGAATCTGAGTAATTTCTAGATGTAATTCCTACTATTCCACTCCTTCTGAATAATCCCAGCTCTGTTCCTCTCCTAGCCCGGTTACTTTTCAAACCCAAACCTCTCAATCTAAGAGCTTCCACCCCAGAAAGGTCATATTGTTTTGTTCCTAAACTAACCCAACCAAATGCTTACTACTTTCTCCACTCAAATCAACTTCACATCTCTGTTCAGCTACTCACCGTGTGGCTCCTCTTACTGCCCATTTTCTTATTCAACCAGTATCAGCTCCACCTGATCCCTCTGTTAGCTCTATGAGCTCAAATTTCTCAGCAAATACTGTCGCCCCTTTAGCTCTAAATCACAGCCAACACATCAGGTGGAGTTCAGCTGGACTTCCAGCCCTCCTCACTTCAGTCTTACACACTCCACTACAACATTTAAAGAAAGCCCAGTACCAAGGCTATCTGGATACAGACTTCAGAAAACTATACATAAGTTCCTCACTAACACCACAGGATTTTCATGGGAGATTTTTTGCAGCAAAGGAAGAAAGCACAGTTGTTGTAGCTTATACAGCTTCTCAACTATGCTTATGGACTGAACAGAAAGGCAGGAAGCACATTAACCTAGAACTGGATAGCGTTTTCAGCTACCAGGTAGAAAAAGAAATTTAAATGGCAAGTGTCTCCAGGACGTAGGGGAAGAAAAGGAAAGGAACAGAAACCAAGCAGAACCATCAGACTAGCTATGAAATAAAAAAACAAAATCTAAAAAAACCCCAAACAAAACAAAATCAAAAGACCAGCAGCAGAAAAACAGAAGTAGAAGATAAAGTCTGCACAGGACCTTGAAATCCTGATAATTCACAAATTTTACATTTCAGAATCACAGAATGGTTGAGTTTGGAACAGACCTCTAGATGTAATCTGGTCCAAGGCCCCAGCGCATGCAGGGCCACCAGCAGCCAGCTGCCCAGGACAGTGTCCAGATGCTTTTGAATATCTCCAAGGACAGAGATATTTAAGAGGTAAATATTATATTTTCAAAGACTCATTCTTTCATAATTTGAAAGTTTCACAGATACTCATGTTTTATCTTTTAATTAGCTCAGCATTAGTTAAATCCACAGAGATAACCTCATTTAAGATCAATTACAATGCAGTCTTTATCGTTGAACTAGAAACAATCTTCAGGTTTAACAATATCATGAAAAAAAAAATATAAACATACACAATAACAACCCCTGACTTTCCCTCATTTCAGAAGAATATCTGCGTGGATAAAGATTATTGTTAATGATTTAATACTACCTACTCTGTGGATGATACCAGCTGAGTGAAGATGTTTGATACCACATAGCATTTGGTAAAGAAGATAAGACATTCTTTCATGATCCAATTCCATATGAATAACCTGGCACAAATTGGCATCCATCAGCTCCATGACCAAATATCTACAAGAAAGCAAGCATTAACAAAACTCGATTCTTACTTTTCATATCAGGTTTAAGCTTAGCATGAGAGATGTTTAATAACAGTGAACCACCTTGCTAATAAGTGTTAAAAAGCTTATGATTAAAGAAAAAAATCATACATGATCAGGGTTTATGCAGCATGAAAACTAAGACTGACTGAAGTTGATGAAGAAAGAGCAGATATTGCAACGTATCAAAAGACGATGCTATTCATTGTACTTCAATTTTTTTTAAAAATAAGAAAATTAAGAAAAGCACAGTAAGAACTAAGAGGGAATTATTCATTTTCAAATTAGAATATAATCTTACACCCTTCAGACACACACACACACTCCCCCATGTACCCAAAAAGCCCATTCATAAACCACAGCCTCATTGAAACCTATGAATATCCCACCAATTAAATCACCATAAATCCTTTCTACATCAGCTGACATAGCTTGCATAAAAATGAAATATATTCCATTCCCAACTAAGGCCAAAAATACTGTTGTGCTGATGTGACTGGTATGGCAAAAAAATGATATCAGGTTATCCAGACCCAGTTATTATCCTGAGGTAACCCATTTAACTAAAAGACAATGCACACAAACCAGATGTGTATGCAATCAGTGTGACAGACAGATGAAGAAAGGTTAATAACCGTTTTTTTGATTTTGCACTTTCTTCTCATGCATGTAGTGAAACAGCTTTCTTGGTCTTTCTTAAAAAAATATAGGAATAAGAACCAATTAAAGACTACATTCAGCCTTTTGCTACCTTCTGTTTTCAGAGCATGAAGTTTGCAGGATACTGGAAATACAACTCCAGAGCTTGAGCTAGTATTTGTCAGGAAAATTAAAAGACAAATCTGGTACTTACACATCCTGAAATTCTTCTAGTGACTTCTGTGGTGTAAATACATTTAACAAACTAATTATCTATAAAATAAAAAAAAAATAGAAGAAACTTCTACTTTTAATTCACATAAAAATCCACTATTGCAGCATTGCTATTCAAAACCAAACGCACGCTGTCACTATATATAAATTGAATGGTACTTGGCTTCACTTAATTCCTGAGCTGAAAAACTGCCAGTTCAGAAATAGTTCAAAACTACAGCATCTAAGCCAAATGAACTAAGAAAGGACAAACCCTCTTTTTTTCTGTTTAAAGTTACATGACACTTTTTATCTTCCTCCCCACTGCCTAGAATAGATCCCATTTCTTCCCAATAAATACTAATCTCTTATTTTAAATCACATGTTGTGCAAGGAATTTTAACCAAGGCTGTCCAACACCAAGTACACAGAGGTGTCCCACACCACCCCATGAAACTCAGATTATGATGTACTATTTCTAGTTGAACTACTAAAATTACTGTACTGCCCTCCTTAGTAGTCATCTGACTTTTAGTCTCCTACTTCTGGACTTCACCAAAAGCTTACTTAAAACTCAGTACTAAAAGGCTGATTGACTCCAGCAAGTTTGAGACCCAAGCACCCAACTTCAATGACCAGCAATGTTTCTGGTTCGTATTAGTAGCAGAATAGTCACATAAACCTTATATACTTGTACTCATACATTTAAATATTGACATTAAGGCTTGTTATTATTGAAGGTTTAATGATTTTAAAATACATAAGTATCATTCACAGTATTTCAGTTCTGTCTAACAACAGATTGCTAGCCAGTGCTGCACCCCTGCAAACCCCACCAGTTAAACACGGTATCTAATAAAAACCTTGCTTTAAGCTCAGATCTAACTACAGTGCACTTACAAGAACCAAACCCACAAAAAAACCCACTGCCAAATAGGTTTGTTTCAGTTTGACTTAACAGTGCAAATGCAATCCAGCAAGGCCAGTTCTATAAAGCCATCACTGATGGGCAACGTACACCAACAACACAGCTAAAACCCCCTCCTCTCAGCACTTCATCCTCCAAACAGTTCTCATCCAAGACCTTAATCCTACATTGTGGAGAACTGCACTCCCTGTAGCAGATGTTTTTACTTTGGTTACTAATGGCAAGTAAAGGAGCAAATCCTGAGCTTTTAGACAACTTAGAGTAATGAAGGATAGAAATACAAAGCGAAACTTACATTTTTGTGATTGACACATTTTAAAAGAACAAGCTCTCTGTAAGCTCTTTTTGCGTGGGTTTGATTCTGAAAAGGACGGCTCAGCTTCTTTACAGCAACATTGATTCCAAGGACTGTATCAAACGCAGCACTAGAAGTTTTCAAAGACAAACAACTTAAGTTGAAATCTGTTTGAGGCAAAGGAGGCAGGCAAAAGGGAGACAGGAGAGAGGAAAGAAATCAAAATTTGAGACAAACCATATCCACTAAGCTGTTTATACTAACTTCAACTAATTTTCATTTAGAAAATAAACATCCTTCAAAAACTACACATTCTTTAATAAATACAAAAAGGTTAAACAAAAGCCACTGACGCTCATCAGAAGTCTTCCTGCTCTTAAGACCACATCTGCTGACTCAAGACTGACTCAGAACTGCAAGATTTAAAAATATTTTAAGCTTATTTGAAATCAAGCAGCATTTCAGTTGCCTAATATTTGGAGTATTTTTGGACAGTGCTGCTGACTGACAATCATTTAATATTTGCAATAGAAATTGCTCTTTCCTATAGAGAGTCACAACCATATCTCCATGATCCTTTCTGAAGGTGTCAATACTCTTCTGTATGTGGACAGTTTACAAATTATTAATAATCTTAGTGCCAAGCAGAAAGTTACAATCATCATCTGGTTTTGTAAAAGAAATCCCGAGAATTGAGTGATATGGAGAATTCAGATTGCAGAGAGCAAGACAAGAGTGTTATAGTGAATACAGCCATTAATTTTATCTTGTTTTTCAGCTGTGCTTGTTCCTTCCCTCTGCAGTTTAAGATACATCTGTAAATTTTCATTAACAGCTGTAGGAACCTAAAGCTAAATTATCTGTATATCCAGAAGAAGAATGAAGTGAGATTAGTCTTTATTAACACATAGATTATTCAGCAAAATATATGTGAATTCATATCACAAACTACTCAAGAGTTGGAGGCTTTAAAAAGTTCTGGTTTTAAACAAGTATTCCCAAATTATTCTACTTCCATTTAATGTTCCTTTCATAAGATAGAAAAGCATTCTCATTCACATATATTTTCCAAGCACAATTAAGCTCTTTGTGAGCTCCTTCCATACGTCATCAAGCTACGTATGATACCAGGCTTAGAAGGACTATCATATTCCAGTACTTTTACAAAGTTAAAGTACAGCTCCTCTAAAACAATACTCAAATTATTTGAAGTTTACCAGTGTCAAGTCACTGCTTTCCCGACTGAAAAAAATCAATACCTCCACAAGGCAGGGCTCACTCATGAGCTCTTGTGTTTTCATGGAGGCACATCCTAAATTACATGTCCCACCAAATGAGTCAACATGATGTTTGCACTAAAGGCTTATTAACACTTATTTCACCTTAACTCTGTGAAATACATAAGACATTAATCAACGATACGATCACTCTCCGATTTACAAATTTACAGATGTTATGTCTGTGCAAAACAAAACACAAAATGGGCCAGACAACTGGAGAAATTATTTTCCTCCCAAACATGAAAGGACTGATGTTTCAGTATTCACTTTACACAGAAGACATTTTATGTAAATAAAACAGTTTTGCATATGTTAATGACTTCAGCTACACCTATAAAATCAATAACCAACAGGATGTGTGCGAATTAGCTGTTCAAGTCAATTACAGGTCAGTGGCCAAAGGAGCAATTTAAGTGGAAGTATCCTTTGTGATCTGACAAAGCTGGTAAATGTCAAAGCTCAGTCTAAGCACACACAAAAGAACTCCATCTGAACCTCTGACTTTGCTCATCTACACAGCAATCACTGACATTCCATCTCAAAAAAAAAAAAAAGAAAAATGAAGCTGGCTTCTACCTACACAATCCAAGTGGGAGAATTAAAACCAGACTGGAAGAATAAAGAAAATGGTAAAAAATTGTGTGAGCGTGCATTTAATTTACCAAAGGAAAAAAAATAGATTACATCCTCTATTACCACTAGGACCACACTTCTAAATATCACCTAATCCTACATAAATTAACAAAAAAAAAATGTGATGTAATTGGTGTTAAATTTCTTTCCCCATCCCTGTTCATTTGTATTAAAAAAACTTTTTCATCATGGAAGCTGTTTCAGGCACAGATGTTAAAAATCAGATTTACCAGAGTCTACCCAGTTATCCCCTTGGCTACTAAAAGAATGTCTATAAATTATTTCAGCATTTGTTATCTTGGAAGAATCTCAATATCTATCCCACCACATAACAGCGATTCCAATGTGATCACAGTGAACTGCAGCACGGCCTTCACTGTGCTTGTGATATTGAGTAAATATTTAACATTAAGAGCATTGATGCCACATACATGATGAAATTACTAATAAAACATTAAGACCTGAATTACAGTAGGATATAAGACTTCATTTCTGTAAGCAAGTGACCTTTGCTCAGAACTGCAATGCACTGCAATGGTGGAGCCTTGCTCTGCCGGTTCCACTTCACTCCTTCCCTGCTGTCTAAACAGGAGTTTGCAAACAGTGACAAACTTATCCCCAATTGTTTCTTCAACTGCAATTGTAAGGAAAGGTATCAACACAGCCAAATCGTGGCTTTGCTGTATGACAAAAGAAATTTGTTGGGACAGAAAGATCAGATTCACTAGAAAATTTAGGAAATCAAGGCCAAGTAAGGAAAAAAAGATGTCAGGAAGTTGAAGACAACTTATTTCAAAAGCATAATTTTGAGCAAGTGATTATTCAGTCCTAAATAGATTATAAGACTTCAAATGTATTAATATTTGGGAATAAACTCCAGAAAATCATGTATGAAAGTGGATTTTGTATATAAAATAAAAAGGTATACCTACTTTCTCTCCTAGCCTGTTCACAGTGTGAGCTCAAAATACTGTCTACATAACAACCCCGTTTCTTTTTCAGCTTCCCAAAGCTTTCATTTATTGCTTTTCCCAAGTATGTATTTTTAAAACTACTTATTTCCCTACATTTTAATATCAAAGAAAAACCTAAGCAGAAGTGACACCCACAGAATTTGCCATTAATACTTAGGGGAAAAAAATTAACAAAATTCAGACCACACCTAACTGAAGCGACACACGTGGTACTAAAAATCTCTCACCAAAATATAAAAGCCACACACAAAACTCCAGAAATACTTCTAATTTGTGTGTTAAACAGTGGATGATAAAAAAAAGCATCACATCAGTGTGTCACACTAAGGACTTGATAATTTCTCCAGCCAAACATGACAGGATAGCACTCATCCTACACTGAGTCTTCAACATTTTACATCCTAGTGCTTTGTATTTTTCCTTTGTGTAGCTTAAGGAATTTCAGAAGAAATTAAAATTTGGCACATTATTCATCTTGGACATAGTTTTCAGACGTTTCAATTTACACAATCTTTCACTCTTATTTAAGATGTACAGCTCAGAAAGGTACTACTTCTAATGCAAGAAGGAATTACAATCTCCCTAAATTCCCACATGCCATCTATAACAAGCATAACTTTACGAATATTTATATCTGGAAAACATTAGCACTATACTCAATCTTTCCCAAACACTAACAAGCACATTCTATGATGTCTATCCACTCATCACTCAACCCACTGAAGAAGAATGAAAATGCTGTTCCCATTTTGCTTATTTTTCATTTATTATCAGGACAATAGGGCTATCTAAATCATTTAAAAAATAAAGGCATGTTCACAAAAACATGCTCTTTTCCTGCATATATAACTTCCTACAGTTATGAAAAGGCCAAAAAGACTTGGGCAGGTGCAGTATAAGGAGTTGCTCACAACACATGAGTCATCACACTTACTCGGCAGAATTTACAGATGAACAGAAACTGCAGACTCAATTTAAAGCATGAGCAGCCCATCATGTGTTGTGATGAAGTCTAATATTGGAGAGTTCTTGAGCACATCTGTTTGCTGCCTGCGTATGGCATTGTAAAAACGCATCAATGAACATTTCTGCTGTCACCAGTAAGTTTTGCCCAACAAAATACGGGCTGGCAGTAAGCCGTGTAGAACGGGTTGCTGCATCTAAAAAACATTTGAAAATGTTTACCTTTAGCTGGCCCAGAGGTGTGCTGCCATACAAGAGACTAAGGTTCAGGATCAGACTAACGACTCACGTCCTGGGCCAGTGGAGGCTGGACACATAGCTGAGGTGACACACCATGGAAGGGCCAGACAGCCCAAGTCCTTTCTGGTTAATCCATGGAGTGACAATGACACTGATTTGCATCATCGTGCCAGTTAATGGCAAGGCACTGCATTGAGGGCTCCTAGAAATGGACAGGAGTGATCGAGGAATAAAAAGGGGGGGAAAGAAAGGCAGCCATGATGAAGAAACGAGTAAAACCCAGAATCTCTCACCATCGTATTGTGATGATATCGCAACTACATGGGGAATGTGAGAACTAGAAACAAAAATTAAGCGTTTAATGAGAACAAAATTCATTGACCATTCCAATTTATGCAGTTATTAAAATATTAATTTCCCCCTAAAAACCAAACAAAAGTATAGTTTGCACACTAACTACAGCAAGCAGGTGTTTTAGAATTTATTTAGCCCATAAACCTGTAGCAAGAGACAGAAATTATCTGACATTCTGGCTCCTCTAACAGAAATACATTCTAATTTTGTTTTCTATTTATAGATTTTAATATTTAAATGAAGTATTTCTTACTCACCAAACAATGCCCTGTGCCCCTGATCCTATGGGCTTCAATTGCTGGTAACGTTTTAGTACAGTAAATGTTGAATCTGCAACTTGAACACTGTAAAACTGACTATCACATTTACTGTCACTCATGGTGTAGTGTCATGTAGTTTTCTCTCTCAGGGACCCGATAAAGTTTTCAAGATCTTAAAGAAAAAGAAAACAAATGTTCAATCTCTCACTGATTTCAGGCAGACAAGACAGAAAATACACTATATATATATTTTAACATAAACATTCATCTTTCCATAGCATAACATCAAGTAAGTATCCTTTCAGCTTTGTGTATTACCACTGCTAATGAAAAATACTTGCAGTCAGACAGCAAATTATTATAGCCTTTATAGCTTTAAGTAAATGCATGTTTCCATTCAAATCTCTAAAACAACAAGCAGCTAAGTGAACATCCGTAAAAACAAACAAACCCACCCAAATGCAACAACTCTTCTCCTTGAAGGATACTCCCCAACTTAGAACTACTACCATGCACTAAGACAGTATTAATTTCTCTATAAGAGAAAAAAAGCCATAAATTATATTTTAATACACTAATAATGAGGACAGAAGCAGCAACAGAAACTCACAGAGTCCACAGATACAGAAAGAAACGTGGTTTTAATAAAAGACTTGATTACAACTGCAAGACAGGTTTGAAACAAAACAGCTGCCCCCAAAATCCCCACGGCTGCTGCAGTTTCTCCAATTCTTCCAGTCTAGCTCAGTAGGAAATTTCAATTAAGGCTCTGCCTCCTCACTTCTGCAAGGCAAACCTTCCCCAATCTACAACTATCACAATCCACCCTCTCTCCTGTTTAAACACACCGTAACATCCTGTGCTATCAGTAAGAGCACTCATGGTTCTACAAGAACTAAGAGTTTTGTTCTGAAGTTTGACTTTCATGCCATAATGAAGCATAAGTTAAATCCATCTGTCAAGAATGAATTAGAGGTAGGTAATTACATTGGTGAGCAACGTAATGGATAAACCTCTTCACCTCCAAAGTAATGAGAGCACAGACCTGTGGTTTTCCTGGGCCTCCATCCCTCTTCCAAACCTTATAAGAAAATTACCTCAGGAATTACTGAAGAGATCTCTAACAAATGCTCCCATTTTTAATTTCACATTCACTTATCTGTCATTACAGCCCAGAGTAAATAGCACAGTCAAGTGTCCCTTGAAACAGGAAATGAAAGCAGAGCACCTTCCCCTGGAGCAGCTGTTCTCACCACCAGCCTGTCCAACACCTGCTTTAGTTCAAGGAAGAGCAGCTACTCTCTCTTTTTGCTGGCTTGTAGAATATTTGTGAGACAATGCAGAACAGAAAAGCCTCAAGAGGAACTCAGAAGCCTGTCCTAGAAGAGCATACAGCCACACAAATAGCTTCTGGTTGCTTCAAGAATCAGAATTTGGACCTCTCTTCCTAGGCACTCGTAGGAGGCAGCAGCGTCTTTTCCAGGGCTTAAACCAGCAGATGAATACCTGGAAGTAAAACAGGTGGAAGACCAACAAATTCTAATAAAGACTGGGTTTAAACTGGTAATGGTTAGTCTTAAGGGATTCTCACAAATATCTAGAGCCTCCTTTACCTTCTATTTTCTCAAAAATCTCAGCAGCATTTTAAGAAGTAGATATTCAACTTGGCAGCAATTTAGGCAGTAATTGCACTTGATATTTCCTCTTAGAAGCCTAAGAAAAAAAGCAGAGGAGAAAGGATCAGCAAAGGGAAAATGTGAGCTCCCAACTTTCTGCTTCTGCCACAGCAGAAGCAGGGGGAGGAAGAACATCTCCTGGACAATATTTCTTTAGGGGCAGTCAGATGCAGTTCCACAATCAGTTCCCACTAACATGAGAACAAAACGCTGCCCTAAGAGACGCACTCAGCCTTTCCTCCTACATCCCAGGAACAACCCCATACTTCCAACCAACCTTTTTTACGACTCCAAAGCTATAGACTCTGAAGTACCAACTTTTTTGACTAATAGTCACTGCGTAGCCACAGTATTTTCAGTGAATTGAATCTTCATATATTGAAGGACAGGTACGGCTGGAAGCTCAACGTCCTACCTCTGAATAAAGAGAGAGCAAAACTAAAAAAGTATAGATTCTACATACGCTGGCAATCAAGTTAAAGACTTGTTAGCTATGCAAGAACCACGCTGTACCTCTTCATGTGTTAACAAAACACTTTCTGTAACAGAGACCAAGAAGCAGGGGAAAAGGAAGTTATCCTGAAGCAGAGAAACCATCCCCTTAAGGAAACTTGTCTGTACAAAGCCATCTTTTAAAAATAATTTAGAGATCAAGATAAGGGTCTTCAAACAAGACCCAAAGAGGGATCTGGGCATCGCAACATTCTGACATTCTCTGCAATTCACCATGCTAACTACCCCACTTCTCCATGAAACATGGAAGAAAAGCAAGCTGGCCTCTAATTTTGACTTCGGCTGCAAGCTGCTTGGAGGTATCATGGCAGGCATTGTTTCAGACATACACATTAATGTAAAATTAGGTGCCCAGGGATATGGGTGTTCACAGGACTTCAGAAAGAGAATCTGTGTGGAGCCCAGAGCCCTTGAACAAAAACAAATTTCCCGTTCTCAAGAGAAAAGTATATCTGGCAAATAAGTTTCTTAATCCTAAGCTCTTACTGTCCTACCTGAAACAATTTGATTTATCATTCCAGCTAATATAGTCCACACTTCTATACAGGATTTTTTTGGAAGTAGACACTATTTCCATTTTTGAAATACAAGCTTTCATTTATGGGTTCCTAGCTGCAGCTGCACCAAACAGGACCAGCAGCAAGTATAAAGTCACAGCATGGCCAGCAAACATACTCCTATGTATTGCCAACAGCACGTTACTGAATCACAATGCTTCAAGATGTTTTTCTATTTTAGAGCATGCACAACATGCATATAAACTGAGTGGGGGGTTTTAATATAACTTGCTTGCACAATTGGTTAAATTTAGGAATCACAAGGCTGACATCACATGCAGGAAACTTACAGGAGTGGTTTCCAACCATTGGTTCATAGAAGATAACAAGAACAATAACCAACAAATCAAACCTATCATCAGCAGGCAAATGAGTCGTTACATAGAATTTCAGTAAGAAATTTTTAAAAACAATTGCACTATAGCACACTTCCCTAAAAGACACTTATTAAAAAGGTCACTTCTTATTAAGCGGATCAGTCCTCTGGATATCTTCAAGTCAGAAGCCTCTGAAACAAACAGGCTATAGCAGTTGGGAACACATTCCTAGAGTTGTTTAGGTTACAGACGTGTTATTACTGACCATAAAGCATAAGAACATCAAGAAACTCAGCTTGATTTTTAAACCTCAAGTTAATATTCTACTGTGGACAGCATAAATAGACAACAAACATTATATACATATTATATTTATGAGAACAGATGGAAGTTTCATGCAGAAAATCTTCCCTAATTCTCTGTTGCAAAAACATCTTCAGCTGTGCTCTTTTAGAACTATCAATCAGTACCACCGTGGGTTTTTAATCTCTGTAGCAATAGGTACGAGTCCAGCTCAGGTATCTCAGTGAGCTACCTCCTGCCCCACTACTCACGGCCCTTGAACACTCCGTTACACCCAAGGGCAGCAAAGTTGAAGCTGAGTAACTGGGTTATTGTCGAGTTTAGAGGTGCTCTGGATCTGTTCAGCTCTCTGAAAAGCCGACCTTTTTCTTTAAGCAACCCAAACTACCACTGACGATTCTACCAGCCACCTGTTGTAGCATCATCCGGCTGCCACACACAGGCTGCAAAGAGACCCGAGATGCGTCCCCGCACCCCCGCGAAGGCAAGTTTGTGGGAAAAGGGAACAGTTAAGGTGTGCCTCTGCTGGACCCAGTTACGCGGTTGTACAAAGATGTAACAGACATATCCGTGAGCAACAGCACCAACCGCATTTCTCCTGAAACCCCTGCCGAGGAAGTGCTTTGCCTCAGCAGGAGGCTCGGCTCGCTGTGCCCCTCGGGCCGGGGGTCCCCGCTGCACCGGGCGGCCCCGGGCCCGCAGGGGGCGATCCCGGCCCGGGAGGGGAAAGGGCGGGGAGGCAGCACCCGCCGGGAGCCGAGGAGCTCGGCAACCAAGGGCCCGCTGCCCCCGCCCGGGCTCTGCCAGAGAAGCCGGGCGCCCCGGAGCTCCCCCCGTCCCCAGCCCCGGAGCCCCTCTCGCGGTGCCCTCCCTCACCGTCTCCTCGGTCGGGACGGGGCGCGGCGCCGCTGCCTCCTCCTGCTGCCCCAGCCACAATGGCTCCCGCTGCTCCGCGCAGGCCGCGCGTGCCGATGGGCACCCGCTCTGACCAATAGCAGCCCCCGGCCGGCGGGGAGCGACCAATCGCGTGCAGGAGGCGGGACCCGCCCGCCGCTATATAAGGGCGGGCGGTGAAGGACCGCAGTGGGGGCGTTGGGGTCGGTGCGGGTGTAGCTCCCGGCGTGACGTCATCACCGCACGTCAGCTGGTCACCATAGTTATGATGTCAGCTCTCAGCGGTGCGTGGGCATGAGTGGCTGTGGCATCCGCACAGTGATACCGGAAAGGGCAGCAAATAAACTAAGACTGGTTTTGGAGTTGAAGAAAGCAGCATCCCTGCTTTCAGCACTAGGCACGTGGGGGAGTATTTTCCATCAATCATGCGTAACCAGACAAGGGCTGGATGCAGAATGTACTTCCCACTACACGCATATGTATAAAGTTTCTCAGAAATCTTATGTATACTCTGTTGCTTTCCAAGGACTAATTTTAATGTTATTATGACCCTCGCAACAGCCAAATTGCTGCAAATCAGAGCTCTGGGGCCAGCTCTGTCTGAGCTTGTATTTTGGAGAGGGAAAGACTGCAGAGGGAAACACGTCTGCTCAGCACAGACCATACTGAACACAAGGCGTTATCATTTTCAGTATCTGGAAAAACATTTAAAAACTTAAAAAACCCCACAGTTACCTAGATGAAACTTTAGCTTAAATTAAATTATTCCACTTTTTTTTTTTGTAATAATAACTACTTATTGTAACAACAAGCGCCCTGCTCGTGAGTGGGGCAAGGTGATCTTTGAGGTGAACACCTCCCATGTACAGGAAGCCCTTGTAGAATATCCTGAGTTGGAAGGGACCCGCAGGGATCATAGAGTCCAGCTCCTGTCCTTGTATATGACAACCCCAACATTCACACCGTGTGTCTGAAGGTGTTGTGCAAATGCTTCTTGAATATTATCGGGCTTGCTACCATGACTGCTTCCTTGGGGAGCTGTTCCAGTGCTTCCCCACCCTCTGGGTGAAGAACTTTTTCCTTATGTCCATCCTAAAGCTTCCCTGGCCATCCCCTCAGATCTTATTATTGGTCACCAGGGAGAAGAGCTCAGAGCCTGCTCCTGCTCCTCCTCCTTGTGAGAAAGCAGTGAACTGTGTTGAGGTTCCCCCCTCAGTCTCCTCCAGCCTGAACAGACAAAGTGACCTCAGCCACTCATATGGCTTCCCTTCTAAATCCTTCACCAACTTTGTGGCTCTCCTCTGAACAAGGAAGATTTCTGAAAACCAGCTGCTGTTCACCCCTTTCCTGGGTGGGACCATGACTGAGGCTCACCAAGACCCTATCTGCTGCATTTTTTTCCCCTCAGCCTCACCCTCTGCACCCTGTACATTGGCTCCCTTCAGCTCTGAACAGGAACACCTGAGCTATCCCTCAGGAGGAGGAGGGAAGAAAGCCATGGGGAAAGCTCACAGCCACCTCAGTACTAGCAGCTACTCCCTGAGGAGAGACTCATGCACCGGCCAGGGCAACAGCTCCCACGTGCCCCAAAATAACATCACATACAGGCAGCCTGTCACAGCACCACAACATTATCACCTCACATCCATGCCATGGATGACAGCAGAGTGCCCAGTCCCCCAGAGCAGGGCCATGCAGCTGCAGGCCCTGACCTGCTGGCTCTGCCATGGCCCTGAGTGCTGGGGCACCATCTCCACATAGCTTTTCTAGGGGGGTGGTTCAGAAGGGAAGGGATTTATTCCCTCCCCAGGTAGCCCAGCTATTTCTGACCCCACTCGAACAAGCATAAGCCCTCTACACATTACCATACCATCTGCTGAGACTAGTTTTTTAAAACAGGTGTTGACTAAAAATAAACCAAATATATTTTTCCACCTCTCCTAGGACTAACAACAGCTTTCTTTGCTGTGATTTATGTCCTCTTAGATGATTTTAGAAAAACACACCTGTGTTTTTTTAATAAATCAATTTAATGTATCATAGAGACTGGATAAAATCAGTTGCCTTTAATAGCTCCACTTTTTAATATGAAGAGGATACTAATTTTAGACAGATGGTAAAAAGGGCCTTTTCATCACTTACCAAAACACTTTACATTCTCAGTTACATATTCTTAGCATCTAGGTCAGATTATCACTATGTTTTTCGTTATGATTTGGGTTCTTTTATGTAGTTATAAAAAGTACTAGAGCAGTTTCCAGTAAGAAGCTCCTACTATAACAAGCCAGTGTAACACTGTCAAGACATTAACCTACACAAGCAGTCGGACATCTCCTCTGAGAAGCAAACCTGCAGAGGAATACTATAAAGAACACTTTACCAGTTTAGAGTCTAGTTACTAAAATGCAGAAAATAAAGATTATGGTTTCTGACTGTTAGGAAATAAAAAATGAGCTTATGCTGTTGTTATCAGTTAAGTGTCTGGCCAAACACTGACCAACAGTCATCAAAATCAGTTCTCCTGTACTTCTTCAAGAAAGATGGTGATACAGAGCAAGCTACTCAAACCTGATACCTTATTTTGAAATGCAGCTGCTGCATAAGGAAAAGTAAGGTGTGCCTGCCTGGGAGACCTGTGTGACACAAAGAACTAACTCAAGAAAGAGAAGAAATAACTCTGATACCAGGATTTACGGAAGTCTGGGGGAGAACACTGTCTCTCCTAATCGTATCACAGTGCTGCAGTGTTGTATCTGTGTTCAGATGAGTAGTGATAAAGAGAAAAGAAACAAACAAACACACCAAAAAACCCAACCCAAACCAAGAAGAATTACATAATCTTTTAATTGCATTGTAGTTTCATGGTACACTCTCCCAAGAAAAGAACTTGAAAGACATCCAGTTCCCTTATTTTGTTACACTGTACATGTTATGCAAATAAGAGCTGGGGTGGCATACAAAACAAAATGTTGCTCTGCCATTTCAAAAAATCAGTTGAAAGAAGCAGAGCTTTAAAACATAGCTGGGAATTTACAGCCACAGAAGAGCTTTGCAAAAGACTGGTTAAATAAACAAAGATACAAAGAGGGGAGGGGAAGCTGGGGAGAAAGAGAGACGACATATTTCCAGTTTGAGGCTTAAGTAGGAAAAAAACCTTAACAAATGTACACAAATGTCAAGAGGCTCAGTATTTACATTCTGAGCATTACAAATGCTACTGATAAGCAATGTACTAAAAAAATAACTTAAAAAGCTATACAATTGTAGTTATAAATACTATATCTTTAAAACTAGTTAAGTAGTGTAGGCTAAAAAAATGTTCACAGTTACTCTGAAGAGAGCTGTACATATATATATTGCACAGTAGAAAAGTTCAATATACCATGTGTAAACAATTTTTATCTTCTCCTTAGGCAATTTCAGGGCTTAAAGGAATATTCAACTGTGAGCAAAAGCACTTGGGCACAAGGCACATCAAAAGCTTTTAAAGCTGCAAGATAAATCCTTCTGACACTTTCCAGTTAGCACTGTCATTCTCTTTAGAAAAACATGTATCTATCAATTCAGAACAACACATTTCTACAAGTATAAATCAGAGATCTGGTGACAAAAACATCAGCTGTTCTTGGCTGTTATTCTACAGTAACAGATTTGGCCAAATTTCTTGGAAAGTCCACCTAGAATGAAGAGACAGACTTTCAGTATATGACAGAATAATACTGACATTCTGCATTTGACAGTTCATTTACTGTGTTTTTTTTAGACTTCCTAATGAGTTCTGATTTATTCTAGACACAGAAACACACACAAGAGGACTACAGATCTGCAGATAATGACTCACTGTTGAATTCATCCTTGCTTCCAAAAACCTGCTAACAAATACATATTTGTTTTGCACAGGGTACTTTTCCAAAGTAGTTATCAAAGTGACACATCTTGCCAGCAGCAAACTAAGCTGTTCAAAGCACTGAACTATCTTAAGGTAAAGTGCAATATCACAGTTCAAGATTTAATTCTCTGAATAAGTCCTAGCTGCACTTCTAACTAATCAAACTAATCAAATTATCTTAATAGGTTTTTTTTAGAAGGATACCAATTAAAAAAATATAAAGCTGAAGAATTGACACTGAAATGCCACCTCTATTACCACAATAACTATAAGCTCCACTAACTATTATCATAGTTCTTTGTTAGAAGTGCCATATAACCAGTCTCTCACTGTAGACTGGTAGAAGGAAGTTCAAAACTGCATTAACTGGAGTGCTAAATATAGAAAGCACTCACATCATATCCTCTGAGAACAGCCAGGTGGAAGGAAAGCAACTGGAGAGGAATAACACTCAGGATTCCTTGAAGGCAGTCAACTGTATGAGGCAGCTCAATGGTTTTGTAGGCAAATTTTGAGCTTTCTGTGTCTTCTTTAGAACACAGAATGATTGGACGACCCTGAAAATAAAATTTTGCAGTGTTAAGTGAAGAGCTGGCTTAGAACTACTTTGAAATACTGGCTCACAGCATGCTTGTAGTATGTTTGAAGATACTTAGGTAGCTAACAAAGACAATGCCAATCTTGCATAATTAATAGCCATTCACTTTTCTGTGAGACTTGAATGCTTTCACCCTGTGGAGTTTTAAAATTATTCCATTTGCTTCAAAAAAAAAAAAAAAACAAGCAAACCCAAACCAGCCACCCACATGCAATCAGTTTTCACTACTGCTGTTAACCTTTAATGACAACCTACAATGTAGGCACAGCACATTAAAAATAACTTTATAATTAGAAAAATCAAAATCTTCCATATCTCCTCTTTCTGAGGCACAATCTCTTCCCTTATGACATTAGTTTAACTGCTTACCTGTCGAGCAGTGACCTGTTGCAGAGCATTCTGGCACTTGGTGAAACAAGGATCCTTCATTATCACCATTATTACAGGCATCTGTTTATCTATTAGGGCTAAGGGCCCATGTTTCAGCTCACCAGCCAGGATACCTTCAGAGTGCATATAGGTGATTTCTTTTATTTTCTAATAAAAATCAAATACCATCAAGTTACTAGTAAATCATACAAGAAATAAAAGCCACAAGAAGCAAAACACAAAGGCTGTACATCTGCCTCTCAAATACAGACATACAGAATCAAATCAGTATTTTCAAAGATCAGTTAACAGTGAAAACAGACAGCTTGCTGGCTGGGTTTTCTAGCAGGCTGCTGCTGGAATCAGAGCTTGCCCCACGCACATGCAGTTCCAGATAAATAAATGGAATAACCAACAGAAACTATAAAGAATTGAACATCCAGCACAACCATGGCTAATGCAGTCTACCTTAAACATTTCAAGTTCCTGAGAAAGATGGATATGTGTCCATTCCACCAGGTAGTTCATAATATGATTTATGGGTTTCCTGCATGAGCACCTCATCTGAACATCAGCACATTTCTGATGTTATTTTCAAATGAGTCACCATTTTAAGTTGCTTGATTTTTAAACTAGACTCATTATACACTGTGTTTATTATGTGAAAGAAATTAATTGTTACCAAATCCAGGTTCAACCTTATTTATACGTTCAGTCCAACAGGATGAAATTCTCTCAATTATAAATAGCACTTTTACTGCAGCAGAACTAAGTCGTAATGAAATATTAGAAATAAACTATGTTGCAGAAGCCACAAAATCTCATTTTAAATAACATCAAAAAGTACTGAAAGTTTCCTACCAGAGCTCCTTCCAGACAAGTGGCATAATTATATCCACGACCCATAACCAGCAGAGATCTTTGTTTGTATAGTTCAAGAGCTAAATCGTGTATCTTCTCATCCAAGGACAAGACTTCTTTA
Source organism: Tapera naevia (assembly GCA_033556795.1). NCBI lineage: Eukaryota > Metazoa > Chordata > Aves > Cuculiformes > Neomorphidae > Tapera > Tapera naevia. The sequence goes on along the minus strand of JAUMJJ010000272.1, from coordinate 2,958,370 downwards.
ATCATTTCTATCAGGGCACATAAAAAGCACATATAAATTTTCTTTTAATAGGAAAAAAAGTTAGCTTGTAGTAGCATGTTCTAGTGATCTATTAGAACAAATATCCTTAACGTAATTCCACCGTTAACTTTGCATCTTTGTGATTTCAGAATGTTTTCTCCAGCCTTATTTACAGAAACAAATTTAAAGCAACTATTGGTTTAAGCAGTGCTCATACATCCCATTTGTATTTCTAAAGGAAGTTGTGAACATCCACTTTAAAGGTATCTTGAATTAGTTTCCTTTTATCTATCCTGGTTTAAAGGGAAAGGCTTTAAAAATTCAAATCATCAGTTTAGGAGATCAAGTAATATTTCTCCTACAAAACTAGCTTACTGTAATTAGAAAACCCAACCCATGAAAATCCTGATCTTCTTGCAAAGTTTCTTGGAAGAGTACTTGTAAATTTGGCAATTAGTGTAGAAACCAATCATCCATTTTTTGTTCTATTGTCTGCCTTTCAGGAGGAGGGGGGAAATGAAACAAATAGGAAAGAAACTTCCCTGTGCAGTATATCGCCCACTAAACAGCATCCCCATCCTTCCTCAACCCCAAAATATCAATATACCTGGCAATGATTTTAGTCCACTAATGATCTCCTGTCTCCTCTTCTGCAAGGAAATTCTGTCTTCAGACATCATCAGGCCGAACATTACCAGGGACACGAATTGGCTGGTGTAAGCCTGCAGACAAAACAAAACATTTAGCAGCTAGGTCTGCAGAGAGTTAGCATGATCTTAGCTTGAAGTGCTACAATTAAAACTTTAATTGAATTCCACAGGGGTGAAATATCAAAAGTATTACCTTTGTGCTTGCCACACCTATCTCAGGTCCTGCATTGATATGTACACCACAGTCAGTCTCCCTGGATATTGAGCTTCCAACTGTGTTTGTGATGCCAACTGTTAGAGCACGACGTTCTTTACAATACCTCAAGGCCATAAGTGTATCTGCAGTTTCACCTGGAAAACATTTACATCTTGACTTCAGGCTGACAGAGGATAGTAATGATTCCTGAAAAGCGTTAAGTTCTACACAAGTGTGTTCTAGATAACTGCATCCACAATTACATGATACAAAATGCAACTGAAAACAATCTTTCAGCACATACTCGTTGTCTAGGAATTTGAGCCAAGCCTGAAAGAAACTTTCATTCAAGACAAATCTGGCCCATTAGCCATCATCTTCCTTTGCAACATACAGAAAGTATTGACATTGGCTTTTTGTATTTTGCTCTGGTTTTCACTCAACTGAAGACAAACAGTAAAAGTAGCTCACCTGACTGACTTATGAAAAAGCACACGTCATCTCTGAACACAGGTGTGTTTCTATCCAGGAAGTCACTGGCAAGTTCAACCATCACTGGCAATTCAGTTAATTCTTCCAATACTTGTCGAGTCTGTATTCAAGCAGCACACAGCATTTGTTAATATTGCCATCCATAAAACTCTTGACATCTTGAGATACTCTAAAACAATTCTTATTACAAAAATTGGTAATTCTAGCTGACCAGAGCTTTAAAAACAAGGTGAAAAAGTTTATTTCTAGCATGGCACGTAACAGAATTGGAGCATTAATAAAGAACGTAGCACAAAGGAAAACTAAATAAAAAGGTGAGATCCCTCAATGAAATGCAAAGTTTGAAATACAAAACGCAGATGTGGAGCTGTTGTCTAAAAACTGAGGAACTAGGAATTCTAGATGCATTTCAGCTAAGGTTGAACATACAGCTACTGCAGCGTGGTAACTGGTCCCACAGCCAATAATGATCAATCTTCGACATCTTCTGATTTCTTTCAAATGATCCTTCAGGCCCCCCAGCAGAACTGCAAACAAACAAACAAGCACATATCAATACTGTATTTTATTTTCTAGCTAATACGTTCCAAACCTGCAGTCCTAGTGCAGATTGAGTGCCTGTTCCAAGTTACCTGTGCTGCTCTCAAAATTCACCCTGCCTCTCATGGTATTGACCACGGATTCCGGTTGTTCAAAAATCTCCTTTTGCATGAATGCACTGAAGTTACCTGTTCAGGAAAAGATTACATGGTAATGCTTAGGTACATGGTTTGTTATTTCAAGTCTATTACAGTTACAAAGAAATTACTTTTAAGATGACCTGTGGTATCAAGGTAATTTAAGTTGATTTTGTTAGCTTAAACCAAAAGCTTAAGAATAAATGAGAATAAAGAAGGGATTGGTAGTCGTCTCCATTAGGTTGGTTTTGTTTCCCAACACTGACACGTTAACCTAGTTCCTTTTTAAAGAAACTTCCCTATTCCACTTCAGTTCTTAGTTTACAGTCAAAGTCTGCCAACAACCACAACAACTTGCTGACATTATTTATCTTTTCACTTAACGTTGAGATGAATAGGAGTATCTAGGACTTTTCCAAGGCTAAAAATTGGTAGGGTCCCATACTGCCCACCTTCCCTTGGCCTTCAATCTTGGAATTGCCATCTCTCAGTACAAATAGCCTAAATATCAGGTCATTTTCACAACAAATTAGCAGGTTTCTGCCTTATCTACTATACAAACAGCCAGTAATTTTCCATCTTTGATGAAACTCATTTACAGATGTTTCAACCTACCCTTCATGATTTGCTGCAGTTCCATCTGCAAGGTTTGGATGGCCCGGGAAGGATCACCACTAGCTGAACGCTCAAGACGGTGAATTGAAAGTTTCCCATCAGTTACTGCTGCAATGTCATCATCTTCTAAGAAGATTACTCTGTTGGTATGCTCAATGATAGCACTACAGAAAAAACAGAAGCAAGATAAACCTCTGGTGTCAGCAAGGGCCGGTAGCAGCAGTCCTCAAAGCATTTAAATATGCCACACCACACTTTCAGCCCCCTTCTAGCTTCATTTTGGACATAACTATAGATAAAGCCATCTTAAAGGAAATGGCTCCATCTGCTGCTCCTTCTGCATTCTCACAGGAACCCAGAGGAGAAGGCTCAGGAACCACAGCATCTCATACCACCAAGTTTCTGCTGATCTGACCTTGCCTTCCAGGGTCTCTGATGGACTCCTAAGCTTCTGAGACAGACAAATATGTACCTGACATCCAGGTTCCTGCTATGTTTGGAACAAAATCACTTATTTCCTCCTCTGATAGCTGGATTAAAATGCCAAAACCCAGACTAAACTATAGTCTGCCCAGATAGTTGGCTGCTGGTGTCCGTTGTACCCAACATACCTTCCTACACTGAATTATCTTACATAGGAGGTTAGTACTGGGCAGATATTTACAGTTCAAATGCTGATGTCGAGCCTCCATATTAGCCTGTGGATTTTATGAAGTTATTTGGATTAGAAGCTATCCTAGCAGAAAATATTTGTATAGCAGCAAGACAGCATAAGATTTCCAGAACTATCTCACTTCTGAACAGAACCGATATTTTGAAAAGCATTTAATTATTTTTACCACCTTGCATCTGAAGCAAAGAAAAATTCTACTGCCTTGTCCCCAACAGCGTGAAGGCAGGTAGAGCTGTCCAGTCTTTTCATTCGTGAATTGCAGATGTTCTTCACATTCTCAATGTTGCCTATTAAAGAAACGAGACACTTTAAATGCAAAACCAGATCTGTTCAAGTTAGAGGTTACAGACTATACAGGTTAAAGTTACCACAAGTATTTGTGTGGGATGGACTTTTATATGAACTACATATTTAGCATAAAACTAGAATATCCTCAACTAAGAAGCTTTTTGAGGCATCAGCTGGTAGTTTTATACTAAAAGGGCATATCAACCTTATTTCTAATCATAAAGCAACAAAAATTTTAGCTCTTAAAAATAAGTGTAATTACATTATCAACTTACACGTTCTATATAAAACAGGAATCTGTTCAGTGGAGAGCTTGTACTTGCTTCTAACCCCAATGAGCAAAGGACTCCCTCTCCTACAAAGGGAAAACATGCAAGTTTATAAAGAGAAAGGTGCATAGAAGTGAAAGACAATATCCCATCCATCTTCCTGAAAAGGAAAATCCTCCTCAGCCCTGATCCTAAAGCCACTACCAGGCAGGAGTTATATACACTTGGTTTATTTCTGTAAGATTTGCCAAATATTATCGTATGAATAAGCACTATATGCCTTGGTGATTCTTTCCCCATGAACTATGCCCATGTAGAGGAAAACGTACATAAACTAGTTGTTTTCCTTCCAGGAATCACAAAGCAGCTTAGCACAGGTGCCAATTTGAATATCATTTTTAAGCAAAGCTTACTCTGCCTCCAAGGTGAGCCAGCAATAAGCTCCAGCACTCTTTATTACTGGAATGATGTTCCACCCTTTAGCCTTTTAAACTCAGAAATGTCAACCACACCTCTGAAACTGTAGAATATCAAGATCAGTTTTAAAATCATATGGATCATGTGCCATATAGAAAAGCTTATTAAAAAAAAAATCTCACAGGAATAAAAGAATAATTTACCCCTCTAGCATCTCAGATTACAAGTTTAGCTTCTCTTAATGCCTTCACTCCTAAAAATCCAACCTTGAATCACATATGGAATAGCTCATTTCAGAAGATGTTTTCCAGTTAGAGTGAGGGTACATTGGCTTTTTCACAATTTTAATATAGCTCTATTTTAGACCACAGAAGCAATGGGCTTTTTGGTTGCAGTATAAACCAGTCTTTATTCCCACTGCTACCTCACTTGCTACTTTAATATCTTTACTTTTCCTGAAAGTTGTTTTCCAAGGCATAAATAACGTACAACTTATACAGAAAAAAAAAAATCATACATGCTATGACAGCTACAGAACACAGTTTGTGTAACCCATTAGTATGATGGCATTTTAGCCAACCTGAACATACTTCTCTCAGTCTCTATTCAATGTGAACTAAAATTGAACCATATCCTTTCCCTCCCCTTTTAAATACAGGAGAAGTGTTAGCACACTCTTAATATAGCTTTAGACACAGGAGATACACAGAGCTTCTTTACTGACACATTGTGAAGATAAATGGACAGACAATTAGTTTGTCAGTGCTAAATTTTTCTGAGTGTGTCATTTGGACAATCTCCAAACAAAAGTGTATTTGCAAGAAGCAAGAAAACATCTGATTACTTTTCACTACTACCTTTGCATCCTCAAAAAGTGAGTAGTCACAGCTGATTTATTAAATAAAGTAATGGCAAAGATTATAGAGAATCAACCCAAGCCTCTGGAAATTCTGTGACCTGCAGTCAGCACAACTCAAATTAAGTTATATTTAATAGTCAGTTGAAGATAATGCTCAGCAGAGCTTTATTGCACTTTACAAGGACTCCACTAATGCAGCTATCTGCCTTCTGAGTTTTGATCAATTACACACCTTAAACATCAGTATTCTAGGGCTTGGGTTTGTTGGGGTGGGTTTTTTTGTTTGTTTTTTTTTTAAGACATGTCAGCATGTCAACCTAAAAAAGCATGAATTATGTATGAAATGGACTTTTACTAACCTGGTAGCAACAGCTTCACCTGGGTAATGGATGCTCTTGAAAACCAATGCAAAAGCCCCTTCCTGGAAACCATGAAAACAGAAGAGAAAAACGTCCTAAATGCCTTATCTTGATTAGTTGCATCTCATTAAACTGGGGCCCCTCTTCCTGAGGAGGCTGTGAAGGAAAGCTCTTTACTACTATCAGGAATCCCTTCCTGGAGGGCAGACTGCACCTTTAAAGGAGTTGGTCGTGGAACAGAACAAGCTAACAAGCATGTAACAGCTGAAAGATCAGGAAGTGAGCTCTGAGCCTCTCTTTATAAATAAAAAAAAAAAAAGTTCCAATGCAAGGGTTAAGAAAACCCTCGTAATCAACGAAGACTGTTAGATATTTACTTTTAGTAAGACTTTTAATAAGAATATCCATATAGCTGCCCTTTATTATGCATAAAGCTAAAGTTTTGGAGTTACCCCTCTACCATTAACACAGCTTGAGTACTTGAGGCATATTTCAAAAGCAGGAGCAAAAGCCCCCCACCCCTTGCAAACAGAAGAGAGCTGGTAACATTAACTCCTCTCCCAGGACTCCAGCCTGGGACAGCTCTGCTCTTCTTCTGTGGTCTGGTGAAGTCCCCCTGCCCTGAAACTCATCTGCACCACTATTCCCTCTTGACCCACACAGGCCTTTACTCCGTCTGTATTCCAGCCCTGCCCTAGGGAACCCTACAGAGCTGCTTCAGAGAGGAGAAAGGGGAGGTGAAAAAAAGTGTAAGGAACTGCAGGAAAGGGAGGGGAAACATCTGCCCAGAGACTGGAGAAGGAAACAAAGCAAGCTTTCTCCAAGTTTGCAATGCCTTGATTGAAGTTCTTAAGCATTCATATACTAAGTAACAGTAGATTCCCACTTCACAGTTTGAGAACCAGCAACGCCATGAATCAGTACAGCTTGTTAGATCTGTTTCCAAATATGGGAACCAAGGAATATTATTAAGACAAACTTGAATTACAGCAGTGTTTTAACATGATCAGAATAGCCTTTAAGAACACACTGCTCCTTTATGAGACATTTCAACCCCAGAGGGTCTTACTTTTTTTTTTTTTTAATTAAACTGTTTCATTAAAAAACTGTGATAACCCCTTGCTTATAAAAAACCTCAAACAACTATGGACCAAACAAGAGGCACTGCAAATGTAATTTCAAAATTTACCATTGAAAAGCCTTTGAAGTTTCCAAAATTTGAATCTGATTTCTTGGTCTCTTTAACTTCATTTAGAGGGCAAAAAGCATTATTTGCAGCACCTTCTAAGGATTCCTGTTGAGGATCTAAATGCATAAATGCAGAATACTGAAGAACCCCACTTGTAGAGTAGAAGAGGAAAAAAGGAGCTTCCCACTTACCAACTGTTGAATGACTCTTTCTACCAAGGCTGAAAAACTGGTGTCCTCACTCTCTCTGTTGTCATACATATATTTGATCAATTTGGGGATCGTTTCTGTATCCGTTTCAGATTCAAATTCATAGCCTTTGCTCTCCTGAAATATATAGAAGAATAAAAAGTGTTTACATCCTCAAGCAGAAACAGTGAAGAGCCTTTCAACTGCTTCCTCCCAGGCATTGCACATAAGAGAAACTGCTTGGAGCACTCCACTGGACTAGTGCATGTAGATCACTCATAAGACTTAACTACAATATTTCCAAAAGAGTAGCTAGGGTAAGACATGCAGTTAGACTTGCTTAGCATCTGTCAAATCAACAAAAGACAAGAGGAAGCCCACTCTGCACACCCTGTCAAAGATTCTGAGTACTGTTTGCTACTCTATCCATAAATACTTTGCATTTAGGACTACAAGAACACATTGCACTTCGTCAGCTCCTGCGTATCTGTATTAGGCAGACTTCTTCACGCTGCTATTTCATAGATGATATCAAGAAACTCGAATTCAGATTCCAACAAAGTCATGAAAGATCTGACAGCAATTGGTGGGGCATATGCTTTCTAGTTTTAGAATTAAGTTGCCACAGACTCACCAGAAATTTTCTCAGGTCCTTATAATTTGTGATGATCCCATTATGGATAACAACGAATTCTAAAAGCAAAAAAAAAATATTTATACACATCAGTAACAGGAAATTAAAAAAGCTTAGAAGTACACTAGAAACTACCTGCTATAGCTTTCAAACCTACAGTTTATCATAACACAGACGAAAGAAAGCAGAAGCTTACAAGTGCTAAAGGCACAGGAAGGTTGTTCCAAATCAACAAGACTGTTTCAAGTTAAACCCAGTAGAACAGCACCAAGCCATCTCAAAGGGAAAATGTTATGAAATCTCCCTTTCGCCCAGACAATACTGATACACTTCCATTTTCAGTTATACCTTTTAAAATGAGAATATTGTTCTTTGACCAATTTTCAGAAAATTTTCAGAAATTTTCAGAAAATTGATCTCACTAGTCTTTTACAGTGTTACTTTAGTCCCAGAAGAGGCCATTTTATTGTAGAAGTGTCTAACCTAGTTCGAATAGCAACAACTTAGCTCTAATATACAAAATAGGTATCATAAAACCAGTAAGAAGAGAGTCTGTGTGTACCATGTGGGTTCAACCATGTCAGATTCATACAGTTCCAGAGTGCTACAGAGATTACATACCATTCCTTTTATCTGATCTCTGAGGGTGACTGTTTATTGCACTTGGTACTCCATGGGTCGCCCATCGAGTGTGAGCGATTCCGAAATGCGTTTCGAAATCTGCTTTTGAATCCAGATCATCTTGTTCTGTACACAAGAAATTCAGTTTACTGAATAAAGTTGAGTCTCTCTCACACACACAACTAGTAAAACACTAAGATAATTCCTACAGGGAAAAATTTAAAAGTTATCTTCTGTCTTTCTCTTAAACCATTTGCTTTCTTGACATGACACTCAGATAGTTCAAGCTACTGAGATTAAAACTTTGTTTGACAAGACTCAAGCATTTTCAGCCAATATTAACAGCAAGGCTAACAGATCACATTAAGTTATAATGTAAATGTATTAAAACACAACTTCAGTTCTTCACAGATGGGAGCACTGCATAAAGCAAATTGTGTTGACAGCCAGCTGCTTAAGTGGTTGTAAATTCTCTCAGAGTCCATGTTTCGACATTTCAGCCACCAAGAATGGAAATCATCTGAGTAAAGCAGCAAGGGAGCCCAGGTCTTGAACAAAGAGGCAACCAAAAGAGGGGAGAGGAGACCAATAGTTTCACAGCACTACACCTTGAGGTCAGCTTGCTTTTCAAGTGTAGATCTGGGGGGCACAAACAATTTAACTGCCATTGGATCATACAACACAGTTATTTCTGGTACTAAACCATAATGGTAATTTTATGGTCTGACTTTCTGCTGAAATGCAGTTGATATCTAACTGGGAGGCCAAAGTAAAGGGGTCATTTTTCAGACACTTACTGTACAACTCTTCTTCCAGGGCCTTTACTTTTCCTCTTTTCTTAACCAGTTTGATGAACCTTTCTTTATCTTCATTATTATTTCCATCAATCGCCACTCCTACAGGACAGGACATGATCACAAGCGGTAGTTAAAGCATGCAATACACTGGACAAACAACAGGCTGAGAAAACACACACACTAATGAAACAATTATTTTAAAATTATGCTTGAAAATATATACTTGTTTATGTGTTCAAATCAAACTAGATGAAGCCTGTATCCACTGCATACATGAAAAAATACATGAGCCATCTCAAATTTTGCTGGAGGACAGTCTGCTATGTTTTGCATGGTCAAATTAGCCAACTCAAGTTTAATCTTCCTCATCCTTTCACTGGGATTCACATGCACAAAAATGGCTGAGGCACAAACTACATGACCCTGTATGGAGATCTGGTTCCTCACACCCTGTTTGCTTTGTTTGTGTGACCTAAACCTCAGCAACCATCTGATTCTAGAGCTAAACACTCATCGTAAAGTTCTGAGAAAAGTCAAAGAAGAAACTCCAAGAAACAATGTACTTAGTTCTGATCTTTTAACCTGCAGGGTAAAAAAAAAAGAAAAATCAAACATGCAGAAGCTGAAAGCACCCAAAAAGTCACATAAGTAGCTCTTGATGGCTAAAATTAATTAGTTAGTTCACGTACCTGCAGAGTCATAGCCTCTGTATTCCAGCCTCTGTAATCCTTTTATCAGGGTTTCAAATATTTCCTTTCGAGTCCGAGGCACTCTGTAGTTCAGATAAGCAAAAATTCCTGTTTAAAGAGAAAACGGGAAGGGGGGGGGGGGGGGGGGGGGGAAGCAAAGATTGTCTTTAGAATTTGCATCCCTTCAGACTCAATGTAGAACTCTTTAAAACTTGTATCACAGAAAGGTCTTAGGGAGGCCCAACATCCCATTTAGTACAATTCTTCCTGTAGGGTTTTTAAACAGAAAGAGTTTAAATACAATAAAGGAATCAGGACTCTTATTTTCACCACACAACACATAGCACTTTCCTGGCCAATTTTGCTCTCCTCACGTTACCCACCAAGAGTTAAACAGTTGAGAGAGCTTAAAAAAAATTCTACTTTTCATGAAAACCACAGCTGAAAATGGGAACATTGTGATCTATTTCATATCCAGATCTATAACTAGACGTTTCAAGAAGGAACATATTCAGCATACTAACACAAGGAGACTTTTGTAATCAAAGTCATGGCCTTAAATACCCATGGGCAGGTAAAACATCTATTTCTGAAAGGCTCCAGCTTAATCCAGTATACAACAGTCACTTCAGCAGGAAGAGAACAGAGGAAAAAAATGATAAAGAAAGGGCAGAAGTCAAAAAGGATAGAACAAAGGATAGAAACAGGGTCACCCAAAAAACAAGCATTCACCCTTTGCGCTGCCTCAACACAATGCTGGCTGCCAAACACAACTCAGAGACACAAGATCTGTTTGCTTTGCCCTGTGTTACTCAGGTCAGCTCTTACAGGGGCATCGCAGGAGAGACGTGAACTCTTTCCTTGCCTACTGGGCAAACAGCCTGGAAGAGTCTGCAAGTCTGATCCCTCTTCTCTTGAATAGACCAGTCATCAACAAAAAAAAAGTGGCTTTTTTAGTTTTTGGGTTAGTACACACATTTTTTTTTTTTGAAGGCAAAAGCACTCAAGTATGTTTTCTTTAGGAGGAGTTTGGGGGGTATTGTTTTATCTTTAGAAAAGATAACAAACCTGCAAAGGACACAACCATTAGTTTTCTCTGTCTACTGCTCTTCCTGGGACTTCTGCAGTTAGAAGGATAGATTAGGCCCTCTTATTAACTCTTGCGAATCCGTACTACTACAAAATAGAAACTGTTTCACCATTTCAATAGTTTTTCCAAGCAACAAGTCAGAACTGGAGACTACAGATAGCAAAAATCAGACTTTAAAAGCTCAACAACAGATAATCAGTTCAGACAAGCAAGACTTTTAAACAGAGAAAGCCTTTGTTTGAAATTTAACACCTTCATCACCTTCAATTGAGGCTTTTCAGCTGTAAATGGCTGTAGTGAAGAAGCTGTTACAATGATACACCCATAAATCTCCCTTATAAATATTGTTGTGAATTCAGTTACTACACTGGTTTTAAGCCACTAATACTGTTGATTTGACAGCGAGATGAAGATACTGTTACATTGGTCTCCAAATTTATCTTGGAAGGGATTAAAGGGAGGAAAATGCTTTTCTGCTTCAGAAGTAAGATTTATGAGGAGCCTAGCCTAATTATTTCTAGAGTGTCCAACATTAAGGGAGATATTAAGACAACAGTTGCATCTGAAGAGGTATTTGGGAATTTGAACAGCTAAATACTGTTCATGGATGCTTTGAAAAATAACACCTGTGGTTATATAGGGTCACCTTCGACTGAGAGCCTGTTGATCATTTTTCCAGACAGATATTTACTGTTCTCTGGCATTAACCACGAACCTCAAGAGCAGCATTCTTCAATTTCTTCAATACAAATTTCTCAACATCATTCCAAGACATTGCTACACACCTCATTTTGGATCCAGCTCTACTTTCTAGGCCAGATTTCACAATGTATTTAAGATGCATCAGCTTTGTATGTTCCAAGTGGCATCTTTTACTAGAGCTCCAGGAAAAAACTTCCTCAGGGACCATCCTTATAATGCTACCAGTGTGCTGCAACTGTTAAAAAGATCCTTGTTTCCAGGTAACTGTAGCTATGTTTCCACACATGTGAATTAGAAGATGCAGAAGTCACCAGAGGCCACACACCAGGAAAGCAATAGCTGCAGCCTAACTTCTCAAGGAATATATTACAAACTCCTTCAGCTAAAAGAAATAAGTCTTACAGCATTGTTTCTCTAGTACTTTTCTGTTTCATGATTTACCCACTTGCGTATTTCCTTCCCTGCACAGTCATCATTTTGGCTACATTTAAAGCACATTGCTCAACTCATGTAGAAACAGCTTTTATAAAGACTTCTTGTAGCTTAATTCCCCCTGGAAGCAAACCAGTACAACTGAATCTTACTTGAATCATACTCAAGATAAGAGAGTTTTTTGATGCTCACAAGTTATATCATAATGGCTTTCCTAAGCTATAAGATGCCATTTCCAGAGCTCACCTCCCCAGTGAAGACTCAAGTACTTTCTAAGCCAATACAATACTTGTGATCTGAATCAAGTAAGGCAATGTTTATTTGTGAGCACAATGCAAAGAAATACTTTCCTAAGTCATACATACAAACAAAATCCAATGAAAGCATTTAAGAATTGTTTTACTAGGACATTGCTCTCTTGACCTGAATGCTGAACCTTGCTCATAACTTTCCATAATTACAGAGTTTGCACAGAAGCATGGACCAGGTCAATCATGTATGGTTTACCTTTAGAATGAGGTAGTCGAAACAGAAACAGAGGTTGTTAAAACATTACTAAACCCAGCTTCAATCAGACACAGGCTCTGAAAGTAAGGCTCTCCCTTTATGTGCATATGAAGACCTCAGAGCTTCCCCTTTCCCTCTCAGGATTGCAAGCAGAGCATCAAGAGGAAAAGTTCACTACAAGAACTCTTGCAGTCGCAAGACTTCACCAAAATCAAGAATGGGGCAGCCTATGCTTGACATTTGACCAAAATTGCTTATTTAAAAAAAAATTAAAGGAAGCCTCTATTGGGGTAAGCACATTGTTGATGCCAGAAACTTAGCTTTGAGAAAGTCCCATTCTCAACTTCATATCCTAATACAACTACTTTTGATTTAAAGTAGGTTGGTCATCAGCTTAAGAGCATCTTACCTGTTTTTTTAAACCCTGCCTACTTTTCCTATACTGTACTCTTACATGTGAGTGTGATTATACCTCAACTTTGTTTCCTGAAGAGCATGTTCATAGCAATATTTAATGACCTATGTATTTTCAAAACAGAACACTAAGGGTTTAAACCTTCACGTGCTACCTGAAGTCACAGCATGACATATTTTCAAGTCTTAAAGCTGGAAAGATACATAAAAATAAAAACAATCAAAAGAAATAATTTAGAAACTCTTGGTTGCAACCTAAAGAACACCTGCATGTTCTACAGCAGATCAGCACAGCAAGGAAGCTACAGGACATCTTTCATGATAACAAATGTCACGTAAAAATTTGCCAAATGTTGATGGGGAAAAAAACTAGTGCCACTCTCACTACACTTCATGAATCGCTGCTCTCTTTGCCATTTCATACTGAGTCAGTTACTCCACCCCAAGCTAGATGTTTTACCTAACTCATGTAAAATTAACACCCTCATTTCCCAACCCACACACAGCCCAGATATGCCAAGTTTTTGATATTACCACTACACATCTTGCTGCTTCGTGCTTGCCACCAATACCTTCGGTTTACTTAGGCACTAAGTCTCTCACCTGAAGGGGTTTTGTTTAGAAGACACTGAGTTTTGTCACGTTGATAACAAAGTCACGTAGCTCAAACACCATCACCTTGTATTTCCATTCAACTGAAATAGGCCTTACTGGACTCTCTCTGAGGTTACAACTGAGAGGATATGGAGGCAGAGAAAGATAACTAGCTCAGAAAGTACATTTTTGGGAGCAGGAACTCAACTGACTTCCAATCTGCATCTCACAAAAGAGGTCTTGTTCATGATGGCTAAGAAGGACAGGCGCAATTTTTTCCACTTCCAACAGAAGTGTCCAGACCCAAGAGGAGTTTTTGATGAAGGGACAACTAAGGTTTCACAAAAACTTCTTCCATAACTAAACCACACTGCAGTAGGAGCTTCTGAACCTAGATTTTGATTTTAATCTGATCCAAAGCATCTCCAGGCAATTGCATAAATTATTTAGGTATTATCTTCACTATCTCGTCTTTCTTAGATAAAAGGAGGTGAATAAACTCACCCCCGCTAAGAATTAGGCTCCTTCACAGCCTTTGTCTGAAAACCACAAACTGTCTCCGCGGTTGGAAAGCAGATCACAACTAATCCCTAGTCCTGGATTAGGGATGAAGGAACCAAGCGCTCCACGAAACCTGGGCATCAGAAGGGCAGCGATGCACCCGGACCCGCACCGAAGGGGCGCGGAGCAGCCGGGAGGTGGGGATGGGACATCGTCCATCTCCGGACCTTGGGACCAGGCGCCGGATGCGGGGAGGGACACGCGGAGAGGCTGCGGGAGGTTGGGGGCTGCAGGGAGCACCGAGGGGGTTCTGCGGGGGGCCCGAGAGGGCTGCGTGGGGAGCACCGGAGGAAGGGTTTGCGGGGATAGAAAGGCGCTCTCCTTTCCCTGGGAGAAGGGAGCGGATGGAGGAGCGTTACCTGCCAGCACCGCACCAGCCGCGCTTTGTCCCTTGCCACCCGCACACAGCGATGCGGTGGGACCGGTCCCGGCGGACCCCGCTGCTGCGGGGGGTGAGCAGGGACAAGGCTGCCCGGCTGCCGGGGTGACCGCACACCCGCCCCGTCCCGCCACTCACCGCACATGGCAGCGCCACACGCTCCTCGCCTCCGCCGGCAGCACCGCCCAGCCCGGCTCGGGCACTGCCGCCGCCCCGGCCCTTATAGCGGGGCCGCCCCGGGCTCCACGGGCGGGGGGCAGGGGGCGGGGAGCGGCCGCTCCGCCCGGGCTCGGGGGGCGGGGGGCGGCGGGGCGGCGGGGGGCGGCGGGCGCTCCGGCGCCCCGCACGGGGAGGCGGGTGAGGTGTCGGGGAGCGAGGGCAGGCGCAAGCAGGGGATGCTGTGCCCCTCTCCGGCCGCAAACAGGGGATGCTGTGCCCTCTCTCCGGCCTCAAGCGGGGGATGCTGTGCCCCTCTCTGGCCGCAAACAGGGGATGCTGTGCCCTCTCTCCGGCCGCAAACAGGGGATGCTGTGCCCTCTCTCCGGCCTCAAGCGGGGGATGCTGTGCCCTCTCTCCGGCCTCAAGCAGGGGATGCTGTGCCCTCTCTCCGGCCTCAAGCGGGGGATGCTGTGCCCTCTCTCCGGCCTCAAGCAGGGGATGCTGTGCCCTCTCTCCGGCCGTAAGCAGGGGATGCTGTGCCCCTCTCTCCGGCCTCAAGCAGGGGATGCTGTGCCCTCTCTCCGGCCTCAAGCGGGGGATGCTGTGCCCCTCTCTGGCCGCAAACAGGGGATGCTGTGCCCTCTCTCCGGCCGTAAGCAGGGGATGCTGTGCCCCTCTCCGGCCGTAAGCAGGGGATGCTGTGCCCCTCTCCGGCCGCAAACAGGGGATGCTGTGCCCTCTCTCCGGCCGTAAGCAGGGGATGCTGTGCCCTCTCTCCGGCCTCAAGCGGGGGATGCTGTGCCCTCTCTCCGGCCTCAAGCGGGGGATGCTGTGCCCTCTCTCCGGCCGCAAGCGTTGCACGGGATCGTAGATGGAACGGTTCGGGTCGGAAGGGACCCTACAGCCCATCCAGTTCCGCGGGCAGGGATGCGTCCCGCTGCATCAGAGGGTCCAAAGCCCCATCCAGCTTGGCCTTGAACACCTCCAGGGATGGGGCAGCCGCGACACTGAGGGGCCGGAGCGTGTCCAGAGAACGGCAGCGGGGCTGGGGAAGGGGCCGGAGCACAAGCCCTCCTGAGGAGCGGCTGAGGGAACCGGGGTTGTTCATCCGGGAGAAAAGGAGGCTGAGGGGAGGCGTCATCACTATCTGCACTGCCTGGAAGGAGGCTGTAGCCAGGTGGGTGCTGGTCTCTTCTCCCAAGTGACAGGTGACGAGAGGAAATGGCCTCAAGTTACGCCAGGGGAAGTTCATATTGGGCTTCAGGAAAAATTTCTTCACTGAGGATTCTCAGGCACTGGAATCGGATGCCTGGGCAGGTGGTTGAGTCACCATCTCTGGAGGTGTTTAAAAGACAGGTAGATGAGGTGCTCAGGGATCTGGTTTAGTAGTGAACAGGTATGGTTGGACTCAATGATCTCAAAGGTCTTTTTCAACCAAACAATTCCATGATTCTCTGTAGAACCTGTGCCAGTGCCTCACCACCCTCATAGTAAAACATTTCTTCCTAAAATCTAATCTAGCTCTCCTCTCTTCCAGCTTAAAACCCTTTCCCCTGAACCTATTCCCTACACTCCCTGACAAAGAGCTCCTCTCCAGCTTTCCTGTAGCCCCTTTCCGTACTGGAAGGCTCTAAGGTCTCCCCAGGGCTTTCTCTTGTCCAGGCTGAACAACCCCAACTCTCTCATAGCAGAGAAGTTCCAGCCGTTCAATCATCTTCGTGGCCTCCTCTGGACTCGCTCTCATTTCTCACATTTGGAAGCAGACTCTTAGCACCCAGGACTGAGAGCGCCTGCAGCTGTGCTGAACGGGGGCTACCGGCCCCTGCCTGAAGGAGAGCCTTTCCCTGCAGTAGCAGACTGAGCTCCTGGCCAGCCTGTGTGGCCTTTTCCATTTACTTGGCAAGAAAGAAACTGCAGATTGGCTCCAGGAGCCTTTTCCAGTCTCTTCTTCCTGGGTTGGGCTTTCTGCGGGGGTGAGGAAGGCCACAGGCCCTGGACCGCCAGCATCGTCTGCGGGGCAGACCTCAATGCGGGTGGGTTTGGTCCTGCGGACATGGCCATGCAGCAGGCTGGAGCTTCACCTCCTCCTAAAGAATCCTGGGATCCCTTATCTTGACTTTTAAAGCCTTGTGACGTGCTTGGGACTGCAAGCATTCACTAAAGTCACCGAAGCCGCTGTTTCACAGACTCATAGAATGTCCAAAGCTGGAAGGTACCCAGAAAGATCATCAATTCCAACTCCTGTCCCTGCATAGAACAACCCCAACATTCACACCATGAAATTGTGTTTGAACCAACACTTTTTTAAAAATATGTGAAGTTTCATGATGATTCAGCCCACTTGTAGTTTCTTCTTCCTTATTGAAAACTAACAAAATATTTTATAGATATGATCCTTGTTACCTCATACCTAAAGTTGTTGAACCTCAAGCACAAGGCATCTTATTTAAGCTAGAGTGTAAGGACTCATTTTCTCTTGCATTTCTTTTTGTAGTTCATTTTTTACATGAACTAGTGTCTCCTTCAAACTTTATCACACTGTCTCTTGATGGAAAGGTTGAATGAAGGATAAAGGTCAGAACATCAGCATTTCAACCACAAAAAAATATTTCCTTTTTCTTCTGTAAATTTTTGTGGCACTTAAACAAAGGGAAACTATGTCTCAATTTTAAGGCAAAAATCTATATTTAAATTATATTCAAGTAATAGAATTAAAGAAATGTTAGAAAATCTGCTTTAAAATTTATTTAAAGGAAGGAATAAATTAATTGTAATTTTTAGTACCAGTGTGAAACAGCTATACACACCAGGCTCCATAAAAAACAGCTTTGTTTTCCTTCCCCTATCCCTCAGGATAAGACCAAACAGGCCCATGATTTGTCACCGTTTTAATCCCAGCTCTGTCACTGACCTGCCGTGTGATATCAGGCAAGTCATTTTGACACTCCATTCCAGTTTGTCTTGTCTGCTTAGGTTACTTTACTCCTCCTCTGAGGCAGTCTCTGATCTTGTTTCCCCTAGTCCAGCCCAAGCAGAGGCTCCAAATCTCAGATCTACATGCTAAGTAAAATTGCTATCTACATTAAATTATATAAAACAAACTTGTTTCTTGCTCCCTGTGCAATATGCATTTTAACTAATAAGTGATGCAGTGAGAATGAAGCACTTCTTAACATCACTGCAGCACTATAACTGACAAAGATCACAAGTCAGAGTCCAAAATTTCCCTCATGGAAGACATTTCATGTTTCCACATGATATTCGCAGGGAGAAAACTAAACAAAAATGAGACATAACTGCAAGTATGAGCTGCATTAATTAGTGGTTAATGTGTCACTTTGATAATTTAATAAGTCAACACTTCCCACACTCATCTGTCTAATGCCATTTGGCTTTTTCATGACTCCTTGGAAGTACATTAGAGAAAACACTAATGGTATTTACTATGGCTTTGTTTGGCTTGAAGGGACAGATTTTATAGCACTCAGATAAGATGATCAAACTGATCCCAACTTACCTTAAAATTTGTTAAAGTCTAGAAGCCAAAATACATGAAAGTATCATCTACCATAGAGAGCAATTCTGCTTTACTCTGGAGAAATGCTCTTCTGAGGAGACCACTAAAAACCCCAGAACATTTAGCACTTTTAACAAAGAGTTTGTAAATTGAAGGTCCTGTTTTCATGCTATGAGACAGGCACCTGAGAAGCAACAAGGAAATCAACTGATACAGCTTCCCATGAAAATCTGAACACAAATCTGAAAGATACTCTAGGGATTGGGAATTTTGCCCAGCTACTTCTTTCTTTTTTCTGTCTTTGTGCAAGTGATCAAAAACAGAAGTAGGAGATAGCAGGATGTGGTGTGGAGAATACTGTATCACTGTTTTAGTGTTAGGTAACACGGAAGTTGCCTGGGGCACCATTCGGCAAAGTCAAGGAGCAATGAAAATCATTCAGGATGTGGCTGGAAAGAAGAGGGATTTATGCTTACGCTGTCTCTGAGTCTAATGCAGGTACTAGTTCTTACAGCACTTATGATCTTCCCTGAAAATCAGCCAGCAGAATTTTAAGTACAGAGATTTCAAACTGCATTTGAATATTTAAGAGATTCAGATACATATCTAAATACCATGTTATGTTCCATGCCAGGCACCAAAGGGGACTGAATTTCCTCCTAAGAAGTTCTAGTAAATTCAGTTGTCCCAGGGAGTAAAAAGGACCAAAATACATTCATTAGCAAACAGGACAGAAAAAATTCAGTGGATATGAAGTGCAAAAAAGGAAGAACTGCGATAAATATCCAGAAAAAAAATAGGAGGAGAAGTTATGCAATAGAACAAGATGCAGTCACTGGTTTGGGGAGCTTTCACTGGTGACACTGCTGGGGTAGAGCCTGTCCTGGGAGGTGTCACTAAAACCAGTGATCTGGGGGTGGTACGAAGGATGACGAGTGACCAAATGGAAATCCCTCCTGCCTCCAGCACTTCCATGACTATAGCTGCATTATAAAACTCCTTTTAAATTACTCTTTTTGGGCTACTGCTTGAGTGAGTACTAAATTTTCTGAGAACTAGTAGCCTGTTGCCAGATTTAGACTAGAATACACAGCACAAGTTCTTTATTAACAGTGACAATTAATTATTCTAGTTATATACGTGTATAAAAGGAAAAAGTAACAAACAGGAGAAAAGGAACACTAGGAAGGATTCCCTTGAAGGTTTTTTTGCTTCAAAATCTGGACGTTGAGACACCAAAATAGCCTTTGTACATTACAGATCCTCCTCCTCCTCAACTCTTCTCCTGCACTTCTGCATTTTTTATGTATTACTCCAAATAAAATTATTTAAAACGCTGAGAAAAGCTGAGCACTCCCATTGCCATCACTTTAATACCAACAAAATGGGACAGAGTTATTCCCTACCAAGGCTCTCAAGAATATTTGGGCTGCCAGCTTGATCTGGATTCCTCTCCAGTTTCCAAGGGTGTCTGCTGTTAGCCAGGATTCACTCCGGTAAAGTGAATTTCACTAACAGAAGAAACAAATGTAAGGGGCTGACCTTGCTGGGATTTGAAGGATGTTGGGCTGTGCATGGTATAGTGTCTGTGTGCTTCAGGACAGGACACAACTACGAGTTTGCAGATAATCTGCAAGTGCCTTTGAAGTGGAGGCAGCAACACCTTTCTTCTGCTGAGAAGTTCAAAGGAGACGAAAACACGTTTGTTAAAGTGATGGTTGTCTCAGTGGAGGTGTCAACTAGCTGTTCACTTAGGAACTGTCTAGGACTAAGGAGTTGGTATTTTCAGTTTAAGAGTACATAGCAGTAATTAACAGCTTTTCATTTGAGAACAGAGGAGACTTAATCATCATTCACCTCTGTCAGACAGCTGTCTTTGAAATGCTAGAAATCATTCGTGTTAGGCGGAGTTACACATAAGTGTGAATCAATGTCATACCTATGATTGAGATTTAAGTAATCATGATTTAATTTAATGATGGCTTTTCAGAAGAATTGTCATCATGAGAATGTGTAATGTAAAACCAACCCGGTTCGTTAACTAGATTTGACCACTTCTGCATTTTTTATTATTGCTCCTAATAAAAGGGTTTAAAATACTGAGAAAAGCACATTTAGCAATAATTAATCTAAAACATTATGTTTTAAACCACATGAAGCATTTTACTAACTTTTTTGATATAAATTTCTCATAGCGGGGGCTGAAAATAAATTAATGGGAAGTGTCAGGGAGAAAAAGAAATGTTTGGAAATGTCTGTAGATTTTTCAAGTAAACTAGCTTTTGGTGCTGGATTAATTTTCTCAGCCTGTTGTGTGGTCCTTCTAGTCAAGAGTGAGAAATGCTGACAGAGCAATACCAATGTCCCTATACCTGCCCTCCCCTGCCCCCTTCCTGAGGATTAGGATCATCCACTTGGTATTTTTCATTTGTTCAGGATTCTCATGTCTTAAAGGGGGTTGCAGGAATCAAAGCTAGTTACCTACAGTAGCTGAGGAAAGCATGCCCATGTAAGAAGTCAAAAAGCCTAAATTCCAAAGATAAAGAAAGCATTAAAAGAAATCCTTATTTTTTTTTTTCTAGTATACACCAAATTGTGGCTTCACTCGAAGTGTTTGAACAAGGAGCTGCTTGTAAAATCAAAAGGTGCCACAGCTACTCCATATGGCCCTTGCAGCTAAATCACACCACAAGACCAGCCACAGCATCACCTCTCATTGCTCCATTAAAATAAAGCCTTGCACTTCTTCCTCAGTTCCCATAGATCCCTCCTGGAAGCAACCACCCTCCAAGGGCAATAATTTGGCACTTCCCAAGCTGCACTGGCTCACTCAACACCCCAGAGCAGGGTAAAGTTGAACTTCTACACTGCTCTGGTTAATTTTATTTCTAAGCATATGAACCCAGCTTGCTATCTCGGTAAGAACAATTTCATTCCATTCTTCTCTTGATTTGTTTTCACAGCTTTAATACTTCAAGGATTTAAACTGGCCTTTGAAAGGAACACCTTTGAAGCTAGAAAACAGCTTTGCTGCTGGCTGCCCTCTGGTTTGCCCTTTAGACAGTTCTCTGGCAAAAAGCTTCTGATTTTTGCAAATCAAAACCTGCTGTTTTCCAGAACACATACCTGCACTCTCCACAAAGCAAGTCACGGGGGTGCTAAACAGCAGTCCAGTTTTCTCCACCCTGTCAGCCCCCAGCATTGCTTCTGCCACTACTGCCCAGCAAGAAGCTGCTCTAGCAGCAACTGGAATGAACTGGAGGGAAGCAAGGAGCTGGGAGTACAAGTTGCTTCCATACAGTTCCTGTTATCAGCAGTTCTAGACCAAAAGAAAACAAATTGAAATTTCTGAAAGCAGCCCATATAACAAGATGAATCTGGCTTTACCTCACACGTTCAAATCTGCTGTCCCTGTCACTTCCTTCTACAGTCAAAGTAATCATCAAAAGATTACATACTGGAGACTAAAACACTACCCCATTCCCTTTTTTCTCCCATTTGTGATTAAAATAAATAAATAGGAGGAGCCAGATTCAAGATACAGCAGTAATTTTTAGGACTGTTGTATTTAACATTGCAGCTGCAGTGTTACTGTTTATTTTAAAAAAGAGGCTGAAAGTAAAGCACCTCATGCTTGAACACCACTAAACATCTACAGAAACTCCCCAGCTTTAATGAACATGTTAAGGGTTAGATAGATATGGGATGCTGTTGATAAATGATTGAAAGAATCTCATGTCACAGGTGGGTTGTTTTGAGACCCAGAGACATAGATATTACACTGATATCTGCTCTTGCCTGCAATTTCTGTATTTTTCCCTTTTTTAATTCTTGATACAAATCACAGTTACAGATTCTTTAAGTTGTTTTTGCTACAACTTATGATCTTGTTCTTATTCAAAGAAAGACAGGACAAGCTACGCTTAAATAGAAGTGTTTGTTCTCTTTTACTGCCAATTAATGACCCCTCTATATCTCAGTTTCTACAGTTTTGGGGTTATGAGATCTGGTATAGTAAAGCAGTTGTCAAAATCAGATTTGGTCATATTTGGATTGATGGAAATAAATACATTGCATATAGGAGTTTTAAAGATAACTTTTCTAGCACCAGTTCAGTTCTTGTGCAGTTCCTCTGGACTAAGGAACAGGAAGCTCCTAAGAAGAAATGATGCATTTGTTCACTGCACATGTTGTGTTGCTATAGGACAGGGTGATAGAGCAGGAGTTAGTGTTGATAATTAACAGAAACAAGTGCTGTACAACCTAAGACAAGTGTGCAGGGTGTTACCCTTAGGTTATCATGAAATGGAGTGAAAGTTGTGCAGTGACCTGGCAGCTTCCCTGCTGTGTCACCTGGGGTATGTGTCCCACGCCAACCCACCTCTGCTGCTGCCACCCGGCAGTCAGGCCCACGTCCAGCCATGCAGCTATCCCCAGCAGACTGTAACACACAGCTAAACAACTGTTATGATCAAGCTATGAATTGCACTGTTTTACTGCCAGTAAAAATTCCTTGTATTTTCCCTCATTTATTTATTTATTTTTTTAAAATGTAGTTTTCCATCCCAGTAAGCATAGGATTTTTGTGATACATTAAAATTAAAATCGCCTTTGGGGTTCACTCACTCAGATGGACTTTATCTACTCCTAATAACTCCAATTACTGAATGGATTTAGAACATTACTCTTAGGGTATCCAATGAGATGCCTGAAAGGATGACATCCTTGTGGGGATTTTTACACTGTTGTACTATAAAGTTGCCTTTGGCAACCAAAGTTGCCACTGGTATTGTTGTTGGGCTGTGATTATTTTTGTGGGAACATACCAGATGAAGTAAGCTGCAGGTTTACTGAAAGCAGGACATTCAGTTTTGAAGCAAAACATTGTCCTCAACTTGACCCATCACTGTACCCAGGCAAGTGGGAGACGAAATGATGGGGTTTTCCTTTGCAGGATTATTTTTTTCCCAGGTGCCTTCCTTAGCTGTAAAAGTACTATTTCCACTTTTAATTGTGCTTTTTGACTTGTGTGCTGAAACTGAGCACACATTTATTTATTGCTTCCTATATCATCTGCAATTTAAAGAGGAAAAGTCATATACAGAGTGACTATAACCTGGACAAAATTTAGAATTTAGGGAAGAACTGGGCGGGGGGGGGGGGGTGGGGGGGGGAAGTGTTGAGGGAGGAAAGAGGCCTAGATATTTCTGTTTTCTGTATTTTAGTTACATTTTAAAAGGAAATGGTTTTACTGTAAGAAAAAAAAAAAATACTCCAGTCATAACATTTAATTTCAGGGCAGATCCTGAAATTAATTTCAGAGCAGAACCTTTTTTATCTGTTGTACATTTTGACAGCAAAGACAAGCAGTTTTCAATTCAGTTGACCAAAGCTGGCTGGCAAACTTGAAACCAAAACAGCCCAATGCCCCATTTGCACAGCTGTGTGCACCAGACTCTCCTCCACCCCCCAGAAGGGATCAGACTCCACGTCAAGGCAGTTACCACCAGTCCTGCAGCAGGCAGACGTGATGATCACCATCACTTCTGGCTATACCAGCCATGAAGGTTCCACCCGTGTTTTTGAGGGAGGTAGTGCTCCAGTCTTCTAACCATAGCAGTGTTTGAACTGGTGCTTGCACAGCCACACACATGGCAATGTTATGGCCTAAGAGAGCATCCTAGTGCAATGCAGTCCATTCGGGTTCAGACCCTGGCCTCAGCTATGTTATGGTACAGCTTGGTTATATTTTAAATTAGCTCAAACACAGATAGGTGTTGAATTAAATGGCCAACATTTAACAGGAGAATGTGAGCTCATAAATCCACCTGGCGTGAAAAATTGAAATTTCTTCTAAGTATTCTAAATGAATGCAGTTTTAACTTGTATGTGCTAAAACTATCATAATTTTCAAATAAGGAACCGTTCTATTGTATATCGGATATCTTCCGAGTTCATTTATAACAAACAGCACTAAAAGAAGGCTGAAGGAACAGCTTCACAGTCTGTCTTGCATCTGCCACTGGAGTTGGAACAAGAATTTCAGTGCTGGGAACTGACGGGAAAAAGCATCGGCTCTCAAGCAAGCACTAAGGACCAGAAATTTGCTACTTCAGCTTTGCCGTGATTTCTGTGGAGTGTCATTTGCTTTTTGAACTGGGTCATGCTAAGGAAATCCCAGCTGAGTCTTTGCTTTTTCCAAGAAATGGAGGATTATCATCTGCCGTAATTACACATTCCAGTTTACAGAGAAACATTCCAATTTTGTTTTCTGTTAGTCACATTGTTTACTGGCTGCCTCGTAGCGAGGAGCACAGATGTTAAGTGAAGTACCAAGCCACAGCACCTTCTCTACATGAGAGATTGGAGATGAGGGCTGCCAAGGGGTTCGCAGGTCCTTAGCTCCAACTGGCAGAGTCATCACCCTGTACACGTATGGGCAAAGCTTTTTATGGCAAGACTTCTCTTTGAGGCTACTGTGACAAATTGATCTGCTTCCTCTATTTCTGCATATGGGGATAAAACCTAACTGAGCTTGGAATCCAAGAGGTATAAGAATGAGAAGCAGAAATAGGGTGTTTTTTTTTTCAAGCAACTGATTCTCCCAATATCAAATAAATTTACCTAACACTTTTAAAGTCCCAAGCAAAGCAGATTTGTTACCCTGTATTTACACAGGGCTTAAAGGATTTCCCAGACTGCAGGTGTGCGTAAACCATCTCAGCATTCACAAGCAACAGGGCCTCCAGAAGCTCAGGTTGAAATATTCTTTGTAGCTGAGGCACAGTGTGTGCTGAAAAAATGTAGCGGTAGAGGTTTCACATGCGAGTTTTCTCTCTTCACCTCTCTTTCAGTTATTGAAAAGGCAGCTCTCCAAAACCTTATGATTTGTTACTGTGTCATTGTGCTTGTCAGAAGGCTGTTGGCCCTGGACCAGAGCCCAGCCTCTCCCATGGCTTAGGAGCACATGAATGTAACAAGGTAGGAAATACTTGTTGTCTAAACGATGCTGGGAAGTAATATGGCAGGGAAGGGTGGCTCCTGGGATAGGCTTAGGGCACAGGACCTCGAGGAAAATACTCTAGAAATGAATTGCCAGGAGCTGGGACAATGCCAATGTCCCCTCAAATACGGGAAACTTGGGGCGACAAATCTAGATGATGGAATGGATGAAAAACCTACAAAGAGACCTGAGACTCTGAGAAGGGAAGAGGTCAAAGCAGAGCCTGGCTCAGAGCTCTGTGCCAGAGCAGCAGACCGACAGCAAGCCCGGTGCCTGGCTCAGGAGGCTGCAGCACTGCTCCACTTTCACTTGCACAAACATTTTTTCACTCCCCCCAAAATAATTCCACTTCCAGCTTTTTCCAGACACTCACATTATTGAAATGCAGCAGTCTTCTCTAACTGCCTAGAGAACAAACTCATCCAATAAAAAGTGCAAGCACAAAACTCCATCTCTCCAAGATGTGGCACCAGATGCCAGGACACATTATCAAAGAGCTTTGCTCCTGTCTCGAGTCAGGATGTCACAGGATAAAGTTTCACCATGCAGTTTTTATTTCTGTGCAGGGTTACCGTGTGTTTTTCAGTAGGAGAAAAAGATCTTTGTAGGGAAAACTGCATGGTTTGAACTCTTCAGTGATTAAATTAACATCACTTTTCCCGTCTCTTCCCCTTTCCTTTCCAAGGTTAGCACAACTGGAGACTTTGGTAGCAAGTACCAGGTTGATATTCTCTAAACAAACCTGAATTTCAGAGAAGCTCTAAAGAGTTCCTCTTCTAAGTAAAGGTTTGTCTCACAGATAAAGTAAACCAGGAAAAAGAAATTCACAAGTGTTTGATTTTTCTATCCAGTCACTTCTTTGGTGAAAGAGGGAAAAGAAACTCTTTCACACCCCTGGCTATGAAGTTTCAGCTCTGTTTGCGTTGACTCCTTGCAGCTAAGCCAAGGAATAGAAAAAAAAAAAAAAAAAGAAAAGAAAAACAACCCACGTCTGAAAATTTCCACTAATGAATTCCAGACTTCTGGACTGCAAAACTATCTGCTTTCTCCCAAGTCATGTTGTCAACAACTGAGCACAGCTGTATGAAGGGCAACAAAATATCATACAGTTACTTGTGTTTTCTACACCCCCAAATTTGCAGGCTTATTGAAGTGTGTTAGACAAACCCACCAGGTTCAGTGCAAGGCTTTACTACTGCCTTTACCTTTGCAAAAGCCAGCAATATTCCCCTGATGGCACAGGGCAGACAGGTAATGTAGGTGGCCAATCTTCACTGGTTTTGCACAATCTTATAGAAAGAGCCAGTAAAGCTCACAACCAGGGCTTTCATCACCTGACGTGGGGGGCAGGAGTTGGGATGATGCACATTAGTGATGTTAAATAGCTCAGTCTCCCCTGGGCTGTGCCTGAGTAGCACAGCAGCTCTCAAGGAGACAGTAGGCACATAGACAAGAAGAGGATCCATTGAGCTTATGGTGTTTGTCAAACCAATTCATTGCTTTAACATTGCAAACTGGACAAATTCTTTTGTCTAGCTCTGAGGCTACCAGTGCCATCTATCTACAAGTCTGCTAACTACTGTGTGCAGGGTAAGGGCAGAGCAGCAACCACCACCCACCATCGCACCCCTTTGATGCAAAGCAGCTGATGAAAGCACCAGCACTGAAACCTTTCTCCTCCTTTGAAAAGTAGCATGGGATCTTCAGTGACTCCAAAAGGATCATGATCACCTTTCTGTGCCTCACCTGCAGACACCAGCTCCAGCAGCACAAGGTCACACACTGGATGTCGTTTGGAGGCAAGGACATCATCCCTGAGACTCAAGAGAAGAGGCACCAGACTGAGCCAGCCTGCACCAGTCTACTGCCAGTACCACACGTCACTCCCATCACAAATCAGCCTGACACTTGTGTTGAATGGAGCAGGGCTTTTATCTTCTACCTCTGGGAGGTGGTGTCTTAAGTAAACTTTCTTCAGATACATACAATAAAGTGATTGTTTCTTACCTTCAGCCCAGTAAACACATCCTGATTGACTGCAGAGACTGAAAGAGCTTTATCCTAAATAAAATGTTTGCTGTGTAATTTTGGTATTTTTGAGAGCTCTGTCTCCTAGTGTAACTTCTTCCTTAAGAAGTCCTAGGTGCATTTACAATTTTTAAACAAATACAGACTAATTAATCAATAGAATTAATATAGAAATTTCAATGCACTAATAGGAGGGCAAGGAGAGCTGACACACTGTGGAAAGCTTCCGACCTCCTCCTCTGTTCTCTGGGCAAACCTCTAGAATGTTTTTTAATTTTCAGGTTTCCTCACTTCCTTTCTTACAGCCTTTCTTTTAGTAAGGCACAGGGGAAAAAGAGGCTTTGAGAGAGATATTTAGAAACTAAAATCACATATTTAGCATACAGCTTGTCAAATATTTCAAGTCAGAAATACCCAGCAATGCATAAAGACCTTGTGCTTCAATTGTTCCAGCCTACCTGAATATACTTTTTCCAGATAGGCTTGGAAAAATCACAGCCCAGCATAAAGCATATCTTTCCTCCTAGGGATAGAACTCCTATAAATTTCCATGAACAGGAATAAATAATATTTCAGTTATTTTACAGACTAACAAGATCCAAACCCCAGTCCTAGTCTCCCTCTCCCTACTCTTAATGGTGTAAAACACTGCTTATTTATTGCCTTGAGCCTGGTAAGTCCCCATTTGCCTGCTAACCCTGAACCAACTTAACCTTCCTCCTTTTTCTTTAAATTGACAGATGTACATGTACAAAAATCACTTCTCTTTCACAGGCATAACCAGTCAGATACAGTTTAGAGGGATGGTAAAGACTACAGCCCTTCAATATAGCCAAGCATCACCCAATAGTAAGACAAGTTCAGCCACAAGAAGAGTAATTTGTCTCGTCTACAGCATCTGAGAGCAGCTGAGTTCATTCACAAATGGAGACTATAAGCTTTTAAATTAAAAAAACACGAACACACAGCTGCTTTGGGAAACTTAGTTCCATTTTCCATACAGATGGCTTAAGGAGATAGGATGAGATCTGAGCTTTCAGAAGCACAAGTTACATTTGTGAATGTGGCATCCATCAGGCAGTCCCCCAAACCACTCTTTATATATAAACTGGCTCAAAACGGAGCAGCTCTCATGGAAAGGTTCAAGATAAGCACTGGCCTATGTTCTATGCTGCTGCACCAACCACCTGGGTTTGCCTTGCAGCAGGACATGGCCCCCAGGGTTATCCTGTGTATTATCCCTTGAGATAAAACAGACAAGAATGAACCCAGAGCCTATTTCTTCCTTTCTTGTTCAGGCTGGTGGTTCCTTGGGTTTTATTGCTTCTTATCAGCTCTGGCCAGGTGTTCACCTAATTTACCCAACCCTAACTGCTGGCCTTAGGGAATCCCTGACTGCTGGTCATTTGCATCCAGTACACATGTGCCTGTTTGCACTCAAATCTGTCCATTTTCCTTAAAGAGGCAATCAGCTGCTAGGGAAAGCCCTAAGAAAGCAAGTCTTTGTTGCTAGAAGTTTCAGAGCACAGGAGTGTGACGCTGCGGGCAGTACGTACACTTTGTAGGTTGGGACAAGGGCTGTCTTTTGTCAGCTGGGATCACAGATCTGCACAGATGGCTTTAATAAGAGATATATGTAGGACAGATTATTCACAGCACCTACAATTGTACATTTGTATTTGGTTTTAACCAGGCAAAGCATCTGCAGGGGAGATAAATAAAGTGCTAAATAAATATTCCTATTCCTGCTTATGGGGTAAAGGACTTGCCAAAGGCCCAAAGAAAGCCAGAAGCAGTGTGTGATGCTGAGGATGGAGCCCCTGTAGTGCCTCTCTCCCAACCACAAACCCATCTCTCATTTCTCAGCTCACACTTGAAAACAAAGGGTGATGAACTATTTCACTTTTCCATACAAGAGGTGTCCCGGATGATCTAAATAAGTAGGACCAGCCCTTTACAAATTTAGCTTCTGAAGACTCTTAACTCTTCTTGCCTTGCAGTTCTTACTTACTAGTGTGTTACTGGGCACTTGAGAAAGCATATCCAAGAGGGGATAAAATGCAGTCACCAAAAATAAAGGAGCAATTCGAGTGCCTTTGTTCTCTTTTCTTACTGTCCAGTGATCTGTATTGGTAGTGAAACATGACAAAATGCAATAAAAACTTCCTTCTTTGGTAACCTCTTGGCGACAGAAAGAACTAAGAAGATTCCCCTGAGGAAGCTACAGCCAGTTCTTTTTACCCTTTTATTAAAGGATCACCTCTAATAAACAGCCTTTAGTGGCAACTTAGAGGAGGTTTCAGTATTGACTGTCTTTTAGCAGAGCTGAGCTGAGTTCATTGGGCAGAAAATTAAAAGGCATGTCTGCAGAATTAACAGGAAGTACATCCTTTCCTGACATGCAAAAATGCAATTACTTTTTTGCCAAATTTGGCTTAGATTTAATCAAACGTGTTACGCAGATGGAGTTGCTTTCAAAAACAAATTAGCCATCCTAAGCTAACCAACCTTTAATGGTGCTGGTAGGATAGTAAGATACAAAATAAACTATCCACCAATATTAGTTATATTTTCTCTTTTCTGTAGATGTCTTTCTTGTCAGTTGATACATTACAAGGACATAACTGTCAGAGTAATAATAGTATAAGGCAAAGTTCAGCCTATGAGTTTCTGAAAATGGTAATTTCCACTATTTGCAGTACAATATTTGGGGCAAATGGATTCTATGCTATGCCTTTTGAATAAATGCTGAAGTATTAGGGTATAGAAACAGTGAATTAGAATATGCTTTTTCTCTATGTGAGATTTCTGATGAAATGCTGGTTGTAAATCTTTGAGGAATCATAAACTTTTCCAGAAATCAATGTTTAACCATTCCACTACTCAGCCAATTAATTGTCTTACTTGCGCTAAAAATAAGATTTTGTTATGATCATTCAGCTCTAGCCTTATGGGTATGGAAACACTTAGGTTCCTCTGCTTTTCTTATTTTGATTCAGGAAAAGAAAGAAGCTGGTCTTTTGATCCTGCATTACTCAACATGAAACTAAACCCACAGAATATTTTGCCAGATCTTTTGTGGTAAAGCAGTATCCTAACTGTTTGCAGCCAGCCCTTCTGCTTCCTTCCACAAAATGAGACATCAGAAGAATGACATTGGGAGAGGAAGCTAACAAAAGGAAGGTAGTTTAAGTGAAAATGGTTTCCCTTTCAGACCTTATTTAGATATCTAAAAAGTTTCCAAGAAAATGGCTTAGCACATGTGTTATATTCCCCAGCACTCCAGCTGTTAGCAGCTGGATGCAGTGTTGAAGCAGTTACTCTCATAGCAAATATAACAGCAATTTGCAATAAGGGTCAATAAGTATCCCAGGATGTAGACTGGGAGCCTAATTTTGGAATATAGCCACCCCCTGCCCCACATGACTTCCCTTTGAAGCACAATCCCACTACCCGAGATGCTGAAGCTCCCAGTCTGCAAATTGTTCAGAACAGGCTTTAAGCAGCTGATTTCCCGACCTTCAAAAAGCGTTAAGAAAAGACAAAGTACCCCTTAAAGGACATGAAATACCTTTCAAGTCCGCTTTCTGCTTGGAGATGTCTCCAAGGTGAACCCTGGAACTAAGCTTGTGGTGATTTCCTTTAGCTCTAAAGCTCCAGTTAGACCGGAGGAAGATGGTTCAGGGGTAAATGGGCTTTAGCAGATCTTATTTCAATCTCATGCTCCACCACCTATTTTTTATATAAATGTAGGTAAGTCACTTAAGTTTGGATCATTAAAAGTACCTGGGTACTGCTTTGCTGGGTATCATAATGCCTTGTGTTTAGGCAACTTGGGAATTTAAGTCTTGAGCCTCTAAAAGCAATTCAGCAGCACTTCAGCCCTCAGAAGCTGTGCTTTCAAATTACACATGGGAAGAGAGCTGCATGTCCTTGGGGAACTGAGAAATAAACCCCACTGAAGGTACCCACAAATGACCTAATATGAAAGAAGTTCAGATGGTACGGCAGCTGCTCAACACGTCTGTCTGACCTGGGATGTGTGTCTGACAGAAGGAAGAGGCAGTTCCCTCTGCCAGAGTAGCTGTGAACCCTCTCCAGATACCCATCTGTACAATACCCTAACCCATCCTTTCCCAGCCAAAACCATCTCGTGTTTATGCCCTCCTGTAGTGTGGGTGCTCAGGGTTTTCCCTTCTCAGTGTAGGAGGATGGGTTGAACTTTCTGGTCCCCACCAGTGACTATTGCCCTGACACACTCTGCATCAGCCATATGAATTCAGATCTGTCTGTACAAATGTGTTGGGCTTTATTCTACTCTTGCTAGGAGTTACTTCAGCTCTAAAGCAAGGCTGAATAGTTCTGCTCCTCACAAGATGATCTAAATATCAAATTTATGTCCCTAACCCTTTTTGAAGTTTTTTGATGAACTCTAGCCTGGAAAACTCTTCCCACGGCTATGCCAATTATGTTCTAAACCTTCTCTCTGGTGAAAAGACTGACAGAAAAAATGTAATTCCTTCCTGACTACTCACTCTGCTGTCTGCCCTTCCCTTTGTGTGTAGAAACACAGTCAAATGATGGGATTTTGTGCATCTTAGTGACACATACAGCTGAGCTAATGCAGGAAGAGGTTGTGTTCAAGATGGAAATGATCCGCTGAAGTTGTAGCGTCAGGTATTGCCCGTCATTGTATTCCCGTTGGGAATTACATCTCATCATATTCTTCTACAGCAAATATAAGCTCAAGAGTAGACTCAGCTAAGCAAGCAGTAGGGAAAAAGTGACCTACAGAAAGTCCAAACCATTCTCTAGCCAACCAATTGACATGAAAGCTGGTGGATTTGAAGATAAACTACACAAGCATGCAGCTGCCAAAGACCTGTAAACGAACCACAGAAATACACAGCGCCCTATGTGTGTTGCTGAAAAGTTACTTGTAATCGTGTTGCTGAATTGCTTGTAGCTCCTCGGGGCAGAATCCAGCTGATCACAGAGAGAATGAACTGTCTGGTGGCATCTTCCTGACTGCTTGTGGCTGTGACTTGATTGCCTTTGTGTTGTCTACAACCATACTTTGAGTAACCTGGCTCATCTCCTTTTGCCAGGTTATAAACCTGTCTAAAGTGATAAACTGTAAGTGTAGCTGGGCTGGACCAGTAGCATAGGTTCAGCCTTGTGTTTAAAGGGTGGGCCTGCAAGGAAAAGCAGGGAAGAGCACAATTTGGGGAAACACTAGAGCTGAACATTATGGTTCGTTCTTGATGTTCCCAATAAAGATCAATAGTAGAAGACTTAAAATTGCATCATCTCAGTAGGGACTGATGGGAAGTGTTAGGATTCTGCAGCAGAAATGGATCCTAGAACATAGCTAGAGAGGTGATCACCATTTTTAGATACTCCATTTGAACAACTATTCAGAGGAAACACCTCTGTAACATCTGGTGTTGTAACACCAACTCTCTGAGATCATCACTGCCTTTGCAGAAAAAGGTCTTTAAGATAACAAGGAGGGTCAACTTTTTAAACAAGATAGCAGACAATAGGACTAGGTCTGAACTGCTTCTCAGAGAGACACCAGGCTTATAGCAGGGCAAGCCATTTTACCAGACACTAATTGTAGCAGGTAATGTCTTCTACAATGACATCATACACAGAGCTAGATTTTGGGGTTGGGAGAGCCTGTGTTATGACAGCTCAATGACCTTCATTCACAACGCAAATTCTATCAGAACTGTTTTTTTTTTTAATCTGATACTGCAGATTGCACAGCAGTTTTAACCCTCATGAAAAGAGTTTTCTTCTTGATCTTCACCATTTAACTGAGCCAGTCTTAACCTTTCCCAGCAGGGCACGCTGATGAGAGCAGGATGGGATAGTAGGTTCTGCTTTCTGTACAGATCCAGACTTGCACATTAGCTAAACCATATTTGCTCCAGGGGAAAAACTGTTGATATTTTTTTCTTCTTTTCCATCTTCTTTTTCTTTTCTCTGGGGCATCCATCCTCACATCTGATCCTAACACTCTGAGCAACAACATCAGTGTGTGCATGACGCCACTGGTGAGGTAGGATTCTTATCAGGAACATCAGCAACAGCCAGAACTTTAGCCTCAGAGCTAAGTTACTCAGTGGCCATCTGAACATTTAAACTGAGTGTTTTCTTTTTCGACTTCCACCAAAGGGTGTTTGTTTTTATCCACTCCTTTTATTTCCTCAGTAGCAGCAGAGATGTTTTGAGTAAAGCAAGGGGGATACTTCTGATTGTTTGGATTCTGTTCAAGAAGGATAGATTTATGTGCTTACCCTGGAATTGACTTATTGAATCATACTTGTGAGCGGAGCCAGGGAGCCCCCTTGCCTCCCCCAGCCAGTCCTCATGGCTCTGCTACAATGTGGTTTTAATTATAAGCAGGAGCCACTGCAATGTTTTCTTCCTTACTACAGTATTTTTCATTATGCAAGCAGGAGGAAAACTGCGAAAATCAACCTTTGTTAAGGAATGATTTGATTAAATCTACTGGGGGACAGAAGTGCTTTTAGACATATGTGTAGCTGTGTTAAAAATGCAATGATGGAGAGTAAGTAGAGCCTTACCCTGTGTGTACAGTGGAGCAACATGATTAATAAGGATTCACCGACAATGCACCTCAAGGCTCAGTTTGGATCTTTGGTTTGCCCCAGGTTATCCCCTGTAGTTCAGGCATATTTATTCAATTTGGTTATTTCAGTAGTGATCCTACCAAGGAACACCTCTGCTTGCCAGCTCTGAGCAAAACCGACAAAATGCTTCTAGAGAGACAAAGCTGTTGAACAAATTCCTCTTCGATTTCATCTTTGCTTGGGCTTTCTTTTTTTGTGCTTTCAGAACATGAAGGTTAATCAAATCCAAGATATCTCTCTTGCTTCTGTCATGTCACTATAATGCACTCTGGAGGAATACCAGGATGTAAATGATCATTCTATTGCCTGGAGGGAGAGAAGACAGGGATGGGTGAAGAAATAATTGTGACATTTTGGTGACAAAAATATTCATCCCAGCAACTTTCTGAGCGGCTGTGCTTTCGCAGGGCTTTTCTGCCAGCTTCATTCATGTCACATTTGCTCTGCCATGAAGGATTGGAGCCTAACTCTTTCTTCAGCAAACCATTCCTGTATTTATATTATCTGCAAAAAAAAAGCTGTGACACTGGTAGAGTTATCAGTCTTGTGCATGTCAGCCCCATTCACCCCAGTTCCCATCTGTGCTTGGAACAACAGCAGCCAGGCAAAGGAGACAGCTTGCTCCAGGCAGTGGGTTGCTGTGAGCATTTCAGCACTGCCTTTTACCCCTCAAAATTGTCCCACTAAATCTCTAAAATAGTAGTAAAGCTTGGAGGGATTTCAACCTCCACACCCCTTCAATATTTGTCAGAGAGACTGATATAAATCGAATCACAAGCGTTAGCATAGTGGTAGAGGATAAGTTTCATGGGATGAGAGAAACATCTCCTGTTACCCTCTTAAGGGGAGAAAAAGTGAAGGGCCGTAGGGCAGAACTGCTCTTTGATGTGTCAAGTATAGCCACAAGAGGTTATCTAAAACATCTGCTGTTGATTTGTGTGACCCTGGAAGCGGGCATCTTCCACACAGCAGCTTTGCTTGTGCCTTTCTTCATCTTTCTCCTTTTCTTTTTCATCTCTTACTCCTTCAGTATGAGTTCATTTAGAGGAAGCTTTACTGAGCAATATCCTGGTTTATATGATATTTTTACTTTAATGAGGATAAGAAATAATGAAGCTGAGCAATGAAGAAGTCTGTCTGAACTTTTGAGGTTTCCATGGGAATTCCTGGTCCAGGGTTCACGTACCCCTCCCACAGCAGGCAGTCATGAGGTAGTACTTGATGTATGAGACATGACAGAGTCACCTTTCCAGAAACAAGACATTCCCAAATTCATATATTTTCTCCTCTGATACTTCCTTTTCAGCTGTGGCTTTGCATGAGATAACTCAATTCTGTTGGTTTTTAAAGAAAACACAAAAACTAGCAGATATAATGACTTAGGATATTAAGCAAGGAACCTTACACAGTTGTAACCACTTGAATCATTCTCCAGATGTACCTAGAGCATCCCTACCACGTTATATGAAATTTTATGGGGCAGAGAAGACCAGTTGCTGTGTCTCTGACAGAAACAGCACTGCAGAAGCTCTTCTGGAGACATATTTTCAATCTAATAGCAAAGCTTGGAGCAGTGTGACATTTCTTGCACTGGGTGGGACGAATGATATTTCATTAATCATTGCTTGTTTTAAAGTTACATCACTGTCTATGAAATTGAAAAACAGAGTATGTTGTGTAGTTTCAATAGGTTTGACCATCAAGTTATGCAAGTCAGTAGCAGGGGAATGGAACAGGCGTCCTCCTGGGCTGTAACACCCAGAGTGGTTTTTGGTCCTACCTAATGTCTTTTTCATCTGAAAGTGGCTGTGTCTAAATCACTCTGAAAACGACACAACTGAAAAATTGTGTCATTTACTTCAGCTTTACCAATGGTGATGTTGAATATCAGTTTGTCCCAGCAAAAAGACCTCTATTTTTTATGTCTTAAAAATCAGGCACAAAACTGCTGGGTGAGGCCTGTTAAAATCTGTCAGTGATATTTTAAATAACCAACGTGCGGGATTTTCAAAACTTGCCATATTTGTGAATAGGAGATAGATAACCAACGCTCTGCAAATTGCCAACACCTTGCAGTGGTACAAGGCCAGACTGGCCATTTTCAGTTATGACCCTTCCCCACTCTTGTATATTGCTCAAGTACAGGAAAATCAATACCAAAAGGAGGGAGGAGTTCTCTGAGCGACCTGGGCTGTGCACCACCGGGTACTCAGATCCAGTTTGCATCAACGAGTCTTCGTAGATGTGGGCTGCTGTGGAGGAAGCAGTTTTGTACACCCAGCAGAAGACAGGATCCTGCAGCAGATGCTGGAATATTCTTGCCAACCTTTAGCCTGGAGAGGCCGGCTGAGCACTTGGAGTTTTGTCCGCTTCTTGTTCCTGTTGAAGTTAGTAGATTTTGGCATCATTCTCCATGGGCAGCTTAATCAATCTTCAAGGGGGGGTTCTCCCATATGTGTGATTAAGCCTGTGTACAAGCTCCTGAGTCAGTATTTCATCGGTCATTCCTTTAATTGAGTTTGTACTTTTCAGACATGAAAAATAAACATTGATTTCCTTTGTTAAATGGACAGCAATAAACTGGGGTTGCATACTTTTATTATCAGGAAATAGTATAATGGTCAAAAGTCAGAAACATGCAGTTTAGTACTCTGTACATCTAACCCTGGGATGAAACCATCCCATTATTGATATCAGAAAAAGGCTTTGCACAAGAGTGTTCATTTACATATGTATTTACACTCATACATGAAGCAAGATGTGGCTAACCCATAAAAATCTAGAGAATGATAAAGCAAGAAAAACAATATATGAAATTATAATCTTCTCCATCTACAATATTCAGCTACATCTGTGTTGGATCAGAGTTTGGCTGATGAGGACAAACTTTCAGAATATGTTGTTCCCTTTTTTTTTGTCTTTAGGGAATTGGGAGCTTTTGCTCTGTGTATTCGTAAGCTTTTCTTTTTATATTGCACAGAGCTCAGCAATTACAGTTATAATGTGGTAGATATTTAGGCAGGTGAAAATGCTATATGGCTTTTTTTTTTCATATATTTGCAAACTTCGTGTGCCCACAAAGACTTGGGCTGAAAGGTCCTCACATAATCACCACATGGCTGGGAGGCAGATTCCCTCCTATTTCTGAAGTGGAAGAAGTCAAGATGTTAGAGCCCGATATGCCACAGCAGCAGCCAAAATCATCATTAGTGGAGTTCCAACCCCAAGACTCCAATATCCAAACACAGACAGTCTGAGACTCTACTGTCACACCAGGAGTGGAGCTGGGCAGCCCCTGTAGTAGCCTGGAGCAGAAATGTCTATCGAGAAGATGGTTGAAGTAAATAAAGAAAACACAAAAGCCAAGAGAACAAATAGCTGACTACATTCTGAGAGTTAAGATCCAAGGCTCAGAATACATTGTCTGTTGTATAATGCTTCGTAATGAATTTCGGTGTAGTCCAATTCTCATCCCACTTTGAAGAGCAATTGTTTACCAGGTACAGTGTCAAAAAGCTCTTTCAGTGGCATTTGTTATCTATTGAAGTGATTTCATGGCCAAGAGCAGACCATGCCCATTCAGGCCTCTCAAAGAGGTATTTTGTAATTGAGAGAGGGCCAGTTTCCACGTGCTTGAGGGCTCTCTTCATTTCTAGTCACATACTCACATGGCAGTTCATGTAACCTGGTAACCCCTGCCCGAGTCTGCAGCAGGCAACGTTCCCAGTGGCCAAGTTAAAAGCCATGGCCTTTTTAATTGCATATCTATCTCCTTCTCCTAAACCATAACTATATGCCTGATTGGAAATCTGGGTTATAGCAATTGTATGGCATAATCAGCCTGAGGTAAAGCACAGTCTGGCAGTAGTGATGCTGGAAGTACCACACTGCAGAGCCACAGTGACAGTGTCAGAGTGGAAGTGATTCAATCAGTAAATGTCTTAATCAAAATAGTGAGGTAATTCTGATTGTGGAGCCCAGGTAAAACTGGCTGCCCTGTCCTTTTCTCCCTGTTATTTTAAATTCTTTTTTTGTGGGAGGTCTTGCTGGGATGTTCCTGATTTGGAGATCAGTGTTTTGCATCATTTCCCTTCTAAATCAGATTTGCTCGCTCTGTTGTGGTAAGCAGAGAGGCATTATAGTAGATCACATTTGTTTAGGTTCTTGGATTTTTTTGATGGTAACTACTTACACATCCCCTTTCTGTAGCAGCTGTTTTTCTGGAACTTGCATCTGTGGCATGTTTTTGGGGCCAGGAGATAACAGATTTGTTGCTGTATGTAGACATAATGTATGTTGTCAAGATTCATATGCAGTGAAAATCTGCATCCCTTCAGAACGCACCAGGGTTTATTTATTTTCCCAGTTTAAACATCCCTCAGTGATCACTCGCTGCCTGGAGTGTGACACAAATCCTGTGGCAGGATCAAGGAAGCTGATAACACAGGAATATTCAAATCACTAAGCCAGTTTTGGCAGTTGGGAAGCATTTTACACCTACAACTTGTGCCTTTTTAAGGCAATAAAATAAAAAAATTGTAACAGGCTGCTATTCAGTTTCTTGTGATGCTTAGAATGTTCAGCCTTAGCTAATCTAGCCTGGTAAACTGGATGGAGCACAGTTCTACCCATAAAACAGGGGGTTTGGGTATACTCATACAGCAAAGCCCCAGGACAACCAGCCAGATTCAGAGAGACTGGCACAGAGCAGCATGTGAGAGAAACAGAAGACATTCCCATGTAACTTACACTATTTGATCCACCATGAGGTTGGATTCCCAGGTTGACAAAACTCTACTGAGCTCTCAATGTCTCACATTGAACCCAGTGATGTTCCTGGGGGTCTGGATCTGAATCTCTCCCACATCCATGGCACAAGGTGGATCTGATCAGGGATGGGCAGATCAAGTCCCTTCCACCCACAAAGGCTGCTCATACATGCTGCTTGGTTTAGTCTTTTGAAAGTGCAGAAGCTGCAGAAGCCTTCCTTACTTTCCACCAGCTCAGGAGAGAAGGGAAGGAAAAGTGGCAAAAAACATGAGAAAGGCAGAAATAATGGACTTTAGGGGAGGGTCTCCTTCACTTGATTAGTTTCATTTACCCTGTCAAGAGTCAGTGTCCCATACGAAATGCATCAAAAGGAAACTCAAAAGAAGAAACGATTTTTTTCTTGTCCCAAATCCAAAGGAATGGAGGATTTACTTAAATTTAAAAACCTGAAGCATTTTCTTTTTACTCCAAGCCTAATTTCCTGGTATTTTGTCTATTTTGTGGAAGATCTTAAGGTCCCCTCTCAGTCTTCTTTTCTCCAGGTTAAACGGAGCCAGGCCTCTCAGCCTTTCCTCATAAGAAATGCTCCAGTTCCCTCATCATCTTCATGGCTTCTGCTCTCCACTCGTTCCTTGTCTTTCTTGAGCTGGGGAGCCCAGAACTGGATGCAGGACTCCAGATGTTGCCTCACTAGGGCAGAGTAGATGCGTCGATTAAGCAGTTTCCCCAGCTGAAGAGACAACACTGATTTTGCATTAAAAAAGGGAAATGCCAACCCAGCAGTGGAAAAAGGAACTACTGAGTGCCCACGTCACACGGGAGTTCCTCAAAGACACATTTTGAGAAATGGTATCTTCAGTATATAGGAGTGAGAATGGACACTGACTGCTTGCTATAAATACTTGGGAAGATAATGCCTGTGAGAGAGAAGAGCTGCTTAAGAGCAGTTTTGGCAGGGGAACAAATGAGGTTAACTGACCACAGACCAGTTCAGGCTGGGAATCAGGGGCTTTCTCACCACCTGAGCAGTGCGGTTGTGAAACAGCCTCTAACAGGCAAAAACCCCAACAAAGCACCCCACTGTGGGATTACCCAGGAAGGGCTGGGCCCCAGGGTGAGTTGTTTAATCCCAAATTTATGTCACTGTAAACCCTTGAAGTAAGTGCCACAACGTGGCAGCTGTTTTTCAGCCCTGCAGGTATCACAGACTGAGCCATAGCAGGGGATGCTCCAGCTCCTCTCCCAGTGCCCCATTCCTTGCACCACCCTCCAGGCAGGGCTGCTGAACCCACTCTCTGGCTCCTGCTTCCTGCAGCACAGAGGCATCATGCCTTGGAGAGAAACTTGTCTCTAAAATAGAGCAAAACTGAGCTGAGCAATGCTAAAGAATTAAAAATCTTCATGTGCTGCTGATGCTCTGGAGGCAACCGAGGCATTGTCCTCAGTGTAAACCAGAGCAGTCCCATGGCTGCTTCATGAGGGTCTGCAGAACAGACCACCCTTCCTACCTTCTTCCTCCCTCTGCTCTCTATCTTCCTGGTGTGTATTCACCCAAGGGTAAGAGGGGGCAGGCATCACAGGGATGATGCCTATCACGGAGACAGATGTGGGGTTCTGGAGGGCTTGTTTTCAGCCTCCTTTGTGGTCTTTTCACTGCTATGTGAGTGGTTCAAAGAGACGTGGAGGTAGGGTCAGTACCCTCCCATGCTGGGTGCTGTATGTCTGGAAATGGAAAGGCAGGAGGAGGGAGCTCTTCCCCAGCTCCTATGCAAGGGTTACAA
Organism: Tapera naevia; assembly: GCA_033556795.1. Taxonomy (NCBI): domain Eukaryota; kingdom Metazoa; phylum Chordata; class Aves; order Cuculiformes; family Neomorphidae; genus Tapera; species Tapera naevia. The sequence goes on along the minus strand of JAUMJJ010000272.1, from coordinate 2,918,158 downwards.
TCTGACCCTTGAAAACAAAGAATGTGAAGTCAACTTGTGAGAATTAGAGATGTTAGGAATTGGATTTTTGAGAGTTTGTTCTGTGCTTTAAAAATCCCACAGTCAGAGAGGAAAAAAAATGCACCCATGCAATCTGAAGCTCTTTTGGCTTCCAGCTTAGCTCAGGATGACTGTGGCACAATCGATTCCAGATGCTGAATTTCCGGCAGTGGCTGACACACACACACACACACACACACAATTCATCAGCTCCACGGGCTCAGACATAATCCCAGACTGCTACAGACAGCAGAGACTGGCAGCATGAGAAAGACAGACATTACCAGCTCCTGAACTCATTCCCTCTGGACCTGACTAGTGCCCAGGCTAGAGAATATTTTGGGTATTTTATGACCACACTGGCAGGATGATGTGGTGACGTCCCCTGCCTGTGGTAGCCATGAAGGAGCCAAACACATTGCACCGGGAGCACCAGTTCACAGAGTTTGGAGTAACATCTTTTCTAGCCCTATGGGATTGCAAATAGGATCAGGATCAGGCCTCCAGAGGTGTAGCTTAGTGATAAAAGTGGCTGGTTAACCTGTTGCTGGTTGAAGGCAGAAAATTAATGATCTGATTCCTATTCTAAATATTCCAGAGAGGGCTAATGATGATTAATCTGTTGTTACAGAGTTGGTCTTTTATGACTCATTATTTATTGCTTGTATGACTGCACTCACTCGTGACACCTGTTCCTCTTGGAGATATCTATCACCTATTAAATCTCTGTAAGTAATTTAGTAGGGTAACTGTCACATATAAATAACACTCATGTCACTTTTTAATATGATGAGTGACAGTGACATCAATTGACAATGCATAATCAAAATTTACAAGATCAAAACCTCCTGATACTTTTTAGACCTTGTATTACTGCTGCCCAGTATCAGTAACAAGAAGCAATGAAACTGTAGCATCTCTCTGGCATGTTGAAGGAGACCTTTTCCACTCCTCCTCAGAACCTCTGCTGCAGACAATAGGCTTCAGGAGTACCCACAGGCACGGGTCTGGCTGGAACTCAGCACAAGGTCAGAGAAAGCTGCTTTTATTAAGAATTTTTACTATGAAGATAAAAATTTGCAATAAAATATTAGCAACTGCTTTAGGCTGGGATTTCCCAGAAACTTAAAGGGCAATAGGTCCCTAAATCCCACTGAACGGGTACCCAGCTCTTACAGGTTTCTCTGAACAGCCCAGCCTTCACTCTGACTCATTACCCATTCCACTGCCATCATTTCTTCATAAGCTTTTGTTTAAGTTATTGTGCTCTTGATTTCCTGTTTCACAATCCTTTGGTGATGCCAGCAAAATATATTAATTCAGATATCTGGATTTGCATTTGAACATTTAAAGGATTAAAATTAAACACAGCTTCTCCTCGGCTCAAGGTGATCAAAGGTTTAGTACACACATTTCAGATTAATATTTCTCCTGACTGTCATTTGCCAAAACCCACGTGAAAGAAACAAAGGCAACTGGATCTTTACCAGATATGTAAATACTGGGGCAACCCCAAGTCTAGCACAAACAGGTTAATGTCCATTAATTACAGTGAAGATAGCACTGGCTGCACAGTTTGTTAGTTTGATCCTGAGCACGGAATTGCACCGACCAAAGTAAGGCTGCACTCACTGTGAATAACGAACTCCCACAGCTCAGCCCTGTGACTAAGGGCTGCTTCACCACCACCGTCATCATTTCATCATAGATGAACCTTTCTCTTTTTTGTCAGCAAGAAGCTATTTCTCCCAATAGATGAATAAAAGCAGGTTAAGTGGGCGTAAATCTGGGCACGAGCGAAAGATCCATCAGCAGAAGTATCAGGTTTGTGGGAAAGGCTTGGAGACACTCGACATCAGGATTTACTTCTGACTTGACTGAGCCTCCAGAGCCTCTGTTATGCAAGATTTCTCTATAGAGTGCCCAGGAGCGTGAAGGAAAAAAAATCCCAATAGCTGTGAAGCATCTGGACTGCCAGGAACATCTAATTGCAAAGTAATTCAAGTGCTAATGCCAACATGGAACAAAGGTGACTTGCCCACAGCACCCAGTGGGCCCATGGCCAAATTGGAGCAAGGATCCCAGCTGCCTAAATCCCAGCCATCTGTATCTCCAGACAAAAGATTTCTATGGGCAAGAGGGATTTATCTAGAGTTCCTCAAAGAGATTTTTGCCCCTGATTTGTGTATGCACAGCCCACCCTCACCAGTTTAGCAACAGAATCTGGCCTTTTCAGTGTCATTTCCATTGCAGATTAGCAAATATCTTAGAAAAGAATCTGGTGTCAAGATGTTTGTTGTGGTTGGTGGTTTGGTCAGATGGGAATAAGGGAAGTTAATTCTCTAGGGGGATATGTGTGTAGTCCTAATTCTTTCTTCTAACCATGTGTCCGGCCAGAGAAATCCACAAACATGCAAGATGGTAACAACTGCAGCCAACAGAATTTTTCTAATTGTTTTTCTGTGCACAAGATCTAGTGTTTCTGTACCTCAGATTCCATTCCAAGTCGATGGAAAGGCTCCCATTGGCTGCAGCAGGCTCTGGGTCAGGGCCCCGGGACAAGAGGCAGAGCAGTGGCTCCATTTACATTAGAAATTCCACCCTTGAGTGCAACGCTTGTTGGAGGAGTCCCATTCCCTCAACATGAATCAGCTCCCAGTGCTCTGGCCTCTTGTTCCAATCACTTGTCCAGCCAGTGACATTTCGGGTACATAAATAATTACCTTTTGGACTCTGGAGGCAACACTCTCCCTGCCATCCATCTCCTGCCCCCTCCCCTTGTGTCTAGCACGGATCTACAGACTTTTTGTGAGCTCAGGTGTGAAAAACAGGCTGGTTCCAAGGCCTGGAGTGGAAACTGGAAAACAAACCAAGCTAAATAAAATATCCAAGCTAGGCACTTTCTGCATATGAAGCAACATGTGCTGCTATCCAGAAAGCCTGAAGCCTTTTTTAGACTCCAGATGAGCATCTTTACTGGTGATGGCTGTTACTTGGGTGATTTTCTGTTTTTGTACCCAGCACTGAAAGATGGGGATAAATCAGAAAAGAACCACTTATCTTCCAACCCAGTCAATACTTATAACCTCTCTTCTCTTAGTGATGGTGCACATCTTTTTCTCCATTTTAGGACATGCCCTGAAAGGTGGAGACTGCTGAGTTTCTCAAGAGGGAAAAGAGCTCTTTTTAGCTACCGCAGTTTGACAGAACCAGCATTGCTGGAAGCTATGAGTAATCCAAGAAGGACAGTTAATATCCAGCAAGCAATATATCCACTTTAGATAGTGGATATCTGTATTCACTATAGATAGTCCAGGCAGCTTGTTGTGAGTCAACTCTTGTACGGGAACATCGGCTGCAGGGGAGAAGCACAGGAGGGAGGGAGGGAAGGAGAGGTCAGGGTGGTTCTGCAAAGGGATGAGGGAACGCATCCTGCAGCAGCTGATGCTGTGATACAGCTTGAGGACCTCCTGCCCACCTCTCTAACTTAGTGGCTGAGTTACTGCCAGGCTCCAGGCAGCCTGATTGATGTTGCATAGACACTGAAATGGCTCTGCTGATATCTGCACGGTGCAGATGTAGCCTCAGACCTGAGACCTGCCTGCATTTAATGTGGCTGCAGCCCAGGTAGGTGGTCTGGAGAAAGCTTTACGTTGCACTTCCCTTCAGCAAAGCAACAGGGAGAAAAGTGGGTGGTGTTGGCACAGGGTTGGGGAAGCTGATTAAACCTGTGAATGGAAAGGAAGGGAAACCTGGCCTGGTTTAGGTGCAGGTGGCAGCAGGGGACAGATATTGTCCCCATGTTGGGGAAAGAAATGACAGCTGAAAGTGAACAGAGGGAAAAGCTGGCTCCAGCAAAGTTAATGGTAAAACTTCCAGTGATAACACTGCATTTCTTAAAAATCTCACTGCATTTCATAAAGATTTCTCATCCATGGTTATTAAAACCCAGGTGCACTGCTCATTCTGAATAAAATGTAGTGGATATTTAAATTCATACAGTTTGTTGCATTTATAGTGTGAATAAAGCTAAAGCCTATAAAAATGAGGCATTTTAGGGAAATAAAATCCTTCTCAAAGTTTAGTTAACACAGGACAGATGTTTCTTCTCCTACTGACAGTCAGCAGTTCATAATAATGGAATTTGCTCCGTTTTTAATTAAAAAGACTAGTGTTCATTGAAAGGTGAATAAGGATAGACGTTTGGCAAAGGACCTTAAAGTATATTTTGAAAGCAGCCTGTTTTATTTCCACACTCACAGCTGCTCATAAGTCTAAATCTCTGAACTGACTCTGCTGCTTTCGTAATTAAATACGATAGATCCCCTTATCTTCTCACTCTGGAAATGGCTCGGCATCGAGCGCTCTGTTAAGCAACTTCATCACGGATGGGCGAATGTGGGTAATACGGGCTGGTTTGGGTTGGATCCATTCCACTTGCTGGAAAGCAACTGGAAACAATTTTCTACCAGAATGGTGCTACTCTTTGTCATTTGACATCAGGCAGAATCACACCACTCGCCTTTCGAAACGTCATAAGGTAAAAGAGAGCGATGGACGCTTTCTGACTTGAGGCTGAAAGAGTCTATTCTGTGCCCCCCTCCCCAGCAATTCTGCCTCCCCGGGAGGAGTCCAGGCAGTGTGGTCACATTTCTCACAAATGTGTGTGGTCACATTTCTCACACACTGCAGCAGAAGGAGCATCTCAGAAGTCTGAAAAAAAGGAGGCCAAGCCAGGCTCAGCCAGCACAGGGGGAGAGGAGAGAGGGGTGAGGAGTGTGAGGGTGAATGCAGGAGAAGATAAATCTCCCAAGGCCATGCGAGGAGGCTTGGCTGCTCAGACAGCCAAGGAGGAACAAGTCCTTTGCCACAGAGGAGAGGGGCCAAAGGGCTTGCTGAGGGGACAGGCACTTGGCCAGGGACTGAGAGTCTGAATTATTGGTTGGATAAAGGGAAGAGATCCAGGGATGATGGGCCTCCCATCAAGTTTTCCTGGAGAGGAAAAAGTCTCTCCAGAAATCCTGGCCTGACCTTTCCCCACGCCACTGTGCCTGCCTGGAGCACGCTGGTCTCTTACCCAGGTCAGAAAGGATTTTTCTTGGCATCCAAGATTGGATCACATTAGTTTTTGGTTGTTTTTTTTTTTAGACTTAGAGTCGGTTAGAAAACATCAGTACATTTAATAAAAAAATGGAGGTTTCAAAATCTTTTCTTTCAGCTTAGAAATGAAATTGAAACCGTTTGAGAAAATTAGCTCCCCCCAACTCACTCTAATAAATCTCCCGGCCAACTGGAGCCGAGGGGTTTTGCTTGCTGGCTTGGGGTTTTTTTTAGCAAAAAGCATATCCAAAAAATTCCCAGTCTTTTTTCTTTTATGGGAGTACAGGGGAAAAGAAACTGAATGGGTGTTTTCAGGCTTTTTAAACCACTCTAAAGAATTCAGAGGTCTGGAAGTTAACACATTTCCTTGGTGAGAGTCAGCTTTCACCCCAGCCAGAACCAGCTGTGACTGCAGAGACAACTGATTGTGATAGAAATGCCTGTGACAGATGGCCCATATATGTATTTATATATATAAACACATATACGTGTATTTATGTATAGCAACCCTTTCATTGATCCACCTTTGAAAAATGTTTTGTGACCTTTGGGTGAATGCTGATGTTTTAAGAGCAAAATATTATTATTGCTTCATTGTGGCAGGAAAACAGCTTTCCATCTCGAGAACTTTATTAGCTAATGTGGAACAAAAATAATTTAACTGCTTACTAGAAGCACAGAAATTAATTACATTCAATTTCATCAGATTTCTAGGGAAAAAAATATTTGGGTATTTTAATAGCTTTTAAATAAATGGACTGCCAACTGCAAACAGCTGAGCTCTGGAATAGAAGCCTTGGCTCACAGTGGGAACCAGCCCAGGGCAAACTGCTAACGTGGCTTTTATTCACTGTTTTTTTTCCCAAGTACAGCTGTCATCCAGGAAAATGATAAACTCCAACACCTTATAATTATTCCAGCAAACCCAACTTGGAACAAAGCACCTGAAATTAAAGGGTACCAAAAAGACAGAAAGTGTGGTAAATGTACTTTCAATATCTCTCTCTATTGTCCTGCAAGGATAAAATTCTCTCTTCTCTACGGTTTATATGAAGGGAGAACAAATCTGACAACTCCCACAACTACTGGATTCCCAGTGTGGCAGCAGTTGCTTTGCCTGGGATGCACAGAACAGACTCTGACCCGTTCTTCCCCCAGGCTTAGTGCTGGCACTGGGCGAGCTCTCCAAAAAATATTCTATTTACACTTCAAGCCTCGACTGCACATCAGAGCCTCTCACACGGTTCCAGCAACTGCAGCCCATCAACTGCATCGAAGAACGTAAAGAAAAAGATAAGAGAAGCTGTTCATGAGATGCTGGGCTGGGAGTTGGGAGGCTTTGGTGCTGTTCCAGCTCGGCCAGAGATCTGCCAGGCGGGGAGGAAAGCCCTCCCCACTGCCCCACGCTCCCCTTCCACTCTTTGCTTTATCTGTTGAAGAGCATGAAGCCTTTTGGGAAAGCAGCGTGTCTGCGAGGCCCAGGGAGCACTAAGCAGCTACTCTGTCCAATCAGGCTTTTAGGCCCTAGTGGAATATCAACAAGAATAAATTGGCTTAGACAGCAACCCTCCCCTCCTTTCCATCACCGCTAGCTGTGTAGCAAATGAAACTCAACACCACTGCAGCACCTTCCAGACCCACAAGTCCCCTAGAGCTGCCCTGAGCCCCACGGGAGCTGGCTCAGGCAGAAATGCTCTGCAGCTGCGCCAGGAAGGTCAGCAAATTCTGACATTTGCTCAAATAAAGGCTCAAATTCATTTGACTGCTATGGTCTCTTCTGGCTTCCTGAAATTGCGGGTGGGGGTATGTGTGTCTGTGTGTGTGTGTGTGTACATCTCCATGAAAACACACCATAAAAAGCCATATAAAGTGCTTGTGATGGGCAGGAGGGCAAAAGTATTCTTCCTTGAGGGGCTGCTGTCCTGCAGCCTGCGGAGAGCAAGGGATTGAGACTGAGGAATTTAAGACATACCCCTATTCATTTCTGAAAGAGGAAAGGAATTAGGATACGAAATGAAAGCTGAAGACAGGATTAAGGCAGATGGAAATAAGGGCTAAGCATGTTGAATCAAGTGCCTTATTACTAAAATCTTCTCCAATATTTTTAAAACAAAGTTAATGAAAAATTTTCCAGCCATAATTCTCTTCAGATTTGTTTTTGCTCCTCCAATGAGTTATAGTGTGCCCTGTGGCAGACCCTTTATTTTTGAGAATTGCAAAGGCAAAGGGATGTACTTGTGTTAGAAGCACTGAACCTCAAACCTTTACAGGACTTTTCTTCTAGAAGAACCTCAGAACATCTGTTTATTTTATCACGTGCAATTGCCATGGAGATGTGAACACCCTGTGTTATTCACAGGAAGATGACATAGCCATTCTTCTGCAAAACAGAAATGGCTTTTTAAGTATTTCCAACCATAAATCAGGAAAACACCCAAAAATCCACGTTCCACCCATGGCCCAAAATACCACACTGCTGTCAATTTAAAGTAAATGGCTGTGATAACCTTCAGCTCGGTTTGGGCATGTCCTGCACTTAGGAAGTCTGCAGGACAGCTTCTCTTCAGACCTCCGTTGCTGCCACAGCCGTTCTTGGAGAAATGGAGGTGTCTGCATGGGCAGCCTGGCTGCAGAAGCAATGCTCATCCTGGCAGGATGCATTTCTCCCCCTGAATTTCAGCTATCAACTGTTCACGGTGAGTACGCCAGAGCGATCCACCAGACCGTGACTCTTCTTGGACAACCTGTTAAGGTTAAGGCATTTTAAGGAAGAAGATGATTATGATTGCTCTCCAAGCAGAAAGCTGCTAATGGAACAAAACACATGCGGTTATATCAGCCAGTCTCTAAGCTCTACCCTGCATTAAATCTTCCAAGTCTGTCACTGATTGATTATTTTAGCAATATTGTCATGTTAAATAGCAGAGGCCCTGGGCTTTCAGCCCTAAAGTGCAGTCAATGAGCAACCCCAGCACAGACCTGCCCATGTGCTGCCCTCAGTTTCCTTTCCCTTTCCCTTTCCCTTTCCCTTTCCCTTTCCCTTTCCCTTTCCCTTTCCCTTTCCCTTTCCCTTTCCCTTTCCCTTTCCCTTTCCATCTGCCTACCAGCAACCCAACTCTGAATTTTCACTCTGCCTTTCTGGCAGGAATATTAGTTCATCTGACACTTGTGTGTGCATCCAACACCAATAAGTCTGGAAACCCCACTGACAGGTGTGCTCCACCTTCTCCCCTGGATTTCTACTCATAGGAGCAAGAGAGGTGAAAGAAGAAAAACTGAGATACCATTAGCAAGTGATAGATAAACCTTCAGATGGCAAACTATTGGCTTTGTCCTTTTGCCTTCAAAATGTGTGGAAAACTGACTAATTACAAGCTCCTCTGCAGAAATCTCATTTTTCTGGTTTCCTTTTGTACCCCACTCTCCCTTGGCTCAGCATGAGTTATGACCTCCTACTTGCATTATCCTACGAAGGGGATGTCCCTTCTTCATTTAAAAAAAAAACAAACCCAAGCATCACTTAGTATGTCACTGAGGTACAAGATTATGCTGACTGAGGTGCCACCAGTGGTTGCTGTGCACACAACAGCATCTCAGGGAACACCAATATACTGCTTTGAAGTGGCTCTGCATGCTTTTGTGGGGGAGGTATCACCGCTGGGTCCCCTGATCTATTTGGATAATTAGAACTCAGCTGTATTGGGAATTAATTCAACGCCTCCGGCTCTTGCAACATCACAAGGACAATTGCCTAGCACAAGGTTTTCCTTCATAAAACACAGCTTTACTCTCCTAATCCCAGCCTGATATTTCACCCTCCAGCTATTTCCCACATTTTATGATCAAAGTGGACTTTCAATTAACTTGTCTTATGGATCAGATGCCACCTGCAGATACATATACAAACACAGAAAATGGGAGGTTGCTCAGAGGCTAGAGAAAAATCACTTGCTTAAATTGAGCCAACTTGATACAGAGGAGGCTGTTGCTGATGGCTCTTGAGGAGATGATGTGTAGTTGTCCGTGCACCCATCATTTAGAACTTCTTCCATAAACACTGGCACTGCTGACTTCTGTAGTACTATGGGACACTGAATGGATCATCCTATAGACAAGTGACTTCTTTAATGGAAGGAAACTACATGCATGTATGATTATTCATTCTAAAAGTATTTTATTAAATAGCTTTAAATCTGCTGTATCTCAGGAAACATTGACCTTCTTGTACACCTGGATGAGTGACAGCGAATGTCATTCTCCTACACTTTCACACTACTGGGAGAGCAAACATTAAACTCTGAAATGACTGGCTAATATTATCAGAATAAACCCACACATTGCAAGAATTCCAGCTGCTATGAAATGAAGTTGACTTATCTCGCTGCAATTTCCACTGGGAATTTCCACTGGGGGAAGCACAGTGAGATACAGTGGGGCTTGCCCAGCATTAACTCTTCCTCTGGCAGCCTCAGCCTGGGGCATCGCCAGCTGAGCTCCTCAGGGCCCTCAGTGGCAGTACAGAATTGCATAAATCTGTGAGATAACTTGGCTGTTATTTGGGAGTGAGAAGAGGAAGGTTTTTGAGGACTTCCAACACGTTATGTAATATTTTCTAGTGGAGTTCTATCAGTGGCTCACAAATTTTTAACATGGTATAGACTACTAAGTGATCTGGAAGACATAGTTGTAAGCGTCTGTATTGGTTTTTGCAATCTACATAAGCAAAATTTGTGTAAAATTTATTTCCACAAGAGAAATTTTTAGGAATCACTAAATCCAAAAGGGTTGAAGCCCATCTGTCTGTGCCTTGACTGCAGATTACAACCACAATGCAAAGGAGCACATGGAATTTCACCCCTATCTGCAGCCAAGTAACCTGCCCAGAAAAGATGACTGCAGTCAAATGAGGGAGCTGTGCCTGAAGGAGCACTAGGGTCAATCTTAGAGAAATATCCTAATTACCCCAGAACTACCCTCACACACAAGGTATCAAGCTATTTATAACATAGCTGAGCTGTTTTCCTTGTAATGTTCTGGCAGAGACTGCAGGAGAGCACCAAGTAACTTGCCTTAAAGACAGATGTATAGAAGATTTTCATGCCTTGGTTTTTCTTTCCAAGATTCCCAAAAAGCAGCAGAAAGAGAAGATGAGCCCCCAGGGGCAACATGAAGGGGCAGCTCAGCCTTGCCTAGCCCTGCACCCCTCTAGCCAGGCTACTGTCAGGGACATCTCCTGGGCCACTTGAGGATCCTTCACCTACTCATGACAACCTGGGACACCTTGTGTCCACCAAGGACGTGGGTGAGGCCTTGTTTCACACAGAAATGCACTTGGAGGTGTCAGGGCAAACGTGGTCCTGCTGACTCTTGGCAGAACTTTGCTTGGCTTAGTCCTGAGTTTGACCCAGTAAAATTTGGCCTTATCTCTCAAAGTTTTGTACACAAGCAGGTTTGGTGTGTGTGCCCCTGCCCTTCCTGACGGGTAAGTCAGGGTCTCACACACAACATGGGGCAGGGAGGTGAGAGCTGCCAGATAATCCAGTTACTCATCTTCGGCTCACTCACACTCGCCGCTGTGTGCATGTGTGTGGTTTGCTGATAAACAGCATATTCAGGCCCAGCAGCCACAACTAGGATCAAATCAGGCTCCTGCTGTGCTGAAGAGCGTGGTTTTCTGGAGAGCTGTAAATTTTTTAAATATGAGAGCCGAGAGGATGGATAGAATACAACAAAATCATGTTTTTAAAACATCTAACATTTGTGGGGTGTTTTTTTCCTGAATTAACACTAACTCTCCTTCTTTGGCTTTCTCTAGGTGACCACTGGCCAGTCAGCTAAGTGACATTGCAGCAAAAATAAAAATCAGGTAAAAATAAAAAATAAATAAATATAAATTAAAAATGCAGCAAAAATAAAAATCGTGTTACTCCTGAGGGTGAGGAGTTGTCTGAGTGAAGGGATCACAATACTAAAGTCTGAAGAGAGGCAGGGAAGGAGTTGCCACATCGATGGGAAAGGGTTGTATCACTTTCTGAGCAGGCACAGTGCAGGGCAGGAGGAGGTACAGAAGAGGGAGGTGCTGGTTTACAAAAGCCCCAGCAGGTGGGTTCGCATGGGAATGAATCAAAACATGTGTGTGAATCAAAACACCTCCAAAGAACCCAAGGAAATCCTGTTGGCTGAAAAGTAGGTATTTATCCCCAAATCATCTTACTTTCAAATGAAATGCACACAAAAGAATAATTCAGGAATTACTATTAAGTAATAAAATGCTTGTAATGGGGTCATAAAATCCACCCAGTTACCCTACAAAGGCAGCTGTGATAACAGTTGTTTTTCCTTTCCATTTCTTACAAGAGACTGAACGACTGCAGAACACCAAGTGATCTGTGTAATGCTCTGCTTCGTGGCTGGCACAGTCGAGCTGAACTTTTTAAGGAGCGTAATGTCCTCTGTGGGGAAGCTCTACAATGCTTCACTGCAAGCAGAGCCAAACCACAGGGCACGCCAGCCTTGTTCCTGCCAGTGATGGTTATTGGAAATGAGACCCCAGTGCCTTCAGGACACTGCATGAAGGATCACACCAGGCATCCATCCTGTGCTGCTTTGCAAAAGGCACAGACAACCTGGTTTCCAAAAGGCAAATGCTGCAAAGATTTTTATACCATTTCTTTTAAAATTCCTTTTTCTCTGATGCAGCTTCTCCGCTGTTTTCCAGAGATGAGCACCCAGGATAGTTTCTTGTAGATGCTCGGAAGTGAGGAGCCCTCCCTTGGAGTTAGTGCAGCTATCTTGGGGAGTGGTGCCAAACAGAGACAGCACATTATAGTGCCCTTTCTAATACTGTTAAGTGCAGAAGGACCACCTGTAACAGTCAGCACTGTTTCAATTGATTGAAACAATGCTATAAAGGCAGCTATCGATTAGAGAGAAGAAGCAGGTTTAAATGAGCAAATGCAAAACCAATGACGACTTTGAGCTGCCACTCAGTGCAGGTCTTTGTTGGAACCAGACCACTACCAGCCCTCGGAGCACCCAGCCCTCCTGTTATTTGGTGCAGTTATGCCTACTCAAGCTCAAATATCTTTACACCACAGCTGGTAGTTGGCCTGGAGCATCTGGGCTGATGCGGATACTCGCTGATGAACTCTGTGGTTTGGGTTACAAAGCAGGCAAAAACGACAATTGCTTAGTTTCCTGTAATGTTTTCAAATCAACTTTCTATATATTACTAAGCTACATATCAGGCAACCAATCAGTTCTCACTGGGAAAGGCTGGGATTTGTGTATTCAGCTGTTACTGGTGATGTAGGAAGGAAACCATCTGCATCAATTCAGTCACCTCTGTGAGCAACAGCTTGGATCAGACATTACAGAGCAAGCAGAACTTGCATTAAAAATCTGAGGATTAGATCATATCTTATAGAACTTTTTTTTTTTAATTTTTCAGTGCCTTTAAAAATATGAAGCAATCCTTTAAATCACTAATCTTTTAGGAAAAAAAACCCAACCAAACAAAAGCAAGTCTTCTACATCTGCCTATACTGGAAAACAGAGTTAAAACCAGAAATGCCTTTTTTTTACAGCTTGGTTATATGGAACATACATGGAATGTCACTTTTCCTGTGCACAGCAGTACAGTGGATGAAAAACAAAGGCCTTTTATGGACAAGCTACAGGCCCTTCTAAATACTGTCAAACATTTCTCCTGCCAAATGAGAACAATTTTACACCATATAATATAGTGTAATATACCCAACACACCCTATGATGCATAAAGTAATACTGCGTCATGCACAAAGTTACTGGAACTGATGCTCAAAGAAGCAATTTCTTTTAAAAATATGCTCTTTCACCCTGCATTATCTGCTCTTTCAACATGACCTGAAGAGGTGGTCTGATAAGTCTCATTTGAATTCAAACAGTCCAGCACTAAGGAGGAGTTTCTTTCTTAGAAGCACTTGGATGTTTTCATTAAATCACTTTTTTCTTTCCTAGAGGCCTTTATAACCACGCAAAGCACTCCAACACCTAATTTTAAATACACAAGCAGTTTCAATGAGATCTATGAAATTATTCACATTCATTGCATAGGCACTGAAATGCTTTGTAGGGTCACGATGAGCAGCTACAAAGTAAGTATGAACCTTTGATGTGAACCTACACATTCTCACACTTAGAGAAAGCAGGATTGAGGCTGCAGTCTGGTTTTCAGTGATAACTTACAGAATTCCTGCAATCTCTCATCAAAAAAGGGTATTTTTGCAGCTTGACTTTATTACTGCTGGGTCTGGAGCAGATCTCCCCTCTGCATTCCTGCATGCTAATCGCCTCTGTCCCCCTTGACTCTGCAGCCTGGGCTGCTCCTCCTCCCTTCCAACCCTTTTGTGGTGTTGAGCCAGGAGGTTACTTCACCTGTTGCATTGTATTATGATTTTCTCCATTCAGTTCTGCAGGAATGAGATACAGTTTGCAGTTGTGTTCCTTAGGGCTGCACAAGCCTCCAGGGATGTACACTAGAAAAATGCACAGAATAAAATCCCCTGCACCATTCTGACCTCCACAAACACCACCTAAGCACTAAGACTTAAATGAAAGCTACTTAATATGATAAAAACATAGCCATAGCCTGAATCTCTTCTCTGGCTCAGACTTTTTCTGTTGAAACAAGACTTACAGGACCTGGCCTCTGTAAGGTAACTGGAAACAGAATCCTCTCATAGAATGGCAAACTTCTTCCTTCTGGCTGGACCATATTAACTCCACAAATCTATAGTAAAATCTGTACGTATATTTTCAGCTTGCCCTCATTCAGATCCACTTGGGAACACACCAGATTTACCATTTCCTTATGTTAAATCTTTTTCAGCTGAAAACTGCAGACAACGAGGTCAGTAGACGTATTCTTATAAGGTTTGCTGGAATTCTCCATGGGAATCTCCCAGGTGGGTGCTGTAGCTTGACTGTATAGGGTGGATCTGCTCTGATTACTCAGGTTCTCCTTAGCCCCCATTGATACCCAATGGTGTGAGATACCATCTGCCTTGGCCAACAGCCGGAGAACTGAACCCATGACAACCCCAGCAAAAAGAGGGAGCGGCGGGAGCCAGAGCTGGGGTACAGCTTTGCTAAGCTAGCAAAGGATACAGCCCTTAAACTGCTCACCCATCAGTAGTGATATGAGCATTGTTCTTTGCCAAAATTAGGTGAAGATGCCTTTAGTCTCGAGGCACGCACACTTCCTCACCTTGGATAGAAAACAATGCCAAAAGGCAGCCGACGGGCACGGTGAATTATTACACCATGTGAACCACCACCAAGGGGGGTCAAATGGCAAAGCTTCCCAAATCAGAGAAAAATATATATGAGCTCAGTTTGACTTTCAGACTGAAGTGCCTCTGTCCCTGAATGAGGCTCTGTGACTTGTCTGAGAGCAGTTGTACTCTGTTTTTGAAAAGACACAGCTTAGAAACGAAGTTAAAATCATTGACACCACTAATCAAAAGCAGAAAGATTGTCCCAGTCCCGCTTTCATGCCAGTGTTTATTCACAACTCAGGTCCTTCCTTCGCAAGCCATAAAAGACACCTTACGAGGGAAGGAATTTGTTTAGGAGACCCTAGTCTGGCCCCCAATGCCATCAGCCTCAAGAATGAGAAGATGGAGGAGAGGTTTGGTTTTTAGGCCCTTGTTCAGACACCATCCTGCACATCCACGTTCCATCTACGTGTTCCCTGTTGTCATGAAATTAATCAAGAACGAGCTGACCAGCGTGTTGGGGACATCTCTAATAGCGTGAGCCATCTGCACTCTTACGACGGGTGGTTCCTCCCACGTCACCGCAGTGAAGGTTACTGGCAGGACATCCAGTCTACGCTAGGATGTGTTCCCAGAGCTTTCCTATCATCCTGTCCTGAAGGGAATTTTACTTATTAGTACAGACATTTCTGCAAGCACCACCCTTCTGAAGCAGCATGTTGCAATTACACGTCAGAATCTGGCTACGCTTGATCAGTAACTTCATATCAGTTGCTACTTCTATGTTCTCTTACTTAAGAACAAATAAGTCATCACCAGCAACCCTCCTTCTCCACTTAAAATGTGTCTTTTATAGGATGGTTTACTAACAAGGTATTTTTTTTCTGTCAATTTTATAAAAAATAACTTAGAACATGCAACCTCATTGAAGAAACGTTGCTGCTATCACCACTTACCATGTGATTTACCAGCTGACTGGGACACAAAATTAATATCCACTTTTTGGAAAAGTTGGGGTTTGCCTCAACTTCAACTGCGGAAAACAGGAGAACTGCCGTGATAATTCATCTTCTAGATTACCCAGATGGGAATTAATGAGGTTTCACCGGTAGAAGTTTAATGGAAAAAAAAGGTAAAATTGGAACATATTGTAATAAGCACCTGCCTGAGACAGGTTTGCACTGAAAAACAGGTGACCTGGTGACTACAGCATTTTGAGAACTAATTTAAGCTACACATAACAAACCTCCAGCAGATCTGGAAGTCTGGGCAGTTCCTTGGAGTATTGTTACTTTTTCTATATCTACGTTGTTTTACATTTTCTACATTTAAGTTGGGAAAAGGATCACAGCTTGCTGAGGCAGAAGAAAAGTTCTGGCTTGTCAGAAGCAAGACATAAAACCTCAAACACAATTTAATTACTGTAGGCTTATAGTTCAATCTTGAAAAAACCTAAATCGTTCAGAATAAGCAGAGTCAAGCTGGATCATGTATTCTTGTGACAGCATCCATTTCCTACAGTATAAAACACTGGCATTTCTGTGCTCAGAACTATAAATAGATATATACAAATATAATAGATTAGATGTACACGACCAGCTACACCTGAAAATACACACCATGTAGGAAGGTTAAACCTCCTGGTGCATGTCAGCCACGCTCCAGTCCAGGTCTGATGAGGCAAGGACTCAGACATTATCCCAGTGGTCAAATTGCAGATGTTGTTGCCCAGATGTGGGCGCTTTTAAGGATGGTCTGAAAGCAATTATCAACCCAGTCAAAGGCGAAGCCTGAGGTTGGATCACCTTAATTTCATTTAAGACATTTCACTGAAGCTCTGCTTTTCAGGCCACTGTAGACTGTCATAACATGTATGTTAATTATGAAAGTCCAGTTATTAAAAAGAAAAAAAAGCAAACGAACAAAAAAAAAAAAAAACAAAAAAACAAATATAAAAACCAGCCCAAGTTTGCACCTTTCTTTGAGCTGAAACATTTCCAAAGCAAGCAGTACAACAAATATCTGTATTAAATAAATCACAGGATGTCATATGGATTAACTGGGCTGAATGCTTCAAAACTGCATCTGCATCTTTGTTCAGTCCTGTGCAGACGTTCACATCAGGCCAATAAAAGCATCATCTCATCACAGAACTTAAAGGAATTGTCCAAAATTACTTATGTTGCTCCTGTTGATGCACAGCTCGTAAGGAAGGTTCGGTGTGTTATCTGCCAGCTGCAGGGCAGACTCAACCGAGTGGTCAGACCTGCCTGTTTGAAACGCTGCCCTGGCTATCGGCACACCTCTTAGGAGAATTTGGGGCTGGAAGAGACCGTTTCCTTTCAACAGCACTGTTAGCTGATGCAACCAGTTTAATTCGACTTTCCCGGACAGGTGCACACAGCCTGGCTGAGCTCGCTGCTCTTCCCAGCCCTGGTGCTCTGCTTGCTCAGCACTGCCTGCGTGCTTCCGCAGCGAAATTATCCCGGCACGGGATTACAGAGTCAAGCCAAGACAAGCTCCTTCGGTGCCACGGTGAAGGAGCTCACCGAGGAGAAAGTGTCTCTAGAAATGGCAGAGTGCAAGGGAGGAGCTTTAGATTTTTTTGTGGAGAACCAGAAAAACTTGGAAGGAAGCCAGGTGCTCATCCTCTTTGGAAGCAATCTCCCAGCCACCTGCTCCTTTTTATAAAACAAGAGGAAGGTCGTCAAAGCCCAATTCTTTAGTGCAAACCCCCAAGCAGTGCCGCCATGAGCGTGTGCTGACCTCTGCTGCCTCTGGTGTGCAAGAGCAGAAAGGATCCGAGATGTCGTGGGATTCCGTCCAACGAAGAGCAGCTTCCAGGAGGGAATTAGGAGACGAGGCTAAAGCGAAGGTCAGAAAGGTGCTCATGGAATGTCAGGTCAGTGGATGAACGTGGAGGCACCAAGACAAAGGAAACAGTTCCACACAGCTACATCCCGAGTGCTCTCCTGTGGCCCAGCATCACCTGCTGGCACATCACTGACGGGCTGCTCTGTTACATCCATCGTGGGGAAAATGGCAAAAGAGTCACTGAACAAATATGGGTTTAAATAAACAAATTTCTGTAGAGGTCACTTCACTTTCACACATCTCCATCAGGTCATCAACTCCAACCTAGCAAGGCAGACTTGAAGGAATAAATCACCTAAGACTGGTAAGAATAGCAGCCCAGAGCTCACAAACACAAAGCGTGCATTTAAGCTTTTCCTGTTGCTGTGGTGAACAAACAGCACGTGCCTGGCACACCAGGCAGCAAAGGTCCAGGCTTCTCCCATGTTAACATCTCATCCATAATTATTTGTAAAACAAAATGGAGACCAACAGAGCCAGTTCACTCCTAGGGGTCAAAGCACCCCTAGGAATCATTATCCTTCCAAAGGGTTAACAACAGGGAATTACAGGATAAAAAAGATCTGGTTCTAATTGTTGTAACCAGACCACTTATGTCCTGAACACACGGTTACACATGAGATCTTACAGGACAAAAAAGAATGGAAACTCATGGACATATTAGAAGTCCACCATTATGCTAATGTTATGGTTTGAGTTAATTGGGGTGAACTTTCTCACCCTTTGCAGAGGCTTTTGCATTTGCAAGGGCTCTGGGCATCAAAGTGACACATTTCAAGGTCATTACATCCACCTCTTTTGCAACCTTTCACTGGCACCCATGGTCCACAATATCTCTCATCCAATATCCTCAAAATACACCTACAAATTAATGAAGCACAATGTTTTACAAAGGTTAAATGGACTAGTCCCTCTCATAATAAAATCATATAGTTGTCATTGAACTTCAGCACCAACTCAGTGCAGAAAATGTTACAGATTTTTCTGAAACAGGCAATGCACTTGGTTGTGCTGTCAGAGATCACACATTGAGCATTTATGATCAAGAAATTGGGAAGGAAGTTACCTTTTCCAAACACACACATGAAAATTAAGTATGGCTAAATTTAATTAATAAATTAATCAGATATAATATTTTGACCAACTGCAACAGATTTCATTGCAGCAGAGGCCTCATCAGTAACTTCCCTGGCCTTTCCAAGCTCATTGCAGTTTGCTCTGAAAGCAAACCTCCACTAGGTTGGTTTGGAAGTGATAATTTCTATAAGTGTATTTACCCCAGTATAATCTGAAACTGTTCCTGTTCAGCCAACGTGCTGGAGCAGTGACTACCAAGCAATTGAAAAGGCCGATAGAGCATCAGTGTAAAGCAGAAAGGCAAAAGGTAATCAGAGAAAAAGTAAATAGGGGAATAAGCTAATGGTAATCCAGGCTTTACAAATATGTTCTGAGGGCTCTTCTATGCCATAAAGAGAAGAAACAATTTGTGGTGAAACAAAAATGAGCAAAGCAGGAAAACAGCATGTGTGCTAACCCCAATTTTTCCTGAAACCTCGCTGGCATTTCTCTGCGGCAGTGTCCACAGCGATCCGCAGGCTCGAGCCAGCGAGCGGATGCTGCTTTGCTCCGCTCTCATAGCATGAACTCGTACTCCTTGCTATTCTCAATCTGTCACATTCAACAATCACATGCAAAAATGACTCAGGCTGCCAGTTGTCTCTGTGTTGTGCTTGTTGAGCATTTGCCAGTTCCTCAGGAGTAGGCTTGATACTGAAAGCCATACTTTTGGAAACATGACTTAGCTTGAGGCTGCTGCATTAGGCTAAAACCTTTCAATTTTCATCCTGTAAGTTTTTGTCGTTTTCTTAAGATCTCATAGCCCAACAGTTCTGGGTATGGACGAAACAACAGCAGGTCAGATTGGTGGCTCGATCAGCCTGGCATTTCATCCAAGTGAAGGCATTTATTCAAAGTGCCTAATACTTTGGAAGGAGTAAAAAAACCCTTAATGCACCACATCAACCACCAGCTGTAAGCATTGGGCAAATTTTCATCCTGTCACCTGCAGTGACCACCTGAGAAGCAGGCAATGATTTCCACCTTTTTACCTTGTGCAGCCTTTTAGCCAGCACTGCTACTGACTTCTGTGTAACTACCAACAGAAAAACAAAAGAATATTAGTGCCTAGAACAGCCTCATGGTTAAATTACACTTTATAAAGCCAGTGATGTTTTTTTCCCCACTAGGGACTGTCCTTAGCCAAAACTCTTCATAAATAATGCTCTCCTACACAAAATATTGAGCAATGAGGACATTTGAAGTCACTTACTATTATATAAGTACAATTTGTACTTAAGGTTTGACAGAAGAAATAAGAAAGTGATTGAGATTGATTCTAAAAGCTTGCTGTGACCATTTTTTGTTATTCAATGTAATTAAACTGAGTTACTAATTTACAAAAAGTAAACAATAAATCACTCATCCTGTCTCTCAAATATGAAGAGTAAGGTCATGGTAAGGATAAACAGAGCTTCTAATAATGTAGAAAATTAACTTTATATTCCAGAAGCCTCCATAACTTCCCCCAATTACATAGAGAGCTGTCTGAAAGCATAAGGTTTGTGTAAAGACTGCATATACCATATGCACATATCATTTCACTTGCCACTGAAACAGTTGTGTCATGGGTGGAATGTGGCAACTCTACCCACACACAGTAATGTGATACAACAGATGAAGATAGTGGAAAGCCGTGAAACTGCATGGAGAAATTTAAGTAGATTGAGTCCATCTCTACTTCAATGGGAATTAGATCAGACCCCAAACGAGACTTTATGCATGACAGGTGGATTAACATATATATTTCCTCAAAGACAGTACCTTTATAAGCTGAAGAGTTCCGTAGTGTCACACTGGAGCACTAGTTCATTTTTTATTAAGAGAGAAATCATCATTTTGTAATTCATGGTAATTTCCTCCAGGACATAGGTCTCCTTAGTTATCTCTTTAGAGTCCTGATCCTACTTAATTTGCAAGGTATGAGACTGCAGCAAGGACAGCTGAGTGTATATTTGAGTTATAGTCCCCATATATTCTGGTTCATGAGTAGGGAACCACGCAAGCGTAAGAGACCCAATTAAGTTAAAAGTTCAGCAGTCTTCCATTTCAGTGAGCTATCAGGCATCAAATGATTATAGCATTATTGCATTTTCTTCCACCCTCCTTTTTTTTTTTTTAAACCATGCCCATGTGGCAATACCCTGCCCGTCTGATCCTCCGTGTGAAATCCTGGCACTCCTGAAGGCTGGAGCTTCCTATTCATTGTACAAAACTAAATCAGACCTGCAGTGCCACGGCAGGGGGAAGCTTTGCAGTGCAAGAGCACAGATGGGACCGGCTTACAAGTAAACATGTTTCTATTGGTAGAGAAAAGCATAGAAAGCAACAACGAATAAAAACGAAAAATAAGATGCTGGCAGAAGAAGGGAAAAAACCCGCCAAAAGGGGTACAAAGAGGAGAAGCTGCGCAGGTACTTTGAGCTTTCCACTAATGAGAAACTTTCCATGTTACATCAATAAAGCCATCATTTGGCATTTAACCTCTCAGCTGTGACTCCACAGCTGGGCATTCAAGCATTTCATAGCAATTTTCTCTATTTACTCACATCCATAAAAGCTCTTCCCATGGAAGGCAAAGCCTTGTGCTCCTTTTGCCGTGCTTTGAACACAACCAGGAGCTCTGCTCCTGTAATGAATTCCTGCAGGCCAAAACTTTTACCTTTTCTTTCATATCATTAACTTAGCTTTAATACCGATAGATGTTCATCTTCTTGGAGAAAGGCAACGAAGAGTTGGAGAGGTGATTCTAGAGACGAAAATTTTTAACAATTGGCCTGTACCTAAAAAATGACGATGAAGAAAGCAACATCATCAAATTTTCAACAGTGTTCAGATTTTAATATTTGATTAGGACAAGTAAGAATTATGGTATTCTTAGATCTGTTACCACACTACTACACCACAGCACAAATGGACACACCAGAAAATATTACTGTCTAAATTCTCCATAGACCTGCAAGCCGAAGGCTGACAACAAGATTCAGCTCACATTTTAAACTGTTACAGTCCTGATAACAGATCAAATATCTAAGTAATTACAACAGTCATCTAAACATGGCAAAAGCATCTCAGGTGGTGGCAGAGCTAAGCATCAGCAGTCATAAAAGTCAAAAAGCAATTAGAAATTCTTCCCTCTCTATGGATGTCTTCATATTAAATGCAGATATTTCTAGAAAGAAAGCTTTTGATCATGTTCAACATTTTTTAAAGTACTTAGACCATTTTTGTGTAACAATGCATATCAAAGGCTGCAAAGCCCTTACCTACAATTTATGCCATCTCAGGATTAAAATTCTTTAATTCAGTTCTGTTGTGGATATGCATAAGGGGAGTTTTCAATTATCTTTTTATACACAAGTCTTCTGGAAACCACTGAGCTCCATTCCATGCAGAGGGAAGCAGGAATATTAATTGCCTCAATGCTTTTTGTATGGGCTTTCACTGTAGTTTTAATGCTCAATAAACATCAAAAATTTATCTTTACTATCCAACTGTGACAGAGATGCTCTTACACTCACTCGGTAGATGGAGAACAGGTCATAAAACTTAAGGCTGAAATCATTAAGCATGCAATGATTTTAGATGTACAATATGAGTGTTCCAAGTCCTCATTTTTCAGAGTACCCGTCATTTTAGGAATGTCTCATGTTCAGAGCAGTGATCTCACTGTTCTCAATAGCTGTGGAAGCTATTCTGTAGTTCAGGATCCCTGTCTCTACACCTGGATATACTGAAAATGTAGACCATAATTAAGCTCTGCCCTCCTGTTTGGTATCCATCTCTTCCTCCTAGTTACTCCCTTCTTTCCTTCTCATTATCTCCCCTGCTTTGCTGTAATTTTACTCTCCTCCCCTGATTCACTTCTTGCCTCCCATTACATTGTTCTTTTCGCATTTCCTGAGCACAGAAAGTAGGGGAGTGGCAAGCACCAAGCCTTGCCTTGTTCACCTCTTCCATAATCCCAGGCAAAAGAGCTTTCACAAGCCATGACAGCTCTGCACGTGCTCGTTCTCAGGATGGGGTGATGTTTCTTCAGGTCACCCATCGTCTATGAGCCACCATAGGATGAAGAATACATCTTTTACTACAAAGAACTTAAAAGTGAAACAAACCTCTACTGTATATAGATATTTCAAAAGAACGTGGCTTCACCAAATTTGGTGATTGAAACAGAGCAGAGTGTACTGGAGCTGAACCACAAAGACAACACTCTACCACAAGTTTCACATCCCTCTGTCAGTGCACAGAGGCAACAGGACCTCAAAACAGCTGTAAGAGTTTTGAAAGATGGACCTCGAGTCCTCCTGGGCACAGCTCCTGCCTTTGGATGCACACATGAAGAGAGAAGGTGACAGAGTGCTGAGTTTTTAAACTACTCACAGCAAGTACTTCAGGTATAAGGTCTGAAAGGTTTTAAGACATTCACGTTCCTTTTGTGGGACACGTAATTCTGTGTCACAAGCAAGGTTTGACCCAGCTGAAGCCTTATTCCACAGCACAAAAATGTGTTTTTGCTTTAGAGCTAAAGAATGAAAACTTTAGCTCAGAGTATGGTAAATTTAAAATTGTGTTTTAAAAAGAAAGAGAATAATTCCTACTAAAATCTGATTGTCCTTCACAGCAGTAACTGTCCCAAACTCGGGACAACTGCACTCCATGCAACACAGCAGCTTCTGAGCTGTATGGAAACTCTCATGGGCAGGTAAAAGATTAATGGGAAGGGCTCTCTTTTGATTGATGAATCTGTGACCTTGAGCAACAAGAGCACTTGGATGAAGTATATCTGCCATGTGAGACAGACCAAATGAAAGAGGCTCACATTACACTCTCAGATCTCATTAAGCACCCACACCAGAAACACCGATACTGGCCCTGGCCATCTGCTCTAGTGTTTGCCTGGTTACAGGTCTGATAACACTTACAGGGTGCAAAAGTTAATCATACGTACAGCTGAGCAACAGCACTTCTGCATAGGAAATTCAGTGAAGCATAACAGTTTCTAAAAAAAACCCACAGATACCTGTTTTTCTTTCATCCTGTTGTTTCAAACCACAAAAGTAAGCTGGTAGTTCAAAGAAAAATTGTTGTTGTAAAAGGTCATAACTTCAGGGTCTTCAAATATTACTAGGGTGTATTTTATAAATGACCCGAAAAGCCATCAGAAAATTAATTAACATGGAATTTGCATATTGCTGTGATCTCCTGTTAGTTTATATAATGAGCAATAATATCAATTTATTTTATAATTGTTTTACAGTTATTTTCTCTAATGCTCTTTCCCACCTTATCTCAATTATTTAAGAATTACTAATATTTTCTGCCATTTGGTCTCCCTTTGCAGCGATGAAGGCCCTCATCAGCAGTCCTTTCCAAATCTACTGTAAGATTACCCCAGCATCCATCCCTGAGGAATGAAGTTTCCCTGCAAGCATTTTTTGAGAGACTTCTGATCAGCTGAATTTTCTTTGCTGAGCAGCAATTCCTGGAAAATCCTGCAACGTATTCAAAGACTTTCCTACTGCTTTTGGAGAATTAGCTCTGGGCAAAACGATATAGTCTATTGAGGCCATATCTGACCTAGAAAGTATTAACTGAAGAATGTGTGGGACAGCTGGTTATTGGAAAGAAAAGACATGCACTGCAGGAGAATGACATGTAGAGCTACTCGAGTTAGGTCTGAATGACTGTCAGCTCTCCAAAGCCAGCCAAGCCTGGGAAGCAGATACGGCACTTCTGCCGAAGTCTGTGCCGCATCCCATAACAGAGTGAGCTCAGATATCTCTAGCACAGGACTGCACCACGCGGCGAGGAGATAGTTTATCATCCGAGAGCACTTCAGATATGTGATGCGATTAAGGCTGAACAGAAATCTGAAGTGTAGCAGGATTATTTCTCACAAAGTGCCAAAGGGCTCAGCCTTGCAAGGGAGGACGCTCTGCCATCGGGTTTGGTACGCTGTGTGCCAGGGTCAGCTTTTCCAAAGTGCTGCTCCTGATGGTGGTGGTGCTTGTCAGAAGCACGATGAGGTACCATTCTCCTTTAAATTATGCTAACAGAGAATGCCTTGTTGCACAACAGTGTGAGTGCCACTTATTTCCAGCTACATATCCAGTTATACTTAAAGAGATGAGGCTTCAATTCTTACTTAGCTTTCCCAGTTCAGAAATAGGGCTGTGTATCTGGGATAATGTTTTTCTTTACTATTCCTTTCAATGAGGTGGTACATACCAAGTGCATGTTTGCTGCCACATCACCGATGCTCGAACATTTTAACTCTCTAAAAATCAGAGGAACTCCTTCATTTGGAAGTCATTATTTAAAATTTCAGCCAGTACTACGCCAGGGAATGCACTTCCCCACCATCACTTCACCTGGGATCTCTCAGGGGGGTTGGAACTGGATGATCTTTAAGGTCCCTTCTGACCCAAACCATACAATGATTCTATGATCTTATGGTACAGTTTTGTTGCATAGGGGCAGTAATAACAACACTTAATAACATCCTTTATTTGTCCGAATACTGCACACATCAGTTCATCGGTTTAATGGAGCAAATAATGTGAGCCATAACCTGAATTTCACAAGGTGCTGAAGGCACTTCTGGTGGGCATTTCACCACAAACACAGTGCAAATATCAAAGTAAAGGATCTGGCACACAATTTTGCTATGAAAGACACAAACATAAAAAAGATACCCCTTCCTTAGAAGTGCTCAGTACACCACCCACATTTTGTACGAGCGCATTGACCACAAGCCTGAGCTCCTGATTCGTACTTTAACAGCAGAATTTGAAGTTCCTTTGCAAATAAGTGACTGTTTTGATGAGGTTTCCCAGACTCCCTTCTCCTTCCATACCCCATTTTTGTGTTTTGCCATACAGCTGACACATTAATTACATCCACCTTCCTGCCTCTTCCTTCCCTCTGCACCCCTTGATTCCCGCAGAGGTACCCCTAAACACACCTCCAGACATTCTTCTCCCCTTTTTATACCCTTGGACCCCTTCCCCATCTCCACTGCAGCCCTCCCCAGCCCCTCTGCTCCCCCCACCCGTGTTGCCCTCCGTGGCTGCTGAACAAGCGTGGCCCAGGGTAGGATCCAGGGCAGGATCTAAGGCAGGATCCAGGGCAGGATCCAGGGCAGGATCCAAGGCAGGATCCAGGGCAGGATCCAAGGCAGGATCCAGGGCAGGATCCAGGGCAGGATCCAGGGCAGGATCTAAGGCAGGATCCAGGGCAGGATCCAGGGCAGGATCCAGGGCAGGATCTAAGGCAGGATCCAGGGCAGGATCCAAGGCAGGATCCAGGGCAGGATCCAGGGCAGGATCCAGACCATTCTATGAGTCTATAATCTTAAAGTTTTGTTGCACACGGACAGCAATAGCAACACTCCTGATTCGCACTTTTCAGGAGAATTTGAAGTTCCTTTCCAAACGAGTGACTGTTTTGATGAGGTTTCCCAAACTCCTGCTAGACACCCCTTTCCTGTCTTATCCCATTTATACCGGTTTTGTGTTTTGCTATACAGCTGACACGTTACGTCCATCCCCTTTCCTGCCTCCCGCATTCCCGCGGGGACCCCCAAACCCCTTTCCAGATGTCTTTTCCCCCCGTTTGATCTCCCTGACCCCGTCCTCAGAAGCCTTTCCCCCCCCCCCTTTTTCATCCCCAGGGACCCCCTTCCCCAGCTCCCCCGCAGCCCTTCCATTCCCCGCCGCCGCGGAGCGTGCGCGCAAGTGCGGGCAGCCTGGGGCAGGCGGGGCGCAGGGAGAGGAGGAGGAGGAGGAGGAGGAGGAGGAGGAGGAGGAGGAGGCGGAGGGCCGGCCCGCCCGCAGCCGCCGCCGCCAGCGCCGCCATGATGCTTGTTTGCTTTCAATGAGTGTGAGCAGGAGGCGGGGGGGAGCCGCTCTGCCGTCCGGCCCGCGGCACGAGACAAAGAGCCAGGCAGGCGGCGGAGCGAGGGCGGCGGGGGGACGGGGATGCTGCAGCCACAGGTAGGGCTGGGGGGAGGCGGCCCCCGCCGCGCCTAGCCCGGAGCTGGGGGAAGGGGTGTGTGTGTGTGTGTGTGTGTGGGGTGTTTTCCTCGGGGTGCGGACAGATAGACGGGGACGGACAGACGGATGAAGACTGCTGTGGGGGAGGGGAGGGCATTGTTATTGTGGTGATGGGGGGGGGGGGGGGTCGGGGTGCTCCCCCCCGCGCTGTGGGGGGTGTGGGGGGGTGACATAGTGTTGGGATCCCTAAAGGGGGGGGGTCTGGGAAGGGAGGAGGCGGTGCTGGTCCCCGCGCACCTGATGCTGCGGGAGGTGTCAGAGGGGAGGTTGAGGGGTGTCGGGGTCCCCCCCGTGGGGGGGCTGCGTGCCCCGGGGACACGGTGGGTATCGAAGCGGGCAGAGGGGGCTCTGCCACCCGGTAAACACCGAGCCACCCGGGAGAAGGGGGTGGGGGGTGGGGGGGTGGCGGCTCCGTGCAGCAGCCCCGCTCTGCTCGCACCGCGAAGGCGGTGAGGAGGAGCGCGCATGATGGCACCGGGAAGCCCGGAGTTTGTTTTGTTTGTTTGTTTCGCCTCCGCTGTGCAATTGAGTTTAAAATAATTAAACAAAGGCAGAGGGAAATGACATCAATCCGGTGACCGCACGGTTCCCCGCGCCCCTGTCTCCGGCGCAGGGCGCTGCGGGGCCGGCAGCGCTGCCCGCCCGCCGAGCCCGTGCTGCCCCGGAAGGAGCCGCTGCCCGCCCCGCCGACAGCCGGAGCCGCGGCCTCGCTGGCGCCGGGGCCCGCAGCGGCCCTGGCTCGTTCCGGCGGAGGGAAGCGGCGGGGGCGGGGGGGGGGGGGTGATTGACAGCGCCGGCGGCCAATGGGAGGTGATTGCCAGCGGCGGCCGCCAATGGGCGAGCGCGGGGGGCGGGCCGCGCGCAGGCACGTGAGGTGGCGGGGCAGGCGCATGCAGGGATAAACAGAGGGGAATTGGGGCGGGGGGGGGAGCAGGGGAACTTGGGGGGTTCAGGCGTCGGAAAGGCGATCGGTTCTAATTGAGTTAATTAGCGGGGGATTCTTATTGCGTGTGTCCGGCTTTGGAGCGAAAACCTGAACTGAGTGCAGAACTGCAGCCTGTGCGCCCGTCAGGCCAGGAGTGGGGGGGGGAGCGCCTGGGCTCCATCCTCTGCTGCTTTTCCCATTTACTGTTTTAGAGTGAGTTTTAAGCCTGGGATGAGGTAAAAACACTTGTCTACACATCTGCCTCTGTCTTGGCCTATGTATATATTGTGAACATGTATTTTATTAGCAATGTTTCCATTGATATTAAAAATTCATATGAAACCTACTTTGTTTTGGGTACCATAAGAAATATATTCAAATACCATAAAACAGAGATTTTGCTGCATTTTTGCTTTTTAACTGATACCTGTATTTCCACAAATGCACAGAAAATTTTATTACTGAAGAAACTTAAGGGATGGACATTTTCTTTGTAACTGGAGTTGCAGCTCTTCTTCTTTTTGGTTGATTTCTGGGGTTTATTTTCTTAATCTAGATTTCACCACAATGAGTAACTAATTAAAAATTCAAGGGATTAAGAAATACCTGTGGTATTTTTCTGGCTTAAATACAAAGATATGCAAGTGTTGACTCGTATTGTATCTTGCATTTTTTTTCATTCTAGAGCAGGTCCCATAATTGGGAATTTATCAGCATTTCCACTGGGGTAATTTTACAGGATTATCCACCCTCTGTTCTGCCTGCTGTTTCATCTGGACTCTGTGGAGTTTGCTGCTAGCAATGAAGCCTTCTGTGGGGGTTTATTCATGCTATTACTGAAATGGAGCCCTTCGTATTTGGATTAACTCTTTATTCACTTTTCACCTCAGTCGCTTGGATCAGTCCATTTGTAAAAAGGATACTACCATGCATCTCTTTTGTGTTTGCGTTTTGAAGCTGAACTCTGAATACAGCCTTGGTGTGTTCAGGCTATTTACTTTGATTGAATTTTAGAGGAAGAACTGAAATATAGATAGATGAGATTGTAATACTGCATGGGCAAATGCTTTTGACATTTTATAAATGAAGACTTGGAAAATGTGTTTCAAAGGGTCACACACCGAATGAGCTATAATAAATGTAAAAATAATTAAGATCAGGCTGTGTTAGATGTTAGGAAGACATTCTTTAAGCAAGTGCAATGTTTGCTGGAAACCAGTCCTTTAAATGGGGCTGAAGGCTCCCAAGACTGAACAAAGTAAGAATTATTTTCCAACTGGTGAACAAAAGCATCTTTTTTTTTTTTTTTGAAAGCATGGCAATGTAAATAAAAGTGGTCGTATTAATCAAACACCAAAAAGCTAAGTATTTTTGGTTGTAGTGCAGTATGTCTTCTCATTTGGATTACCATTGTCCCTAGGAGGCCGGGGTGGTGAACCAGAATTCCTCCTTCCAGTTGTGCAGCACCAGCTACAACGGGCAGTCACTGCTGCCCCTGGTTCTGTTTGCTGAGAGACTCTTGAGTTTTAAATTACCTGTTCTTGTCAGCTGATTTTGGCTGTACATATGTACGTGTGCAGTCTGTACCACTCCATCACTGGCCCAAATGGTGCCACGTTAAGCAAAGATTATACACAGCCAGTACCTTTATGAACAAAGATGTCTTTCAGTCTTCAGAATTAAAAATATTCAAGAATTGTCACTTATTTCCATAGCTTTTTTTTTCCTCCTAGGAGAAATGTATGGTATGCAAAAGTTGCAGGTGTGCATGGTAAGCTTGAAAGAACTACTGCTGACCTTAAAACCCCACAAGAATAATCTCAGACTTCTAGATTTTAGTTGCATGAGACAGTTTGACTCTTGCACTGTTGCATACAGTACATCCGGGGTTCTTTTAAACCCATATGTTGAAATTTTGCACTACTTTTGGTGTCAAAACATTTCACTGATAATACTGAATCCATTCTAAATTTAGACTACTTCATGGTGTAATTTTGAAAGCGTTATACATAAATTGCTCAAACTGCATCACCACAGAGTTTTATCTGTTTTGTATTCCTTCTTCAGTGTTGGTGCTTTGCACTTGGAAGTGTGACTATTGTACAATATCCTGCAGGATTATTAGCATTATATTGAGTTACGTATTTTATGTTGCTGCATTCAGACTGGGTTGCAGAAGTCCATTCAGCAGGGAAGCTTGGCATAGGCTTGGGGACCTGCACTCACAGTTTCTACATTGAGCTATTTCTGCAGTTGAAGTCTTGCAGAGTTTACAAATGCTTAGGCAGGTTCTGTAGAAAAAAAAGCTTGTTTAAATGCTTAACGTGTACTTTTGAGCTACTAATTACACTTCTAAGATGGTGCTTATTTAAAAAAAAATTGGCAGCAGCTCAGTTTTTCCTTTTGCAAGACTGCAACGTGAATCCTTTTGTTAATGCCTCAGAGGGATTTAAGTGAAGGAATCGGGGAGGGACTAGGAGCAGAAAAATATACAGTTGTTTACTTTAGAACTAAAATACTTGCTTTTGGTCTTCCAGTTTATGCTATAATGGAGCCCTGCAAGAAGAGATTGATTTTTGTTATTTTTTTAAGACTGGGAAACCCTTTGGTGTGTTACGGAGTCTGTCACCTAGATGTTGTGATCACAGCCTGGATATTTCAGTGTTTTTCTTGTGTATCTTAGTTCATGTTCCTGATATGCAACCTTTATTTTGTGCAAGGGAAAAGACTGTCCTAAAGTTTCTGTGTGATTTTATAATACCAGTATCTCCAAAGGCCTCCTACAGCTCTTTGAGCTCCTCCCTTTCCTTAGCAAGGCAGCAGTTTCAATCTGAAGACTGGGGGTTTCTAGAACATACTGAAGCAATTGGGGGGCTCACTCATGTCGTTAGGGTGTAGCATTTTGCTATAAGTTAGGAAACCATAAAGTATTCCATAATTCAGTATACTGCATATTACAAGTCACCTGTGTAGCTTTACTGCTTGAGCTATTTTGGAGTATATTGATGAGTGAGGTATGGATCCTGCAAGCTGATCTGCCTTGAAAGGTGCTGTCTGCATAGATCAGTCTGCAGTCAGGGATCAGAAAAAAACTTTAAGCACTGGGAATGCTTCAGAGACAGATCCTTTCGTGTGCTTTTTGGAAAAAAAAAAATAAACTGACACCTACAAAGACAGGAAGGACTGAAACTGAACTAAAACACAGCTAGGTTTAAGCATGCACCATCTCCTGTTTCTCACCTCTCAGAATGAGGAGACAGCACTTTAATGGCTAAATAATACCAAGTATTAAGATGTTTTATGCCAAACTCTGACCATTAATACTTTTTAAATACCATTTTAAAGTTTTATCAGTTGTCTTCCCAATGGAAAAGCTTTGCCTGACAAAGTGAAGGTCCTGTGGACTAAAGATAGAGCATTTACAGTGCTACTTTATCACAATTTGTCTTGAAATAGAGTCTTTTCAGGAACGTAAGTTTTTAGGAACAAGCGGTCTATGTGAAGAGTAATTAAAACAGGGAAGTAAACCTTGCTTTGCCGGGGAACATCATGAAAGATCTGCCTCTGGAGAGGTGGGAACTGATTGTACAGTAATTATCAGTTGTGGCACGGATGCTTTCTGTGTAGGGAGCAGCATGCTAGGTCATCCTGTGGTTCTTCTGGTATAGCACATCAGGACTTTTCTCCAGTGACAGGACTTGGAAAGCTGCTGCTTTGGTTGCTCATTAACTCCCCATAATCTACATCAGTACAACTGTCATTGAAATAATGCTGAAAACCAACCGCTGACATGGCTGAAGTGGTAATAGTTTTTTGTTGTTTTTTTAAAAAAGCACCACCACCAACATCCACTTTCTCAGCTGGTCATCATTGCTGGGTTTCAGCACCGTCTCATAAATGGATGTATTAACACAACTGAGGGAGGTGAAGTGTAACGTGGGGAAAGCAAAGAAATCTTGAGTCGGCTTTGCTGCACAAGAGAATGGTTGTGGGTCAACATTCTCAGGCTTGTTGGTTTAACTTAGAGTAAAAACAACTATGAGGAGCCTGGTTGCTTCTATCAGGATATGACTAAATGGATAAAGCATGAACTGCATGAATAAGTTCTGTAATGTCCTGAACTTCAGTTCATTTAGTAACTCTAATATTAAACAAACATATTTAGAAATTGTTTTTTAGGAAGGCAAAGGCTTTGGGATTTAGAGACTGACATCTCCTGTCAAGCTCTCATTCACATCCGTAGCAGGAATGCTGAAAATGAGCATATATCCAAACATCATTTTGATGACTAGCTAGGTTATCTCTTAGTCCTAGGTTCTACTACAAAGCTAAAAAGAAACCAAACAGAATAATGTTTTGTGTGGTGACTTCATGTTTTCACCCAAAAAACAACCAAAATGTGGTAAATATTCTGCAGATGCATAAAGAAAAATGTGTTAAGGAATGTTGTGGTATAGGTGTCAGTGTTTAAAATAGCTTACAGAGCTGGACCAAGATTAGCAATTGTGCAGTAGTTACTCTAAATGAGAATTAATATTCCATGTATCATGAAGAATCATAAGTGAATTGTCAAATATGATTGTCCGGACACAACCAGTGAAGTGAGAGTTGGCATTGTATTAATGTTTTGGAGTGTAAAATCATTGTCAATAGCTTTCTGAAGACATTTGTAGATGAAGCTTTTAAGCCTTGGTCTTACTGCCTATCTCCATTTTTAAAACTCAGATGTTTTAAAATGGAACTCTTCCTTTCAAAAGTGATCTTTTAGGTTTCATCTTACAGTATATAATAATATAATGCAAGTAAGTTCTTAAAGTATTTAGTGAACCTGACTGATCTTTTCATGTATTAGCATTTCAGAATACACTAAAATAGAAAATGCAAAAAACCCAGTGTTGTATAGTACTCAGTAGCTAGCCAGAGTGTTTCTAGGGATACCAGTTAAAGGTCAGCCTTTGCGTTGCAATTTGGTTTTGCGTTAGTGTTTGTTTTGTATACAGCAGCCTTTTACTGTAGGCATAATTACATACAATTGCTGATAATTAAGAACTATTCTAATCATCTGGACTGTGCATGTGCTACACTGAGAACATTTGGATGTAGTATTTCTCATCGTGAGATGCTGTGCAGGGTAAGGGGTGGGAATTTGAGTTGCTAAAATATTTGAGTCAGAGATAATTTGAGTTAGATAAAACAGATCTATTTCATAGGTCTGCCCAGAAGATGAGGCAGTCAAGGACCTCTGCTGAATTGTGGCTTTTGTATTCTGACTGTCTGAGAGGTCTGTTCTAAACACAAGCTGGTCTTCATAGCAATTGAATGTGGGAGTTAAAATTGCTTCTTTGGACTAGTGAAACTGCAATAAATAAGTTTTTTTCACACCTTCCAAGGTTTTGAGGGTTACATGTACACCATTAAAACACTGGGCTGCAGGTTGCTCATCTGATAGGAGATTGTGATTGGGAGTTGAGTGGCAGGTGGGCAGTAAGAAGAAGTAGGGGTTTGGAGAATGGCATCCTCCCTACTGCTGTCACACCTTGTATCCAGCCAGTTTGCATTTCTATAAACAAGTAGTTAAGAACAACAAAGAAACCTTAATTAAATTTGAAATACCTACAGATCGGAACTTAATAATATGGTCTTAAAAACATGAATTGACTGATTTTTGGACTTAAAATTTAAAGCCTGATGTAGTTGGTGCTATACACCTCTACGGGTCTTCCTGATTTGGGAACAGCCAATGTATCCTTTGACTTTCATGGCCCAGTTGATCTGCACCGGAATGCTTTGCTTTTCTTGAAGTTTTGGGAGGATTGTGTCTCATTTTAGTCAGCTTCAGGTAACTTAAGGGTTTTGCACAACTTTGACAGCTTTATAGGTTTTTTTTTTTTGAAAGACTATTAAAGCATTTGTCAACTTCTGAGTTTCCTATAGTAGAACTTCTATATGCAAAATCAAATAACTTATCTGAGTAGTCATATTCTAGATAAACTCACATAAACTAATGTGTATTGACTCAAGTGTCTTGTATTTGTTATTACATGGTTGCAATGCATGTTCACATCCCACTGTGTTATTTAAGTCTGCAAAAGAGGAAGGGTAACTTGTGGGTTTGTATCAGCAGTCATGTAAAATTCTAGTTTTAGAACTCCTCAAAATATGATGAAGCAGCATTATTTCCCTGATGAAGCCATTAAATCTTAATATGCTAACAGCGACTAAAATATCCAAGTGAAAAAAAAGCACTTGATGTGAATCAATTGACTTTGTGTTGATGCAACAACATTTTTTTAAAAAATTTAGATTGTTCCAACATTAAGCTATAAATTGGGTTAAAGGGATCTTGACACTTTCTCACACATTATAGTTGGGTCTCTAGGGGATGGGAAGTGTTTCAGAGTCATTGTGCTGCTCCCTGGTGCTTCTCCTGTTCTGCCTGTGCATGCAGCTGTTATTTGCCATCCCTCCTTGGCACTAGGTAAAAGGAAGTTTTTAATTCACAGCATGTGTTCTGAAATATTCAAGTGTTACCCTTTAGCTCATTTCCCAATCAGTTTTTCCCAGTCTTATTTTTTTCAGTACTACATACTTCAAAAAAAATTACTTGAGCTGTTATTTAAATAAAATGCCAAGAGTATTTGCCCTAGTCAACAAATAATAAATGTTTATACAACAGACTTGGTGTTTACCTAAAAGTAGCATACTAGTAGAAAAAATAGTCTGTGTTTTCTTGCAACACTGATGCTTTCTTTGTGTATATTCAACAGAGTAATCTTGTTCACACTTACAAATCTATTTTAAGGTCCTTGAAGGACTTGTCTTGGGTTGGAAAGGACCTTTAAGGCCATCCATTCCAACTCCCTGCAGTGAGCAGGGACATCCTCAACCAAATCAGGTTGCTCAGAGCCCCATCCAGCCTTACCTGGAATGTTTCCAGGGATGGGCCATCCACCACCACTCTGGTCAACCTGTGCCAGTGTTTCACCACCCTCAGCATCAAAGATACCTTCTTTTTATCTAATCTGAATCTACTCTCCCTTAGTTTAAAACCATTCCCTGTTGCAACAGGCCGTGCTAAAAAGTCTGTCCCCATCTTTCCTGTAGGCCCCTTAAGTACTGAAAGGGTGCAGTCAGGCCTCCCTAGATCCTCTCTTTCCAGGCTGAACATCCCTGACTCTCTCAGCCTGTCCTCACAGGAGAGGTGTTCCATCTCTCAGATCATTTTTGTGGCCTCCTCTGGATCTGTTCCAACAGGTCTACATCTTGCCTGTGCTGAAGTCTCCAGCACAAGATATACTTGCTTCCCTTTAAAGAGAGTCGCTGTTTGGAGTTAAAAGCAGTAATTTCTGTCCATTTTAATAAAGCTCACAGTAGAGATTAACCCTTTAGAAACAGATTAACATTTCTGTTTAGCCTATACATAGCTAGAACTGCTGCAACTTTAAGTTATCTGAAAAGCAATGTACTTTGCCTTCGGTTAGGATTTCAGACTTTGTTCAGTGTTACTATTTAACTGCTGCACGGGTGATGGTAGTTGCAAGATTTTGCTTCCTGCTGTGTGATAAGAGATTTCGGGGAGGTGTGGCCAGAAGGACAATTCTGTGTTGTTCTGATTTCAGTCCCATAAGCAGCTGTGCTGCAAATCCACACATACATTACTGCTATACAGGAATAATAGTACAGGAAGCTAGACTCCTCAAATGTGGGGGTTTTTTCCTCCTGCTTTTAACAGTTTAATTCTCTTAACCAGCTCCTTTTATTATCATACAAAAGTCAGTGGTGACGCAAGAGTGAAGTGGAAATACACGGTCCTGGGGAGGAAGGAACTGCAGCAGGGTGATCAGCTTAGTTCTGCTTCATGCATTGTAAAACTAAAGTGCAAGTGGCTGGCTAGGGAGAACCTAAATAAATTCTTGAGTCCAAGACATAAGTTTTTCTTAAATTGACAGATATTTGCAAGTAAAGTCATTGGAACCCATTTTCTAAATGGCTTTCCAAATCCAAAATGAACTTTGGATTACATGGAAAAGAGCTTTAAGGTTAAAAGTACAAGGTTACAAAGGAATGGTCCGATATGAGCTTCCACTACTAGGATTTAGAGGAAAAAATCCCCAATCTTATATGTGCTATCATTTTCTTGTTAAAACTTTGAGCAACTTAATGGTTTATAATTAATAGGTAGCACTGCAGATCATGTTCTATCCTGCTAATTTTCAGCAGTGCTGAAGTTATTGTTTTGATAATTAATACTCTACTGCACTGATAAATAGAAAATCACTTAAATTGTCTTGTTACTTCCAGCTTACCATTTCAGAAGCTTCACTGGGTAACAGTCAACTCCATTCTGCCACCTCTAGCAGCATAGCTAAAATGACCTGGCTTTCAGGCAGCTCCCCAACTCCTCCTTTTGTAGGCCCCCAGCTCGTCCCAGCACCACACCTGCAGTGGCACTGGTGCTGCAGCTGGAAGTGCTGCTCAGAGCAAAGCAGCAGCAGTTCCATAACACAGCACACCTGCTTGCAGGGCTGCTGGTAACTACACCATCTCTTTTCCAGGACAGCTCTCTAAACCAGCTCCTAGCCTGGCTGTTCATCACCTCACCTGACTGCACTCATTGCTTTAATCTGGAGAGACAGGCACAATTGGTACCGGTGCACCGCAACCTGTGAGCATTTGGCTTTGTCTCTAGCGGGCTGTTCCCAAGTGAAGCCAAAGCCTGTGCTCCATCCTGTCTACCTGCTGACTGAGCCAACTTTGTCAGCTCTTGTTCTAACAGGTTACCCTCCCTTGACTTGACAGCCTTCGTATTTTTTTGTCTTCTCTTCCTGATTGTCATCATCCATGCCCTACACCTTTCTCTGAAGGGTCTTGTCTGCCTCTGCTCTCCCTTGCCCTGTCCCACTGCCTTTCTCTTGGTACCCTCTGTTCTTGAAACTGTGTCTACACTGAAGATGTGAGATCTAATTCCCAAGGTCAGACTCTTTGCACTGTTGATCTCATCGGCCTTGTTAGTTCTGTTTTGGGACCCAGTGACCTGGAGTGGAATGAACAGCCCCACTCCATTTGAACTCTCAAACTCTTCTGTTTTATACAGCCATTTAAATAACAATTTTAATAATCTGGTACAAGATACTAAACAATTTAATCTGCATACGAACATACTTGAATGACCTCTTCATGAAATCTATATGGTCTGGGCTGTGTTGCAGGCATCCAGGCCATATCTTTGTTTCTAAGAATTTTCTCCTTTACCAGCTACTGTACTGCATGTGGAAACAGCCCAGTGCTCAGTGGTGTTTTCCACCCCCTGTGTTGGTGCAGCTGAAGGTTACAGGTGGTGTGAGCCCTTCTGAAATGGTTGTCAGGATAGTTGAAAACTGCAGTTATCAATGACTTTGAGGTTGTTCAGCACCATTTTATGGCTCTTATATAAAATTGCTTTAGTCTGACAAAACTGTATTGCCTGTCTCACATTTACCTCAGCTTTTACAGTTAACTCTAGCAGCTCAGTAGGCTCTAAATTTGGGGTTGGGGAGGTGGAGACTGATTTGTAGAAGAGACTGATTTTCTTGAACTGCTCTGTACTGTGAGGTTTGAAATGCAGTTCAAGGTGTTGCAGTCATGTTTTATGATGGGCTATAAATATGGCCCGAATTTACCCTTGCTGTCAGTCAGATCCTGAGAAATCTTGAGTTCTACGTGAT
Organism: Tapera naevia; assembly: GCA_033556795.1. Classification (NCBI taxonomy): domain Eukaryota; kingdom Metazoa; phylum Chordata; class Aves; order Cuculiformes; family Neomorphidae; genus Tapera; species Tapera naevia. The sequence goes on along the minus strand of JAUMJJ010000272.1, from coordinate 2,881,086 downwards.
GGGTAAAGTTGCACCAACACCTGGTGTGACAGTATCCTTGGTGTTCTGGTGTGGCTGATACTGGTGTTGCTGTCAGTTGTCAGCATCCCCTTCAGCCAGGAGTCTCAAGAGCATTTGCTGCCTTTTATGCTCCTGGCAATCCCAAACAGCAGAGAATCGTCCACTGGGAAATGTAGCAGTCAGAAAAGGAAACCATCAAGAGTGGGAACTGTAATGAGAGGGAGAGTGGTGCCTTGGATGGACTGGGAGCCGTGAGGTCACCAGGAGCCAGTGTTAAAACCTCAGATTCTTAAATCTCTAATTGTTTTAGTGCACATTAACAAAACCCACTGGAGAAGTATGTCATCCTCTTCTGGTAGCAGGGAGTGATACACTGCTGGTACCAGCAAGGCTGTTAATTAGTGCGTGTGATTGAGTGTGCTCTGGGGAACATCTGTACTGAATGAGATTCCTGTCTCTACTATACCTGCTTCATTTCTTGAAAAATTGGAACATATTAATTCAGGGAGCTGCAGGAAGAAAAAGCATCAAATGACCAAGGAAGGTAGATGCTTCCTGAAAAACTGGAGCGTTCCTGTGTGGCATTGCCCTTTTGAATTATAGATAATTCTATGTACCAATTTCAGCAGGGATGCCCTGTGTGTTACTTCTCTGTATATTGTTGCAAAAGTTAGATAGTTATTGCAGGAAGAAGTTAAGATTTACTTTTCCTGTGGTTATAATCCAGTCTTATCTCCTTTAATTAGCCTAGTTTGAAGAAGAAAGTGGTACGGTTGGTGATTCTAGTACCCTAGATACTCAAGTATCTTCATTCTTTAAGGAGCTCCACCCAGGTGCTATTTATAATATCCTTTTTACCCACAATTCACTTTTTAAAGGGAAATTGCTTTTCACTGCAGAAGTCTGGTTTTGACCAGTAGTGGGAGTGGGAAAGGGAAGGTGGAGTGTGAAATACTAAAAGAGCTGTTGTATTATAGTAAGCCTGTGGTGTCTAAAAGCTGTATTTTAGTTAAGGTGCATAATTAGCTGAAAGTCTGGGGTGGGGGTGTTTTGTTGTGTGTTTTTTTTTTTTTTTTTTAACATGTAGAGTAAACATTTTTCCAGTAAATTCAATAAAGCAGATTATAAGACTGGGCAATGGTCTAATTTGCTAACAGTTATTCCTTGTTTATTCTCTATATAACTTCAAAACTCTTCTATTGTATTTATGTTGTCCAGGAATATGAAAAAAATAAAAATGCTTAGAAAAACTGGTAAGTAGGTATACTCATGACCAGGATAGCTTTTTCTTTCTTGAGTGTTTTTGGATAGTGTTATGATATTGCTATAATGTATTTTGCTTAGTAATTGCATAATATCATTTGTAATGTTTGTAAATGTAATTTGAGCCAGCATTTTTAAATTTGTCTATTTCTTGTAAATTTTATAGCTTGTTGCTTTTTACCTTTCTGTATGTATGTGTATGTGGCAAGTGAAAATGGTGGAATCTTCACCATAAAGGCTTTTAGATTAGTGTAGGGCAATGCAAGAGCATTACTCTTATTTGTGATAAGCGTGATTCATATTGGAAGCCCTGTGTAACTTGAAAACATGAAATTAATTGGTAGATTAATAGAATACTGATTTATTAATTTAAAATCATGTAAGCTGGTTTTCATATTAAACTGACTAAAATGCAGGTAAATTTCTTCTGGCATGGAGGAGAGATACCTCTTGGCACAGGGCTTTATTTTGGAGCTAGGAATGCCTTTTTTATTTTTCCCTTCCTCTTTGTAGTGAAGCAGTGCAGGTGTGTTGATGTATGGGAAAGCTGGAAGAAAGGATTTTTTTGGAGAGGAATTTTTGCTACTTTTCTTTCAAGAGATCCATGATTGAGTATGGTAAGAAGAGATAAGAAATTAAATGCTTCTTGGAAAGTTATCAGGAATGATGGGAAAAGAGAGTTAGAGAAATGGAATTACATTTCAGTGCTGACTGAAGGAAGTGATAGAAGTGTCTACCTTAAGTACAGTGTTTTCAGGTAGGAAAGAGTAGGATGAGGGTTGGATTAAATGGTTGCGTTTTGCAGACTTAAAGAATTGAGGATATTTTTGAAACCATAATTCTTTTCTTGAGAGCTTGGTTGTGTGAAAAGTTGAGAATTGTGGTACACCTGGAACTGATAGGTAGGCAAGGTTATTGGCAAGTGTTTTCTTTATAGTTTTTATGAGGGAGAATCCAGTGGTGGTGATTGTCACTCTTTGAAATCTCATTGTTGAAGAACCAAGAGCCTGCAGTAGCATGGAAGATAGCAGGACACAGTGTTTAAGCTGATTTACAGCTTTTGTTTAATTATTGACTGGAGAGTGTCGTCTGCCATCCTAGGAGCATCAGGAGTCTCTGTTTTGCTGTTTTATAGCAGTCTTTTCCACTAGGTGAAGTTTGTAAATGGGTAGAGATTATCTTTATCTGAAGTCTTGAAAAGTATTTGGGGCAAGCGTCCGATATGAAATTTAAGTGAAACAGAAATTAGCTTTTAAAGAATTCTCAATATATATTGTGTTAATTCATTATTTGTCCTTTTGTCTCAACAGGAATGCCCAAGGAAAAGTACGATCCACCTGATCCACGGAGGATGTACACAATTATGTCCTCAGAGGAAGCAGCCAATGGAAAGAAGTCACACTGGGCAGAGTTGGAAATAAGTGGTAAGAAACTGAGCTATGAACTCAAGTTAAGAGTAGCCTACTAGATGTGAGCTCTTTATATTTTAAGATGTGGTGGGTGAAAGAGTGGATTTAAGATCTAATTTTTCAAAGAGATAGAGTGAACTTGAGAATGATGTACAGACATATACTGTTATTTCGAGTAATGTACTGTCCGTGACAGCACAGTTTCCATTGAAGCAGAAATTTTCAGTTTAAAAGCAGTTGTAAATCTTTGCTCTGTTCTTGAGATTTAAAAAAAATTTAAAAGATCCCCCAGGGACTGCACTAGCTCTGAGATACTGTTTGGCTTCTAGTTCTTTTCCTGAAGGTAAGATAAAGCTCAGAATCCGTAAAGGTTAATCCCAACTGGTATGGGACACAAGTCTCTTGATTTGTGGAGTAAATGCTGATTTTGCTACATAAAGTGTGTTTGCGAGGAGATTGAAGCAAATATTTTAAGAATGTGGAAGTACTTTGTGATGTTGTAAATTTAGGCTAAAGTTTTGCTTGAATGTGTAGGTTCCTTAATAGACTGTAAAAATTCCCATGTGGTATTTCTAAATGACTGCCCAATAGAGAAATTTGTGAAAGGAAGGGATACAAATAGAGTGCTTTGAACTGTGAAGAGTCTTTCCATCTTGATCATTGAATCTGTGTCTTGCTTCAAGTGCCATGTGCCTTAATGTGTGAATAGCATTCTCTGCTTGAAGGTTAGAGATGCAGAAACCTAGTTAAATGCTGCTCCAGGAATCAGCATTATATATCAGCATTAGCCTTGGATATCCACTTGGACATCTGCTGCCTCTGCATAAGGAAATGCATTAAGTGATGGCTCTTTCATTTCATGCCTGGTAATCTCACTATAGACTGATTCCAGCCAGGAGGGGTGCAGGTAGTGAAGAGGATGGGTCGGTGATATTGATTGGAAATCCTTTCAGCTACAAGGGTTTCTTTGATCACAATCACCTGTTTGCATTGGGAGGGAAGGAGTTGTTCATTCAGTTTTAAAAATGCAAAGTAGTATTGATTTATATTAAAAACCTTTCAAAAGATTTCTTAACGAACATTACAGTAGCATGAATTCTGTAAGAACTCTATGCATTTGATTTACAAAATAAAATGTGACAATATTTATTGATGTTGACACTGTCTTCTCTGTACAAAATACTTGGTCATCTGATACAGAAAGCCACAAATGCTTAAACTACTCTCATTCATATCACTGAGCTTTTTCACTGCAGGCTTTCTTTATGCCGCTCACTTTCTTATAGCTCACTGGAAATAATACCTGTATTAAACCTTTTGTTACGAGGGACTGAGTCCTGGATACACGTGTATCAGTGTAGCTTTCCCCAGGCACTAAACATGACTTCTTTTGTTTTGAAGAAAATAGTTTAAGGAAAGGAATTAGAATAATAGTTTGGTGTAATATTAACCAGGCTGTTTGTGATATTGTTGAGTCACAGTGGGTTTTTTAAAGGCTGTTGCAAGTAGCTCTTTGCCTTGGAGAAACTGGTGTTGGTTCTCTTCTTCAAATGCTTTTGGTACAGTGAGATGACTTTTGTCCCCCAGGAAGACAGTCCTGGGGAAGAAAAATCTTGGAGAGAGTAAATGTTTTGAGACCTGATGATATCTCACATTTCTTGCATGCAGCAATGTAAAAGTCTTGATTCTGTCACACAAATCATGTTTCCACCCTTCAGTTTATGTAGAAATCATATCTTTTTTTAAAAAATATCTGTCAATGGTTTATGCAGCTTTTAGTTGAATGCCAGATGGAAGTCTATGTTCTCAACTAAACATTTTAGTCACCCTAAATATAGTGCTTCTATCTGTTCTTGGTTGGATTAATGCCACAGAATAAAGATGTTTGGTTTGAAAGACATTGCACTGAAATAAAGGGCAAACCCAAGAAGCATCTTCAATCCCAAATATAAACTGTAATTGAAAAAAATCTGTTTCTTACACCTATGTTAATTATTGGATTGCTGTTCAGTTAGTAAATGTCTTGTTTTGTGTGGAACTGGAGAAAGACAGATATTTAAACCTTAAATATGGATTGGAAAAAAACAATCTAAGCCTCCCTATCAACAGCTTACATTCTCTTATGCATTGCTGATTTTTTTTCATCTGTAGAACCAGTGATTAATGAAATTTTTATCGAATAAAATAATAAAAACCATAAAAAACCATAAACAAAACTCCCACGCAAACCTCCTCCCCTTACGTATTTACAGAATGTGTAATTATTGCTGAACCTATATATTTTAAATGTCCTGTTTTCTTTTGTACCTTTCTTCCACAGGGAAAGTGAGAAGCTTAAGTTCGTCATTGTGGACACTGACCCATTTGACAGCTTTGTATCTCAGTGACAATTCCTTATCCCGTATTCCTTCAGACATTGCCAAGCTTCACAATCTGGTATATCTGGACCTGTCCTCTAATAAAATCCGCAGTTTACCAGCAGAGCTCGGTAACATGGTGTCACTCAGGTATGTGAATTTCAACAGGAGATAGAATTATTCTCTTATTATCTTTGTGTTTTTAAATTTCAGCGTAATTTTAACATTCTAGTAAACAAAAAGCATAAATAAATTACCCTTTCCTCACTCCTTTTATCTGGCCCCCCAAGTACTTGGCGTGGTCTGTGCAGCTATAGCAATGCTGGGTTTTCTGTCATCTCCTGTTCTGGTATCTGACAGTACAGAATGAGCTTCAGAAGTGCTCAGTTTGAGAGCAATCACCCATTTTATGTTTTTCCAAGTCAGGATCCCTCTCTTATGCATCTATTTCCAGCCTCTCTTACAAATCTTGATGTGGTGTTTTTTAAGAAATACTGATAGAGAAAAAAATGATTTTAACACCTAGTAAGGCAGGAAGAAGGTCAGATTAACATTAATAATGATGCTAACCAGTTTTTTTCCTCTTTATATCATTTTTAGTAAATATTGTTATTCTCTTTATTTTATAACAACCAAACTTGTCTAATATATCTCTTTCCCACCTTTGCTATCATGTAACTGCATTCCAGTGCAAACTGGGAAGGGGAAAAGAACGTTCTAAATGCGTCTTTTTTTCCACTCAGTTTTGTCTTGCTAAGATATGCAAAGTTTGCATAGAATGATACTTTCTTTTGGAAACAAAACTTGAATAGTGATGCATATTTAAATTATAATTAAGGCTGCAGCATTTCACTTTGTAAAAACACTGTTATGTAAATATATAAATTATTTCCTTAAGAGTAAATATTTACAGACAACATTCTTTTGCCCTTCACACAAAGGAAAAACTTTATCTTAGGTTTACTAGATAGTGACCTGTAATTGCCTTCATTGCTTTTAATTTTGAAGACATTTAAGGTCACCTCAAATCCAGAAAACGCCAAGTCTAACAGAAATGAGAAAGTTATTAGAAGTAAAGAGGACAAAAATGGAGAAATGCCAGCACTGCTTTAATGAAACTGGAAGCAAAGCAAGTTTGCACATAGAAATATGAGTCATTGCATTTTCTTCTACTTTAGAAAAGTCCACTCTGTTGGGGAGGATTAAACTAGCTGATTAAATTGGTACTAAAAGCTCAAATTCCAAAGCAGTTAAAATTCTCAACCTTGGAGTCTGAGCAAAGGGACCTTGGTTTTTTAGAGTGTAATTGGCAGCTCAGTTCCATAGTGTGTTGCATGGTTGTTTTCAGCTGTGAAGTGATCTGTTCTAAAGAAAGCTTTGTGTTAGTAGTTCAGCTAAAAGCTGTTATTAAATTTACTATAACATTTTCAAATTTATCTTTGTGTTTCATTGCATCCTTTTATTTTCATCAGTTTTTTTCCTCTTAAAATATTGCTGTAAGCTTAATACTCATGACATGGAGTTAGTTTAGCAATATGTAGTCATCAGTAGCATCAAAAGACATTATGCCTTCTTCCCAAAACCTTTCCCAGTTTATTCTGGCTGATTCTATGAAGCTTTAGCTCTTCCAACTCTTAAGTCTCCTCTGAGTAAAGAAGGTGACATCTTGTGAACACAAAGGGTGTAGCTATGGTCTAGGATCCCACTGGTTTTCTATTTGTGACCTAAACATAACACTTGCATCCAGATCTCTAGATGTGATAAGTTAGTGCATTAATCCACTGTGCTGTGTCCTCAGTAATTGCAGCTGATCCAAGATTTCTTTTCTCTGGGGTGAAAGGGAAGAAAAACCTGTAAGTGTATCCTCTGATAGCACTCTGCAGGTCTCAGCTGTGCTGGAGCTTTATGTTTCAGGCTGCTCTTGCTGCAGACACTTCCTGTAGCTTCTGGGAAGTTGTTCAGGCTGACAGGAATTGATTGGACACTGGACATTTCTGGTGTCCTGAGCCACAGAAATCATTTGTGCTCTCACACTTTGAGAATTTATTTTTTCCATCTCCCACATCTGGAGTTCTGGGTTTGGTGTGCATGGCAAAGCTTGCCCAAGGCTCCTCGTAGCTCCCTTTTTACTTGAAGAAAGGGGTGTCAAAGCAGTAAGATTCGTGGTATTTGTGGAAAGAGGAGGAAAGAAATAAACACCGTAGCATGTTATCTTGGAAAGCTCAGCTGTACAGCAGTCTCTTGATACGCTTCAAAGAGCTGGTGGGATTTGCTGTGATCCCCTTTGCTGTGTAGAGGGGGCGAGTTCTGCAGAGGCAAGGATCATTAGAGAGAATAATTCTTTCATCCACAAGAGCGTGTAATGATACCTACTGCTGTGCCAGGCTGCCAGCCTGGTGTTTTTCCTCTAGAAGAATTTAGCGTCTTTAATTTGTACATAACTTTTCTTAGTGCTTTGAAGAACTCTTAGAGGAAAAGTAGTTTTCTAAAGAATAAACTAGTAGCTTTATATTGTCATACAGATATAACCCGTAAAAACAACAGTGATTTAAATCTCGTGTGTGTGTGGAAATGCTGAAGACTGGTGGAGATGTTGATGGGGGTTTAAAAGAAATAAGTAAAATCCTCTTTTCTACTTGCCATGTGCCTCATTCATACTTAGAAACCTTAGCTAGTCATGGTGGGCTTTGGAGTTTCTCTTTAAAATGTGTGCTTTGTGTATGGGATTCTGTATTGAAGAAGACAAACCAAAACAAAAACCCTGTTGGTGAGGTGTGGTGTGGTGTGGCAATCAGTTAAGCAATAACTTGGCATTTCTGGATAATCCATTGGAATTAAAGTTCTCTCCTGCATCATCATCAGTATTATATGTATTTTGTCTATCTGTGTGCATTTGATTACAGCAGGATTTCCCTAACTATTGTTCTGTAGAGTTTTCCACTGTCATGGTTTGCTAGTGTGTTGGTTTTTCAGTTAAACTTCTTGTGCTGTACTGCTGAAGGCAAATGTCAGTCTGATTTCATCCCGTTATGATTCTTGTTCTGTCTACAGGGAACTACATTTAAATAACAACCTGTTACGAGTTTTACCTTTTGAGCTGGGAAAACTGTTCCAGTTGCAGACTTTGGGTCTGAAAGGTATTGCTACTTTTTCTTGGTATCCACACTTGTTTAATGATATCGCTTCTGAGACGTAATGGCTGTAGACTGCTGGTTCATAAAATATTACTGTATTGTAATCCCAGATGTAGCTACTTACTCCAGGTTTACAAATATCGTTATTTAGGAAATATTTAAAAAACAAAGGAAAATTATTAGTTTGTTGAAAGACACCACATACGAAGACATTCACTTCTCTTTCTGCAGGGTGAGAGGAAGCTTTCTGATTGCGTAGGTGTTGAATACAGTGCTGCTTTAAGTAAGAAACAGTCTGCAGTTAACTGTAGGTATTCAACTCCAACCAAAAAAGGGAACGAGCTTTGTACTGCTGTAGGGCACTGCTGTTTATCCAACAGCAATTTAAATCTTGTTTTCTAATTTTTTCTTTTCGAACTATACGGATTCTGCTATAAAATTGCTCACCTGGGGGAAGCTGTATCACAAAATCAGAAGCACTGAGTGAAGCAATACTTCTAAACACCAAGTCTCGAAAGCTAAACAGTCTCAAAAGTCTGGTTTTCTCCCCTTTAAAAAAGGATAATTGCAATGTGCATTGTCCATGGAAACTTTTACAGTCCTCTTATACATTTGGCAGATGGTGGATGTTTCACTTGCATTGAGCAAAGTGAGCAGAGGAGATTCCTGTGTTTGGGCTCAACAGCTCTGCTCACATGTTGTACCCTGTCAGTTCTTCACTGCTGTCACATCCAGCAGCCACCCCTGGGGTGGTCAGTCCAAAGACAGATGCACAAGGGAGTGTGAGCTATTTACGAGTAGTGTTTTGGGAGATTGAAAAGACCCAAGATGTGAAACACCAAAGTCATTCATATTAGATGCAGTATTTTTCCTCAGAGATGCCAGCTTTAAACACTGATATGCAAGTTCATAATGGTTCCGTTTATTTTATTCAATGTTTCTGTAAACATTTGCAGGAAATCCACTTACACAGGATATTCTGAACCTTTATCAGGAACCAGATGGGACACGAAGGCTACTGAACTATTTGCTTGATAATTTGGCAGGTACTGCAAAAAGAAGTAAGTGATCATTCTTAAAACAGGTATTTCTGTTGTGTAAAATAAATGTGATTATCACTTTGTGTCTCTACTTCAAAATCTTCCCATAGTTTCAACAGAACAACCACCTCCAAGATCATGGATTATGTTGCAAGAACCAGACCGTTCAAGACCAACAGGTATTGTAACACTTTTTCTTTTGTAAAAGCTGTGGATCTTTAGTATCCATGGAAAAATGTTTGATGCTTAAATTAAGCAATTGTCTGTGCATTGCTGATGAGCCAGTTGGAATACCTGTTTCAGATTTACACATCTTTTACTATAAAGTAGCTTCTTTTTAATTAACACCCTCCTCAGAGGAATTAAAACTGCTGTCCACAATTAGTGAAATACTTGAATTTTAACAGGCTTCATTGAACATTTGTTGGAGAACAAAAAAATAGAAGAACATGAGCATTATTTCCAAAAAAGTAATATTTGTTTTAAGTGGCCAGTGTATCATCTTTGACTCAGCACTTTTCTTGCTGTTGGGATTCACGTCATGTTTAACTGGTTATTCCATTTTTTGTTTCTCCATGAATTGTCTAAAATATAGCCTTTTCTACTTAACACTAAGATTTTTGGTATGCAGTTATTTCTCAGTTATTGCAGTGTCCTCTCTTTCAGGACTGTCTTACATCACTTCCCCTACTAAGGCAATTTCTTCAAAGATCATAATGTTAATTCAGCTTGACGTTTGCTGTCACCTGTTTATTTTCAAAATGCTTTATTTGGACTCCAAATCAGCCTAAGGTTGATGGAGATTCCTAAATTCTCAAACAGCTTTTTTTCCTGAGCTGTACTTCATGTTTGAGAGGAGCTCCCAATAAGTTTCCAAGTATCTCATTGTTGCACTGCAAATTCTGTGCTGCTTTTTAAAAGCAAGCGAAAAACCCCACAAAACAAAACCCAAAATCAATGCTGCTGGATTATGCCCCAAAGTGTCCCATTAGCACTCCTGTTCCAAATTCATACAGAGAGTAGATACTTGACATTACACCTGAATTGCAGACCTTTTAAGGTGGTGCTTATTTTACCTGTACCCTTTCATTATGCAAAGGGTTCCTTACCCTGCTGATGGATCTGTTACAGTTCTTGATGGTAATAAGGTGGATTTTAAACAACCTCTTTGAAGAGTTTGCAGACCTTTATATAGGTAGCAAATATAAGTGTTCAAAACACTTACCTTGCTTTAGGCTTTTCACAGTAGAGCACCACTTAGCAGACAAATATACTTTATCACAGTATCATAAGGTTGGAAAGGACCTCTGAGATCATCAAGTCCAACCTATAACCCAACACTAACACCAACCATCATCTAACCCATGGCACTCAGTGCCTCATCCAGTCTCCCCTTAAACACCTCCAGGGTCGGTGACTCCACCCCCCTCCCTGGGCAGCCCATTCCAATGGCCAATCACCCTTTCAGTGAAGAACTTTAACATCAAGTCTAAACTTTCCCTGACGAAGCTTGATGCTACTTACTGCATTAGCCATGTAAAGGGTGTGTGTTTTGTTTTCTAATTAAATGCTAGAAGACAGCTGCCACAAGTTCAAACTTGTAATTTATCTTCCTAGAAGGATAACAGCATTTTTTTTGAAGTGCTGTGTTTTGGTTGAAGCAAGTGAGGCATGAACTGATAAATTTGCAGAAGGTAAAAGTGCAGAACATAATTGTGTGTGTATATATATTTTTTGCTGTTGTTAAATAGATCAGTGTGTGAGTAAAATTATTGTTCTGCAGCCTTGTTTTCTGTCATGTGTTACAACGTACTCTGTGATAAATACGCTACTCGGCAGCTGTATGGCTATTGTCCTTCTTGGGCATTGAACTGGGAATACAGAAAAAAAGCCATTATGCAGGAAATCCTGAGCTGCAATGCTGACATCATAAGTCTTCAGGTAAAAGATATACTACTATTTCTTTCCCTTTTATATTCCCATGTGCTGGTTTCTCTGTATTTACAGTAAATGGTGTGTTTTCAAAATATTCTGAAAACAAAAGAAAAAAGAAGCGGTGTTTAGAACATTATTTGTTGCTTGACATCAAAAGAATGCTTTTTAGCCCACACTGTTGGAATATGAACCAGCAGCTGCTGATCAAAGGCATGTACATGGGGGTGTCTTTGTGCCTGCCTGTGGATGTGGGGATATAATTGACACATTTTCAAATAACAGGCTTGAGATAATCATAACACTGGGGATTAGAGAAATTAATTTATATTTTCTTAAAATAGGGATATTGCTCTCAAAGTTGCATTCTCTGATGTACTTAATTCTTACTTTTTTTTCCCCTTAAATCTAATTTGAAAGTGATTTACACTTCTGAAGAGTCTAAATACTATCAGTCTTCTGTGTTTTGCTGATAGTACATTCATGCTGTGCTGTCTTACAACTTTATAGGAGGTTGAAACGGAACAGTACTACAGCTTTTTCCTGGTAGAATTGAAAGAACGTGGCTACAATGGATTCTTCAGTCCAAAATCTAGAGCTAGGACAATGTCAGAACAGGAAAGAAAACATGTTGATGGTTGTGCAATATTTTTCAAAACAGAAAAGTAAGTGATGTGTTTTGCAAAGCCTTCTATTGTGTCCTCTCTGTCATAATTTCTCAGGTCAGGCTATAGCTCAGTCACCCTTCTTGTAGCCATTCAGTGTTTCTTATAAAAGCATTCCTGTTAGACAGAGTGGTCTGTGCAAGAGAAATCATTCTGTGTGTAACTAGCAATAGAAAATTTCACCTTGAAGATTTGCTTAAGCTGAAATCCCATTCTGTTACAGCAGTGCAGGTTAGGAGTTCACTGGATTATACTTCAATTATTGAGTGTGTGTCCCCCAGCCATTAGGAGTTTGTCTTATTTTCTTGCCTTTTTTTGAGGAAGGTAATTGATAATTCCCAGAGTTGTTGAAATAAGAGCTCTGACATTGATTTCTTGCTACATCAGCCTTCTGCTAAAGCAAAACACAAGGCACTTCATATCACTGCTCACTTCTGAAAAAAAAACATTATTTAAGAGCTGATTTAAGAGCAATTCCTGATTGTGTAATACTGTTCTTGTACAACGGTTTGCATATAAGATTAATTCCCTTCCTCCTCCTGATTCCATTCCTTTGTGTCCATAAGTAAATGTAAGTGCCAGGTTTGATACCATTTGACTTTGAAAGAATTTAGTTCCCTGTTATTGAACCTGCATCTTGGAACTAGGCAGTGGTGTAGAATTAGAAACAGGCACTCCTTTTCTATGGTGTTTCTCTCTCAAATCTTTTAATTAAAACTAAGTTAATACAAAATAGTAGGAAAACTATCCTTTCAGCTTAGGATTTTATTAAATTATGTGATTGGCTGAGGTTTTCACATCAGAAATATATTTGAGCTTTAATTAAAAGGAGAATTATTCCTTTTGTATCTGGCTGCTGAAAAAAAAGCATATGATGTTTCTCTTTCAGATTTACTTTGGTTCAAAAACACACTGTTGAGTTCAATCAACTAGCTATGGCAAACTCAGAGGGTTCAGAAGCAATGCTGAACCGGGTTATGACAAAAGACAACATCGGAGTTGCTGTGCTGTTAGAACTGCGAAAGGAGTTGATAGAAATGTCATGTAAGTGCTGTTTACTTATTTCTTTAATAGGCTATATTTTGGAAATGAAACAAATCACCTTTGTTACAGTAAATCAGAGAAACTGAGGTTCTACGGATTAGCATAACTTTGCACGTTGTACTCAAATTTAATTCTAAAGAGGATTTGGGGAAAAGTCATATTGCTTAGATGAAGATTTTTTTTTTCTGCTTATACTTTTCTGCATAAAATATGAAGACCTGAGTTTGAGGTTTTTTTTTTTTGTTTGTTTGGTTTTGGTTGTTTGTTTTTTTGCTTTGAGTTTTGTACAGGTATCAAAGAATCAGTTGGTGTTAGTCACGTATTTCTGGGTCATGATTTTGCAGCAGTTTGGCTTGTTATTTTCTTCACCCTCATGCTGATACAACCTGCTTGTTCTGCCCTGTCATTCTTAATTTAGGAAATATAAATTGGCTTTTTAAGTATCACAGTGGGTACCTCCTCAACCCATGTTATGTTTTATCCAAATGATATTTTATTAATTCAGATTCCAACAGACGAGCCTTTTAAGAAGCACTTCTAACAAGAGAGGTAACTTATAATGTGGGTTACTTAAAATTCAGAGCACATTGCTTAACAAGATGTGAGAAGCACATGTTTACTATCACAACCTGAGGAAAACTGTTGTAATTTTTCAGAACTATCTCGTTTGCCTGTAATTAGGATTATTTGTTATTTATGGTAATAAGCAGTATTCTTAAATAAGTATGCATTACCTGTAACAGCAGAGTCTGTTAATGGTCTTGAATGTGGAACGCAATTATTCCTAATCCTTTATATCACAACTAAAACTCTTGGTTAGGTATAAAAGGAGTTTTCAGACCCTGTTAAGCTAATGTTATTAACCCCCTTCAAGGTATACAGCTATTTTATTTTATTTATTCCTCCCCTCAAACATCTTGCTTAATATTGAGTAATAGTGGTTTTTGTTGCGCAACATGTAAGGTAAATAACTGATTTTGAATTTTAGCTGGAAAGCCACATCTTGGGATGGAGAAGCAGCTAGTTCTTGTAGCTAATGCACATATGCATTGGGACCCAGATTATTCTGATGTGAAGCTGGTTCAGACTATGATGTTCCTGTCTGAGGTGAAGAACATCATCGATAAAGCTTCCCGTAGTCTCAAACCTGGTGTTTCGGGAGAACTTGGAACCATTCCACTTGTACTGTGTGCAGATCTCAATTCTCTACCAGACTCTGGTAAGAGTTCTGTTTCTTATTTTTGGGGGTTTTTTTAGGCTTTTTCAGGTGTGTAACAACTTAAAATTTAATGTCTGGCTTTCTGAAAGGAGTTTTCAACTTGGAGAATATGTTGTTTGATATCATAAGCTCTAAAAGTACTCAGAAGATAGGAGGAAGAGAGAAAAGTCAGAACTGTTTCTTCTGTGAGTGACCTTATTGCCTATTCAGTAGTAAAGCCACGTCTGGGCTTTCAGAAGCATTTTCATTGTTACTTTGGAATAAAGGAATGGAAAGGAAGAAAATATCTTCCAATAATAACTTGTCAATTTGGCTTTGCAGCCTCTTCAAAGTTAACTTTATCTGAAGCAGTGTTAAAGTTGGCTATTTTGCAACACTTTAGCCAAAAAACATTGAAAGCCAAGACTTGAGCAGAGTGATAAGGAGAGGAGGAAGCTGTCCATGTAGCTCCTATAGAATTTTACTTACACTTTTTCATTTTCCTCCAGTCAGTCTGTTCCTAATTGACCTTCCATTATTTTCTAATAGGAGCATGTCTCTGTTCTAGGTGATATTTGGTCTTGGTATACATATGCATTGTCATGAAATATTTTATAAGAAATGCTGCTGACTGTTGTATAAATGCTATGGCTTTGCTTTTATAATGCATAAGGTTGCACACATGACTCAAAGTAATCTACACATGTTTAATTACTGAATGCTTGTTAATATCTTCTTGTGTGTACGTGTCTCTCCTAATAGGTGTTGTTGAGTACTTGAGCACTGGTGGAGTGGAAACAAACCACAAAGATTTTAAGGAACTGAGATACAATGAAAGTCTTACTAACTTCAGCTGTAATGGGAAAAATGGAACAACAAATGGAAGGATTACGCATGGTTTCAAGTTGAAGAGTGCCTATGAGAACGGTCTCATGCCTTATACAAATTACACGTTTGACTTCAAGGTAAGGATTTGGCTGGTATTTTGGAAAAGTGTTCCATTTTGATGTTTGATGTGATTTGCTGTATGAAGTTGTTTAACAAAAGTTAGTCAGTTTGGGTAGTGAAAAGTAAATTCACCAAGATTATATTTAAAAAAGAGAAGAGGAATAAGAGAGGCCAACACGTCAGTCTCCAAGAAAACAGTTGTTTTTTTTTCTCGTTAGCAACTTGTAATAGATTTGCAAGAGTTGGGGTGATGTTAACTTTCCCTGTAAATAGAAGGTTTTGTATTTTAATACTATAAACTAAACAAAATAGTTCAACAGAGGCACTTACGCTGTCAACTGCAAGGAAATAATCCATGTTGCTACTGGAAAACTCAGTACTCCGTTGCCCAGGGGAAGCAAAGATGGTTTTCCTCTTCAAAATCAGAGGGAATGACATTTGGACTTTGTAGGAGGTTGGAAATTACAACCCACAAAAGCAGAGCGGAAGTGATAATTTTTCTTTTGTTTTTCCTAATCTATATTGAGCATCCCATGGGATATAGGAAGCAGAAGTCTTAAGTTGATGTGCTGTTGAGAAGGAGTATTGGCATTTCAGTGGCTTGTCGTACTGAGCTTACCTCTTGTCTGGAACAATACCTTGAGTCAAGAATATGTACTAATGATTGGTTTTATTTCTTTTCTTGCTTTAGGGTATTATTGACTACATCTTCTATTCTAAACCTCAGCTAAACATACTTGGCATTCTTGGACCTTTGGATCATCATTGGTTAATAGAGAACAATATAAGTGGTTGTCCACATCCACTCATCCCTTCTGACCACTTCTCACTTTTTGCACAACTGGAGCTTTTGCTGCCTTTCCTGCCTCCTGTAAATGGAATCCATCTCCCTGGCAGGAGGTAGTCAAGTACATTTTAGAGGGCAACCTCAATCTAACTTGTACAATTGTAAAATCTGAATATAGAGGAGTGAGGTATGGCCAACAGGGATTTTTTTTTTCGTAATAATCTTAATCTTAAATCTAATTATTTGCTAAAGACATAGTAAAAGCCAGGTGCTATCAACAGACACAATTCTGAGCCCAATATACTTTGTATACTGTTTGACAGCGATTGGTGCGTTTGCACCTTTCTTTAATACGTTACAATTAACCTTCCTGTTTCTTTTATCCACCATGACATTTTCATGCCTTGAAATAGGGAATTGTTATACAGTATATTCTCTTTGCACAGTTATCTGTAGCACTACGTTTTGAGGCCAGTAGGAACATCCACAGAACATTCTTCCGTACTTCACTCCCTCCTTTTTCAGACTTGTTTGTAAAATATAGAATTTGAATTTAGCCTTTATTGATTGTATATGAACAACAGAAAACCTGATTTATGAGATTTTGTACTTTAAAAAAAAAGAAAAATCAGATTTGGAAAATGATTGTATTGTAAACTAAGGCTAAATTTTTATCTGTTTTCATGTGTTATAAAGGCCAGCTTGTAAAAGAGGTTGTCACAGGTTTTCTCTGCTAATGATTTGCACTGTTAGGGTTTCGTTAGCCCTTTTTATACTACTTTTTATGTTCAATTGAGAACGTTGCTTTTAAAATCCAAACCTATAAAATCTTAATATCTTACAGAAAACTAAATACATTCTATTTCTGATTTTAAAAAAGAGAAGAGCATAGTGTTCTTGCAGAACAGATAGGCTAAGCAGTGAATAGAAGTAGACCTGTATGGATTTGGAAGTTATTGCTGATGTGTATACACTCAGATATTTTTCTCATCTCTAACTTTTGAAGTAAACTTTAGGGATATTTGTGTACAGCTTCTTCATTTCTGTTTTAAATTCTTGTCTATCTCCACTGTGCCTGCTTAAATTTGTTCTCAACTAGCACTGCCTGTGCATGCAGAGAGATCCTGTGCATCCTCTTTTATTTTTTTAAATAATGTTAACACTTGTGAAAATTTTATGAAGATACTTTTGTATAAGCTGTGGCATCTTTTTTCCTTTTGTGAAGCATTGAATATCACACTTTTGAACATGTTCAGGTTATGGGTACACAGTTTCTAGCTTCTAATACCCATGCACTGCTTCTTTCAGTGTCATTGCACAGTGCTGTTTTTCCCATTAAGAATTACTATCATGTGAATTCTTTTCCATTTAAGTGTGTTCCTCAGTTTCAGAAAGTATGATTCCTTGAATTAAAAAAACCTACCCCCTACATTTTCTATATTGATGAAGCAGTGTAAAATAAATGCATATTCAATCCAGGTCCCTAAGACAATTGTTCAGATCATTTTTTTTTTAAAGTGACCAAGTCTTATTTTAAAGTGTCAAGCAAGATTAAAGTTATAGTGTACCCTCAGTGCCATTTGTGTCATGAAGCCAAGTATGTAACAGCTTACAAATTTAACTTGTCTGTTTGTACTCTAAAAGGGAGAATTTATCTCCTTAAACTAAAACAACTTGAATAATCAATGTAAAATATTTAAAAAAAAAAAGGAGATAGAGCTTGGTCTTAAACAGCTTTTGTTTCAGCTGCGGGCAGGGAAGCAAAAGGACACTGAGCATTAAGAGAACTTTCTAAATATTGTGAATTTTTATATATAGAGTGGATTGGTAATATTGATTCAAAATTATATTGAAAAGTAGGCAGCACATAACTGTGCTCAAACCGTTCTGGTTTAAGCTGAAAGTAAAAATTGCAAACGGTTTGATTATGTAAAATGAACATCTTAAATTTTCAACAGGAGAAATTTTGATCTTGAATCCTTGTCTGGGACCTGATCTCTTGGGGTTATTTTGTTTTGGTTTTAGTTGTGAAAACACCAAACCTATCCAGTTTATAATCAGTACATTGAAATGCTGGTAGTATTGCTGTAGTAGAATTAATGCGTAGTGTTATTTTTTTCTGTTTGGTTTTTTTTTTGGGTTTTTTTGTAAAGTGTGAATAAAAGGTGTTTACTCATGTTTCCTTAATGATGTCTTGGTAATGTACATCATGACAATTTCCAGTGAGGATGAGCCAATTTAGCTTATCAAACTGAGCAAACTGTTTTTTTTCTGATTATCTGGATTGTGTAACGAGTCCAGAAAGCTTTACAGAAGGGGAAGGGAAGCACTTACTCATTTTGTATTTCTTAGAGGGGGATAAATTTCCTTTAATAGATGCTGGAGCTTGGGTGCACTTGTTAGATTCTAAAGGTTTGAGCTTTATCCAATATGTGTTCTCCTGTATTGCTTAGTCTTAAAAAAAAAAATTTGAATTTATGACAGCATGGTAAAATGTGGCCCCTTGTGCTTTTGGAGACACAACTGTTCCTGCTTAGTCACCTTACAGTCCAAGGGTCCATTTAAAGAACCATTTCCTCCAGCTTTTATACCAGCCCATCAGGTCCCAATCAAAAACCCACTGAATACATTGAAGGCACTCCTTTGACTTCATTGGGTTTTAACAGGACTGCAGCTATGACTTGGGGGCTGAAGGAAGGAGAAATATTTTGAGTATAGGGAAGGACCAGATGGCACTAAACCAGAGCTGAGATAAACTTTGTCAAGCAATCATTCAAAGCAAGTATATTCCTGTGTCAAACAAATCTAACTATAAAGTCTCAGTTTCCAGCTATAACGTAGAAAAAGGCAATAAACCATGTGTTCACAAAATCAAAATATTTGCTTCATAGTTTTTAACATAAAATGGTTATTCACAATATTTTTCTTTTGAGGTGGTTTTGGGTGTTGCCATAACGTACCTTCAGTGTTCTTGTAAAAGCACATTACAGCAAAAGTCACAGAGCATCCTTGGGGTTGAAATGATTTATTTAGGTTACACCAGGCTTCTTTCCACTTAAAGTACAGTCAGCCATATCTATCTTGTCTGGTTTTATTTATGTTCACCAAGAATTCTGGGTGTCAAAGTGTAAATTGAAATATACCTTTAACTAAAAGAATTGATTAGAGTATGAGACTAATACCATGAGTAACTGCTTTTAACATAACACAAGTAGGGGGGAGAAAGGGCATATAAGTTGGTGTGTGTTGTAGTTATTTTGTCCTTTTAGCAGCTTTAATTAAGAAGGTGAATCTGGCCAGCATTTGGCAAACTGACTTTAAGAACATTGTATGTATCTTTGATTTAACTTCAGCAAATATCTTGGCAAACTTTAAAAAAAAAAAAAAGGCTTTTTTCAACCACACAAAACCTGTATGAAAGACAAAATAATTACCACACCACTGTGGGGGGGAAAAAAATCCTAATTACACTGTAAAATTTAAAAATATTCAATTAACTGCTTAAGTAGCAAGCCTTCTTCATCCAGCCAGACACAGTATTTTTAGTATGTTAACTGCTATTCTTTTCTTTTGGTTGCATAAATTTGTAACACTTAAGTGTCTTGGTATGTTTAAGTAGTGTCTAAATTAGAATATCTTAGTCTTTATTCACAGTACTTCTGTATGATGTGTAATGCACTGGACTAACTCTTGTTTACCATTCATGTAACAAAAACCAGCACATTATCTGCACTAAGCTCAAAGAATGTTGCATTTGTCTATAGGCAGCTCTTCAATAAGATAAATGGGAAACTGAATATGGTCTGATGGTAAACAAGGGCTTTTACTGTTCTCTTCAGTGGAACTTTCTTCTTGGTCAAATTTTAACTAGTTAGTATTATATTTATATACAGGGTCTTCTTTTTCTTTACCAATGTATTTTCCTACTCATAGCTGACCAATAAATCCAATATCTGTTTCAAACCTTCTTGAAGTCTAATTCATATTTTAACTTGATTCCTAAAGCTTTTCCTGAGAAGTTACACATCCAGCACTTCACCAAGTGAGTGAAGTGTGCTGAGGGTAAATTGGAAGAGTGCAAGAAACGTGGTAATCCCAGACAGACTTCCCTGTCCTTCCTAGATCTGCAGCCCAGAAAGCCGCTTGAATCAGTCGCGTTTGGACTGCAAAGTGAAGACCTGGTTAGTAATGCCTCCAGAGTTTGTGGAAAACCTTCAGTCCAAACCCACTCCAATCTCACCCCCCTGTATTCGTATCCTTCCCAAATCAGTTGGTAAGGTCTGTTGTGAAGGGTCCACAGGTATTGTGTGTCCAGTAGAACCTGCACCTCCTTTCCTCTTCCCACCACAGAAGGGCCAAAGCAGACTTGGAGTCTGGCAGCAGGAAGGGGTTAAAAAGATTCCATTAATTTAACATTTAAAGAGGAAAAGGGAAAACTTATTACATTTTTCTCATTAATGACATTTAGCTAACTCTTGTCCTTCATTTATTTTAGCATCCTAAAATAACGTGTGTGGGGAGGGGTTCTGTATCAGTGTGTGCATAACAATTCAGACTCCTACGTTTTATATGATGATCCCATCATGAGCAGCAGAGAACAAAATATCTGAGCATGTTTGCTATGTAAAGCAGCCCTGCATCTCCTCAGAGCTCGCATTCAGTACCTTGGCACTGCTTTGCTTTGAAATAAATGGTCTAGTTCAGTGTGTCCATGAATTCCACGCATCCCAGAGTGTTCATCTTGTTTGTAGCTGTAAAATTTGCTGTCCTGAAGGAATAGTAAGTCCCCAGTGGAGTGATGAGTCTGTTCTAGACTTCAACAATGATTTCTTTTTTGGTCCTGACACGGGTGAGATTTTAATTCCCACGTTGTATTTGCAGTTTTGCCACTAGATGGGGTGTGCAACACAGGCTGTGTGGCACTGGGAGTGCTGTGCAGAAAGCAGGGCTGGTGGAGTTGTTCTTAAACAGTATTTGTAGGAGTTCTGGCACAGGAATGAACCTTCTCCAGTGGCAGCAGTTGGTTTGGTAATGCCCATGCCAATTAAATATTGACTTTGTAGATCCAGATGTAATGATGGGAATAAAACTGACCTCCTTGGTCCTCAATGATAAAATCATTTTAGGGCCTTTGCTTGCTGCAGTTAATCTACTTAATGTTATCTTTTAAGATGAGTTCAGTTGTTACATGGTTCTCAATTTGAGAATCTGAGCTCTTAATATCTGCTAACCTGGAATGGAAGTATTGGGAGATCTATCTGTAGGGTAACTCAGTGCCAAAATTAATGGAGAGCCTGGAGTCCTGTCCAGAGAGAATATGGAAAACCGTATTTCTCACTCAAAGGATTGAGTTGAGCTTGTGCCCTGTGGTCCTGTGTCAGGTAGGAGAAAATTTGTCTTTCCTTAACTTGCAGTAAAATAACTACAGCTCTTTTAATACAATTGAATATAAAATCACTCTGGGCTGACCCCTGGTTATTGGTATTTCACACCATGTGTCCCCTGGCTCTCAGTGATGGCAGAGTTGGGTTTGTGCCTTATAGGATGTGGATTTCCCAAATCAGTGCGGGTCATTGAGTGACATTTCTTTCCTACTGACTTGAGCAGAGCAGAGGAGCCTTAAAAGATCTGGAATTGAGCCCAAAGAGAGGGAAGGAGGAGAAACTTGAGGAAAAAAGTAAGTAGAAAAGACAAGAATGTGCAAGGTACATTGGTTGACCTTTTGGGAGAAACTGTACTTCATTAAAGGTGAGTGTTCTGGTTACGTTCTTGCTTTCCATCTTCCCCTCCTAACCCAGAGGCACTAATTGTTCACTCTCTAAGTGTTCACTTAATCTGTTTGGAAAGCAGTAAAACTAATTAAGCCACAGGGACTTTTGGTGCTTTTGAATATTTTTCTTATTCCAAAATAAGCCTGGTATTCTCCCAGATTATCAATTTTTAAAGCATAGAATAATATATTCTGGTTAAACCTTTCCAGTGCGTGAGTGGATGGCATTCATTTATTTTAAAAATGCTAAATCCTTCTTGTAGAAAATAGGCATTATAGAAGATAAAATTTTATATATCCTTCTGCTGAGTTTTAATGATCACAAAGATTTCAGCATCAGCTAATTGTTCATAGCACACTTTTTTTTTTCCCTATTTAGTTGGTTTAGTTTAGTTTTTGTATTTTTCTAGGGTTTTCCTAGGTTTTTTAAGGTGATTTTAGGGTTTTTTAGGATTTTTTTTATTTATTTTTTTTCTACTTTTTCTAGTTCAAGGCACAGGTGGAATGCTAATCCACTCTTCAGATGCCAATAGTGAATTAATGGTCATTTCTCTCCCATGGCTGACAGTATTGATAGTTCTTCAGAGGGTGGATTTATTGATTTTATTTCCCTTCTTCCTTTTCAAAAAATAGCATGCTTGTTAATAGATTGAATAATAATAGAAGAGATTGTCTTCTGCAAGATCTATCCTAACTTAACAAAACACCACAGGTGGGGAGGGTGAGTGCCTGACCTGCAGCACCAGACACAGGAATTCACATTCTACTGACCTGGGTTTCCATTTTTTGCTTGGTCCTTGGTATGGCTGTACAATTTAATTAAGCTTTCAGATCTGACTGTGTGAAAACTAGTTTCATCTGATTACATCATCGTGAGTAGACAGCCAACCCTGTTTTTACATTTGTCTTTGTATTACTCATGTCCTGTAGGAACTATTGAAATTAATAAAGAGAGAGAACCCACCCAGTGCTGCAGCACCTGCTCCTCTTTTCCCACTGCCATTTTTTGTTGGCTGTGAAAAATCTGTTTCTGTATAATTATTTTATAGGTTTGACTGATTTTGCAAATCCTCCTTCTTCCCCTAAGAATTATTCCTATTCTATAGAATGCAAAAAAACTCAAAAAGCCAGTAACTTGCTGAAGGTCCTGGATGTCCAGAGAAAGGAGTGGATGATGCTTGTGGTCCCCAGCTCAGGCTCCTTGGTCATTCCTGCTCTCAGGTGTCCTGCAGGTGAGCATCACCTCCTGGGAGCCACAGCACTGGGAGAGAGCATCACAGGGGTGCAATTGCTCTGCATTCAGGTAGATCAAAGGGTATGAGAAGAGTACAGCTATGGCCATGTCCTGCCTGGAGAACCTCTCACAGCATCTTGAGCAATGTGCCTTCAGGCTGTCAGGTGGGCTGGTTCCCTCCTCTGTCCCCCGTGGGAGAAACGTGTGTGGTGCAGCACTTGGTGGTTTTAAAAACACTCTATATTCTGAAAGCAGTGGCTCCTTTAATGTTTGCAAATGTCCTGGTTCATAAAGATACATAAATACATGTGTTGTCTGTTGAAGTACAACTGAGCTGAAATACCTTGGGCTCTAGGGTGGATCAGGATGAAAAGCCTTGTGCCAGGAGCAGTAAAATCCTACAGCCAAACTGTGCCGTTATGATCCAATCAAGAAACACTTCTGTAAGGTGGGAAGATGTGGATGACAAACTGCTGTGTAAATGTAGCTCTTGATAATGTTAATGAGAAAGGAAAGAATTCTAATAAATCCTAATTAGAGAGGTCTCCCCGATAGCTGAGGCCTCGTGTCAGTCTGATAAAGGTGTGACAGATCACATTAAGCATTGCTATTCCTGGAAAAGCAGGCAGTGAGGAAAATGGAAAATACAATACAATTTTACAAAACAGTTTGAACTTCATTTTGAAAAGAAATTGCTAGAATTGACCAAATGGCATTGGATGCAACAGAATTTGGTGGGAAGATCTGGGGAGTGTTGGTTTCCTTGGCAATTTTGGCAGCAATTACTTTCATCCTTATTTTCAAATACCATAATTTTGAAGGAAATGGACATCCCAAATTTCTACCAAGCCTAGTGGGATGATATTTAAATGTTGCCATGTTTTCCTTTCTAACTGGTGTTGTTTGCAGTGGAAAGTAGGACCATTTTGTCTTTGGGCACAGATTCCAAAGATGTCTGCTGCCTGTGTAAGATTTCTAGGTAATTTTGTGTGGTCAGCATTAGCCTTAGTGAGACTTTTCTCTCAGAATCCTTTAGTTGAAGACAGTGAGATTTAACAAAGTGAACTGCTGAGCTTGGAGCTGGTTGTACTCCCCTTGCTGTCACGCGCGGGGCACCGTGACTTCTGGCCAGCTGTGCCAGCAGGGGGTTGAAATGTGTCAGAAAAATGTGCAAAGACTATAGATTTTTGTCAGCATCTTTCTAATAATAAAGAAAACTTTAGAAGAGGCTATACTGGGCAGCCCAGCTGCCAGCTACTCCCTCCATGGAGCAGCCAGCACGCATCTGCCTGCCTGGAGAGAGAAGTCTGTGTTTCACTGAGGATTTTGCTTCTTTCCTTACTTGCAGCAAGACCCGATTTCTCCTTCTCTCCTCCCTCTCCCTTCTCCCCTCTCCCTTCTCCCCTCTCCCTTCTCCCCTCTCCCTTCTCCCCTCTCCCTTCTCCCCTCTCCCTTCTCCCCTCTCCCTTCTCCCCTCTCCCTTCTCCCCTCTCCCTTCTCCCCTCTCCCTTCTCCCCTCTCCCTTCTCCCCTCTCCCTTCTCCCCTCTCCCTTCTCCCCTCTCCCTTCTCCCCTCTCCCTTCTCCCCTCTCCCTTCTCCCCTCTCCCTTCTCCCCTCTCCCTTCTCCCCTCTCCCTTCTCCCCTCTCCCTTCTCCCCTCTCCCTTCTCCCCTCTCCCTTCTCCCCTCTCCCTTCTCCCTTCTCCCTTCTCCCTTCTCCCTTCTCCCTTCTCCCTTCTCCCTTCTCCCTTCTCCTCCCTTCTCCTCCCTTCTCCTCCCTTCTCCTCCCTTCTCCTCCCTTCTCCTCCCTTCTCCTCCCTTCTCCCCTCTCCCCCCTCCCCCCTCCCCCCTCCCCCCTCCCCCCTCCCTCCCTCCTCCCTCTCTCCTCCCTCTCTCCTCCCTCTCTCCTCCCTCTCTGGTGTTTATGTAAAGAATTATAATAAATCTATATAATAATGGGGTTCAGTTCCCATTAGTCCCCTGACACTTCACTACAATTCCATGAGTATTGGCCTTTGGATTCAGCTCTCTCCCCTGCACACTCTTCTGGTTGATATTGTTATACAGTTAAATAATTAATTTGCTTAGTTATGTTTAGAAAAGGGTTCGGGGTGGAGACACAGCAGGTTCATCTGCAGCCAGTTTATTGTGCAGCTCCTTTTCTTCTTAAGCTTCAGATAAAAATCACTTCTTATCATGAGCAGAGAAGATAAAACTTGTGTTTCCTATTGTTAGAATGGCACAAGGAGTGTTTCACCACATGCCATAGCAGGGACCAGTCTCCACTGTGGCTCTCGAGGACTTCCTAGAGCAGGCAATGCTTTATTATTCTAAGGAAAGAGGAGACACTTCACAATAGATCCTGTCATTTGCTCATTGCTATAAAAAGATTAGGAAGGCGAGGTGGGGAGGCATCTGTTTTAAATCCAGCTGGTACCAGCTCAGCCCTTCAGGGAAGCACAACGCTTAATTTCTCTTGTATTTCTTTGACCCAGTTAGCATTGCACAAATGTTCCTGATCACAGGACTGTCTAATCCTCTCTTGAATCCTGCTAAACTTTATCTTGTTGACATCCTGCAGCAGTTAATTCCAGGAGCTGACCCTTCACAGCAAGAAGGCCTGATGCTTTCTCTCAGAATTGTCTACTTGTCATTTTCCATCCCTGAACCAATTTTGTGCAAAGGCTGCACTGAGCATGTCCACAGCAACCAGAGTCTGAGCCTAGAGAGGCAGGTGTTACTACCACTTCTCGAGGGCTGGAGGATGCCTTGCACCTGGCCACACAGGGAGGAAAGCTGCACACTACTGAGCATCTCCAACACCGTGGTGCCTTGGCCATGCTGTGTCACCTCATAGTACCTGGCAGAAGTGGCACTGAGAGTGTTTCAGGGAGTACTGGGTCTAAATCAGATTCAGTAACAGCAGCAGGGCTCCAGCTGCAGCTTCTCCAGCTCATCTGTACCTGCTGTTCCTGGGCAGGAGTAGAAGATTGTTTTGCTATTGCTACGAAATTGCTGCTGACTGCAGTGTCAGCTTCTCAGAAATCCATCTGTCCTTAAATTGGGGTCCTGAGCAGGACCTGCATGTTTCTGGATTCCAACCAGGGCACGATCAACCCTGTGCTTACATTTACTTGCCCTAAAGATGTGGAACATTTTTGACTAACAGCGCTGGCTCTGCTCTGAGCAAGGAACCATGCACAAGTTCCTCTGCTCTTCATGCAAATCAGCCTTAATCTGAAGCACCCAGCTAATCTCATTAAAGAGGTTTGAGTGGCTCAT
This sequence comes from Tapera naevia, assembly GCA_033556795.1. Taxonomy (NCBI): domain Eukaryota; kingdom Metazoa; phylum Chordata; class Aves; order Cuculiformes; family Neomorphidae; genus Tapera; species Tapera naevia. The sequence continues at coordinate 2,855,025 of JAUMJJ010000272.1, read as the reverse complement.
AGGCTCAGCACGTTGGGGGCAGCAGCTCTCTGTGCATTTGTCCAGCACCCAGGACCTAGTGGGCAGCTGACACTGCTAACCCAGGGAATCTGTGAGCAAATGTCACAACTTCTTCTGTGCATTTCGGTGCTTCTATAGCATGAGCTGAGGATGTGAGAAACATCTTGAGCAAAGCTGGTATTTCTCATATTATTGCTTTGGAATCTGGATACTTGAGGTGTGGCATCTCCCTTTTCTGGAGCTGAGCCATGAGCCAGGTTGGCTCCACCCAATACTCCACCGAGTGAGTTGGGAGGATATCAAAACTGCAGCCCAGCACCCCTGGTATCAAACACAAGCCGTTTTCTCTCCTACAAGCTTGCAACCAAGGGGAAAATAACAAAACATTCAGCTAAACTCAGCTAACTTGTAGATGTCATGTTCCACCATGGGATGAGATGTGGCAGGCTCCCTGCTGGCTGGTTCTGCTGTCACCTGGTGTGACCACCCTGCTTTGTGGAACAGAGATGCTGATGGCAGAGGGGAAAACCCACTGCAAGTTGTGTGAAGTGCAGGCAGATAAAACATTGTGGTTTACACTCAGTTTTGGCTAAGCTCACAACAGGCTGATGAGCTTTCAGCTAGATTAATTTACAAGCAAAGACAGGAAATGATTGACAAAATCTGAATACACACAAATAAACTATAATAAGATTTTGATTTCCCTCATCAGCTGCTGCTATTAGAAATCTGCACTTTAAATGCAGCAGAAAATTATTCCCATTACAAACCCATTCCAAAACACTTAGGGACTCCCTTTGATTTTAAATGGCATTTGGTCAAACATTATGTAGCAACAAGATGGTATTCCAAAAATGCCCAGTTTTATTATAGCTCCTTGCAACAGTCCTTGGAAGTGTTGCCTCCAGGAGCATTAATTCCAGGAAGGCTGTGATTGCCAGGAACATTATATCTGTATTTACAAAACATGTATTTTGCATCAGCTCTAGCTCATGCCAGGCAAATTAAGTTATACTTGAGAATCCCAGAGCATGGGAAAAGGCCACCAGCCCAGGATGTGGTGCTTCAGGAGTCACTATTGCTGTCAGCTGTGGCCCACGTGAGTGACACCAGCCACAGCCACACATCTGGGGTTTGGTGAGCAAGGCAGAGAGCTATGCCTGAACAATCTGACTCTTCAAATACAAGCAGGAAAGCTTTCAGCCATTATTTTGGATCTCTCTCCTGCCAGTGGTTACAGCTAAAATGCAAAACACTGCCATAAATCACGTTGCTGATGGGACACTGGAGGTTTTATTTCAAAGCAAAGGGATTCCTGCTTAGTCACTAAATGCAGATTAACTTCTTTGTGCACAATTTATCATTACTTTTCACCTAAGAAGGCTCAAAGTTAATTAAAATATGCTCTCAATGAGTAATTAGGCCCAATTGCAGGCACTTCAGGGCATGGGGAAATCCTGATGCACTCTCCACAAAGCTTCTGCTTTAAGCAGAGGGACCCTGTCTTCTGCCTCGGGCTTGGGTCTGATCCTCTTCAATTAGGCACTGTGTTTTCTCTTGGAGCTTTAAGAGTTAGATTTTTTCCTTAAAAATAGTTGCTTTTATTCTAACTTCAGAGCTCACATTTAAAGACCTTCTTAGAAACTGTTTTTGCCACTCTCACTCACGCACCTTCCTGTTCACATGCAGCCCTTAAGTCTGCTCCAGTTGCTGGTTATTATGTTCCTTCACTGAGACAAACCCATTCATGACCTATCCCTGTCTGTAACCGTGTTGCATTGGCTCATATTTTAGTTTCTGATCCAACACCTTTCTTCCTGGCTCTCTGTGTTGGCACAGAAGGGCCCCTCCTGTGGCCGATGGAGGTCCCTGTGTGCTGTGGCTGCTGAAAGAGTTTCTGAGCTGCTTCTGCATCATACAGGTCTAATCATCACATCCCTTTAGCTCATGGAGACATTGCTTCCTGATATTTGCTTTCAGCTGATCGGTATCTGTGTCATTTAAAAGATAAGTATTTGGGGAAAGAGCAGGACAGTTTTGTTTCTTCCTCACTGTCTCTGGTTTGTAAATTCTGGTCATGATTTTCTGTGTCTGAATGCATTTACTATTTGCAAAAGGCTGCATGATCATACAAGCAAAATTGCACTTTAGCCCGTAGATTGCTTATGAATTGGTTGTGAAGGCTGAGACTTAAAACTGCCAGTGGGATTTGGATACCAATTCCCCATTCAAATTAATCCAAGTCCCTCTGGCAGTTCTGATGATCTCAATAAATGAGGTTTTTCTGCCCGTGACTTCAAATGCAGAAGTTTGCATGAGATTGGCCAGGGAAGCAGCATGGCTATTATCTCACTCTGTGACCTAAATTCCTATATAAGGTTTTCTTTCTTGCCTGAGATCACTTCTGAACAGGCTGTGACTTCTGCAGGTTTATCCTGATGGTGATTCTTCAGCTGTTCTGTAGAGGAAGAGGCAGAGAGCATTTCGCAATGCCTGCTGGTGCATGTCCATGGGGCAGTGTGGTCACCAAAGGAGGGAACAGGGAAAAAGGTCCTATATAACTCCCATCCAACAGCATCTGATTAATTTTCCTCTGGCAGGACTGCAGGCTCTCTTGGCAGCTCTCAGTTGCCTTCTGGAGAGCTCTTAGTGGCCAGAGAGCAGAGAAGCTGTTACAGCAGCCGACAGCAGCAGCAATGGAGTGAAGGGGATGCCCCACAGCCTGGCTCCTTGCCAAACCAGACTGGATCATGGAGATGAATGGTGTGGTATGGCTGTAAAACTGCCTTATCCAGGGACCTGTTGTGGTATTTAATGGGGATTCACATGGGTATTTAATGTGTGATTTTATGGGGCTTCACATAGGTGATGGTGAAGAAGGTGAGGTGCATCCCAGCAACTTTGGCTCCTCTTGTAAAACCTGGTTGCTTGAGATGAGCCTCAGCTTTACACTAAGGGAAAGGTATGCTCCAGAAAAAGCCAATTCCCTCCAAAGCTTTGTTCCTCCAAGGCTTGGTGCCCCTAACAGCAAACACCCACTGCTCTACGGGCACGTAGCAGCCTGCTGCCAAGCAAAGCTGGAACTGCTGCCCTGTTGGCAAATGCCCCCAGCGCTGAGCCCAGCCCTGCCATTCACCCCAGCCTCGTGGGCCATGGCACTGCTCCCTGTCCTGCATAGGAGGAGTTGAGGGCTTTTCCCAGGGTGCCCCAAATTGCAATCTAACCTGCTCCTGCACCTCTTTGTTCTGAGCACTGCAATGCTTGCAGACCCAGGAGCAGTAGGAATGGGTGAGTTGTGAGCCTGGTGGCTGGGCTCTCCTCCAGACGTAGCACATTGGTGCTCTGATCCCTGCTTGGAGGCTTTAGATCTCTAGGGAGCTCTGCTGGAAAAGTTCATGGGTCTCAGGGCTTTAGATACTTGCAGGATCATGTGGCAGATGAAAAGGAACCACAGTGTTGGGCCTCAGCTGCCAAAGGGGTGAAGAGTGAAGGCCCTTCTGTGCCTCTGCCATAAGAATGAATATTTTAGCTACAGCACTTGTCCCAGGGGGTCCTGCTGATGCAAAGCTTGGCTGGCTTTAAGAGGAGCAATTGCCTGGGGCCTGGGCACAGAGGGACTGACCCTGGCAAGGCAGAAATGCTTTGCAAAGCATTCAGTGTGTAGGGAAAGAGCCTGGGGAGCTGGCTCTGTTGGAGACCTGGTGGGTGAGAAGGTGTTTAGGCGGCGAGTCACAAGCCCACGTGCTACGGACCAGCCCAACACTGAAAATCATTACACGTGGTTCTGCAGTAATGGAAAGAGCAGCTTGGTGTAACAGTTTTATTTGTTTTCTCTGTCAAAAGCAGTGATACATGCAGTTGGCACAAGACTCGCCAGGTATTAGTGTCATAAATATTCACGTGGAGGGAAATGAGGACAAGCATCACCTAAATCCCAGTGTTAACCTGAGAAAGGAGAGAAAGATGTGGAGGGGGCAGAGCGGGCTGGCACCTTCCTTGATTCAGCTCTCTTCTTCAGCTATAATAAAAGCTGGAGCCACCTTCACTTTTGTTCTTGCTCTGTGGTTAGTTCAAAAACAAAGATGAGAAGCAGTTCAGCTCCACAGCATTAATGAGTTTCAAGGGGAGAAAAAAATACTTGAGGTAATAGATGTGAGAATGAGAAGCTCAAATATGCTCACCTTTTGATCCGTGTGCATATTTACACTCATGTTGGTACTGAGCAGAAGTTGCCTTCTGATTTAATCTGCTCGAGGGTAGTTTAGAAATCACTTGTGAGCATTTTTTTAAGTGCAGCTTTCCAGTGGTATTTCCAGTCTCAGCTGCAGCGAACAAACAGCCTGGTCCCTCTGCTCTCCTGTGTGCCAAAAGATTTATTCCTAGTAGCAATAATAATGATTGTGCTTCTATTGCTTTGCAGTTTTCTTACCTACTTCTCAAAAGCAGGTATCTGAGATTGATCTCACTGCAGGAGAAAGTGCCAATGAAAGACAATCTCTGGATGGAGATGTCTCCATGCAGCAGCAAGGGATGACCTGGGTGCATGGTCACCATGCTATGCTGGGATCTTACAATAGTGCTGGAATGCTTCTCTTCCTACAGACATCCCATGGAGTGTTAGCATCAACTGAATGCTTTTATATATGCTGTGTGCTGGATGGTTGTAGCATTTGCTGGAGAACAGTAGTGGTTTGATGATCCCATAGATCTCTTCTCCTCCAGAACAGATGGGGCTTGTATTCTCTCCAGATTTTCTCCATGCTCAGGGCACTTCTAGGCTTGGGGAGATGCTTTATGAACTGTTGCCATTCCAAAATGAGAATTAGTTGCTCTTTCCTTAGTGAATGAGACTGTGAATTGTTCCTTTGCCCACTGATGAGGGATATGATGGCTCACAAAAGTCTGTCCGACTTGCATGCACATTCAAGCCATGTTTTCTGTGTAAGAACACGAGGGAGACCTCTAGAGCATGAGGTGGTTGTTTCTTGTGAATAAAATTATTCTGAGCAGCTGCTTCTTCACACTTCCGCAATGGCTGGGAGCAAACAAGCTTTTATTCTTGTTTCTTTCCAGATGCATCTGTGTTCTGAAACCCAGTTATGGATCATGTGTTTTTTAGCTGCCTGGAAGTCCTCAGAGTATTTCTGCTTAGTGGACACATCACCCATTAATTTTTTACGACAGTGAGAAGTTTCTTTGTCTTCTTTTTCATCAGTGCCTACTGCATTGAACAAACAACTCTGCCTTCTTACAGAGCAGTGCAAGACTGGGTTTCCTACCAGGTTCCCTCTGGCTGAGCACGGCGATAGCTCTTCTCTGGTAACAAACACAGGGCCATCTTCTTTCTGACTGTGGTTTCTCCCTAAAACTGCTCCCTCATCTCTTCTGAGATACTTCAGCTCTGAGCAGGCTGCTTCTTTATGCACTGGTCTTGGGGAGGGAAGCCTTGGAAAACTGAACACTTGTGGCAGACTGGATTTCCCTGTGGCTTCTTCTTTCATGGCTGGCAGATGAAGTTCACCATTGGGAGGGGAGGAGTTGCACTGTGCATAACCTGTGCCGGAGCTTTTACCATACAAAGAAGCCTTGGAGGGACAGAGCTTTCCTGTGCAGGTGTAAATCTGTGCCAGAGGGTCCTCTCTGCACCAGAAATCGGCTTCTGCAGGTGTGACTCTTCCCAGTGGCACCACATTTGAGCTTAAATTGGTCAATTTACATTTAGATGATTCCTGCTGTGTCTCCCCAAGGAATGGAGACCATGATCTGTCTTCAAGGACCTTCAGGGTTTTTCTGTCCTGAACCCTACGGGTGCTTTCAGGAAGGGCTGGGAAGGTGGGTCTGGCAAGGTGGCAGATAGATTGAATGTAATCATCACTGGAGTACAAATCTGGCCTGGCTGCAGGGCCTCCAGCACGCTTCAGGTTGCTGGTGGAATCTTCCATCGCTTCCTCGTGCGTTTCCCGTATGGTTGGGAGAGGCTTCAAAAGACTCGGTCTCACCCGGGGTGCCATGGCTGCAAAGTACAGATCAGACCTGATCAGCATGTGGAAGGCAGCTGTGGCACAGAAATTCTGGGCCTGTTTCTGTGATGTCCGCGCTACCTGAGCCACTTGATGTTTTCTTACAGCAAACAGCAGTGTTTACAGAAACTGCATTTTAGAAGTTTTCTGGCAGTGCTTTTATACCCTTGGCTTCATAAAGAACCCATATGTACAAAAAAGAAAGTGATAAAGTGCAGTAGAAAATAAAAGGCTCATTAAAGAGATTAGCAACAGTGCTCCCTTCTGAAGCAATGTGAGGGGTCAGCAGATAAAGCAGTGTGGTGCAGGTGCAGCAAGGGACAAACTATGCTTCTTATTCAATACTCTGCTGGTCTGTTCACTGCAACTGGCTTTGCATTGTGCCTGAACAGGCAAAAGCTGACAGAGGAGGAGCTGACCTACTCCCGTGGGGAGCATCAAGTAAATAAAATGATCTTATAGCTGATCTTTTCTAGAAGCTGTAGGTGGTAATGTACAAATGTGTTCATTTTTGTGTCTGCAACTGGTTTGGAAGTGGATGATCTTTAAGGTCCCTTTTGACTTAAACCACTCTAGGATTCTATGATAAAGGTAATTATGGATTGGTAGGTCCTTCCCTGAATGCTTCCATAGAGACAAAGGGATTTAATTCATGTCCATTATATTCAAACAGTTACCCTCAACTCTTTTTAGGATGGATTTTCATCAAAATGCTCCCATGAGTCAGGTAAACCTTTTTTTACAAATATTTCATGTTGCACCGTTTGCTAACTGTACTGATTTGTTTTTCCTCTCTCAAAATACTCTCCTATGTGCTTTGCTTATCTTCCCTTCTGGCAAAAATGACCACATAGCCCAGATCCCATTTCTCTTTTTTTCCACAATCTCCCCTCAGTAGAATTTGTATGTGAATAATCTGCCTACACAATATAGCTTTGTTGTGTGATTAAGCACAAAAGTGCTTTGCTAGTTATTTTAATGCCTTCCTTGTCATTGATGGAAATAAATCTGGCTTTGTTGAACCTCCCTGCGAAGCTGCAGATCACATACAGAGCACAAGGGAGCAGCCTGCACCGAGCCCGGGGTGGAGCTGGCAGGGTGTTCATCCCTACCCCAGCTGCTGGCTTTTACTGGTTTTAATCCCAGGTGCTATAGGTAAAGTCAGCCAAAGTGGGATTAGCTGAACTGAGAGCAGGAGATGCTTGTTTTAAACCTTTTGACCTTTTTATTTTCTTTATTCTATCCACTCCTTTCTTCTTGTTTCTTAAAGAATTGAGGCAGTTTGCTCCTCTGCCTTTCCTCCCACCCCTTGCTGGAGCTCAGCAGTGTCAGAATCCAGGCCTGCTCTGACCCTGGTGTCAAGGGGGGCAGCCGGATGCTTCAGATAACAGGCACAGGCAAGTCAAGTTAACTTATGATAGTGCTAATCATTAACTAAGTCCTGTTAACGTGTCCTTCCTCTGGGAGGAAATTGAATTACCTATTTACAGTGACATTCTTCCAATGGGCTGGATTAGTTCCAGCCTAGATGCCATCCCCTTTGCCCCAGGCACCACGCTGAGGTGGCCCTGCTCTGTTCGGAGGTCACCTTCCCACCGGCACATGGGCATCCAGCAGCCCCTGAGAGCACAACCCCCCTGCCCTGCAGCCTCCCCTCCCAGCCTCACTGAGCATCACCTCCTGGAGCCTTCCCAGCAATATTTTTGTCACAGCCCACATTTGGACCCCAGCTTTTGCGACGCCCTCCCCTTACCTGCGCTGCTGCCTGGTGCGGAGGGACGGGCGGTTTTCAGCTCCCCAGCTCCTGTGTCTCTTTCCCTGCCTCCTCCCCTCCCTGTTTTCAGTACAGAATATGTGCTGTCTAAAACTAACCCGTGCATCCAGCTCCCTGCCTCCAGTCAGCTGATTCGGCTGCCTGTTTAGTTGCTGTTGCTAAATATAGCCCGCTGGCTGCCTGCCCTGCCCGAGAGCCTGCATCTGACAGACGCCGGGTAGCATCCTGACAGCAAAGGGGCACCAGGGAGGCAGGGCCGTCACCAATCTCTGCTGCTTCTTCGTTGCCTCGTTATAGTGCCCACATGAAATGTGAGTGTGGTGCCATGGTTTTGCCACAGGAGGGGCTGCCTCTCCTTTCGGGTGGGGGGTGTGAAAAGAGAAGATGTAGTACCATCATATTTTGTTGCTGAACCGGGGGGGGGGGGATCGTTAGATTTTGGACTGCTTTTGCTCCTTCTCTACCTTATTTTACAAGCAAATCTGTGTCAGTTCACCAGCTCTGCCCAAGAGAGCAGGAAATGCTTTGCAGCATTCTTGTCACTGTCCTCCTCTCTCCCACTCCCAGTTTTGCTCTGGCAGCCACCGGGGAACAGCTCCTGGAGTTGTGCATCCAAACCCCACTGCAGCACTGGCAGCTGGGGCCCTCCCTGGGCTCTGCTCCTCTAAACCCCTCTCCCCACAGCCTCTGGGGAAGAGGTGCAGCATCAGCACTCTTTGTGTCTGGCTGAGCTGGTGTCCAGCAAGCGAGACCACACAAGTGCATCACAGCAAATTGCTTTGCCAGGAGGACTGGCTGCATCCAGCCTTGCAGGTCTCTGGGAGCAGGGAATTGTCATTGTTTTCTGGCTTATTAACTTGCTGCAAACTGATTGCAGTTCCAGTATAACTCCAGTAAGGCTCTCCTGCAGATTGGGTGGGGAGGTGAATAGTTGATTTGCAGCTAAATCCTCCTTCTGCTCTTGTTTCCCAGTACTGAACTCAGAAGGAGCCTCAGTAGCTGCCATTCATTACCAGGGAATGGCCAATGCTGCACAACATCCCTGTGTGACTAAGGACAAGAGCTTGACTGCATTTCTGAAACTTGCTGCCCCCCACACCCTCTGCCCGGAGCTGCTGGGAGGGATGGAGAGAAAAGCAGAAGTCCTAGGCTGAAAGTCACTGCTTTAGTTTTAGTGTAAATATTCTGTGTGTTACCAGTGTTCAGGCTGGAACTGGCTTTGGCTGCTGATTTGGTTGCTCAAGCCACCACTCATCATCCAAGTTCTTTATCTCCAATGGAAAGAAATAAGCAGCTCAAAAGAATTGTGCAGCCCTTAAGAACAGGGTTCAAAGCAGGCATTGTTTGTTTTCTGGAGATATCCATTGTTTAGCTTTTAAATATAAAAGGTGTGCAAGCTTAAGCTGTTTGTCTGGACTTCTGATGCCAAACAGCTGAGCTTGGCTGAAGTGACCCTCAACCTTCATGCACAGAACATACCAACAACAATGATCAGCTGGCATCACACCCTAATAACAACTTACAGCTTAGATTTCTCCTTTTTGCTTGCAGACACCATAATTATCACCAAATGGGGAAAAAAAAACCCACCCTCAGACTCGAGCTACTCTAAGCAGCTTCAGCAGAAAGCTTGGGAAAGCCATTTTATGAGGAAAATCACTGATCTGGAGAAAAAAATTCCACACATGCAGATGTGCATGGATATGTTCTCTTTATAAAACTCTTCAAGATGGTTCCCTTCCTCTGGAAGGTCCCCGCTGGAGATGTCTCCTTCTCAGGGGCCACTTGGTCTGTTGGAGTAAGTTGAACCAGGGCCATGCAAGGTGCCAGATTGGCCATGGCCACCCCACATGTGACAGCAGCAGCTCCGAGAGCAGCTGAACAAGGAAAACGTAATGTCCAGGGGAATTTCAGTCTCAGAGTTGGGTGATCAGATGGCTAAAGGGGTCAGGGCCCTCCTAAAGCTGTTCCATATCATCACCCCTCTGTGTGGTTTTGTTGGTGTCCAGTGGGATGTGGCAGCCTTGCCTGGGAGGATGGGGCTAGGGAGACCTTGAGCCCCACACCAAGAAGCTGCCTGAGAGCCTCTGAAGTGATCAGGGTCCTCACAAAATGTGGTCAGCTAAGAGGTTTCTTATGAAACTACAACAAAAATATGTGTTTGTAATAAAAAAATCCCTTCTGTCTATGGAAATTAGCTTCTTCCAGACTTATGTCGCCACTGGAGGAAAATCATATTTATTCAAATCGCTGTTATTTGAACTACCCAGATAACCCCAGTATAAATTATTTGTTTTCTATTATTGTTATCTTGATGATACGGAGATTTAAATCTAAACACAAAAATGCTAGATACATCTTAACAAATAACTACCATTAACCAAATATAATTTACAGCAATACCTTTTTTTTACCTCAGCCACAGCTGTTTGATTTTGCCTTTCATCAAGTGGTTGCTCAAAAAAAAAAGCTAATTAGAAAAGAAAAGAGATGCACCTTTGAATGCTTGTTTGTCTCTTCACAGAAGTGCTGTAGGTTTCTTCCAATCCCTTCTGAGCAGGGCTCCAGTTAAACTGTCCTGGTCTCCTGTACTTATACTGCCCTGACAGAGTGTGGTGAATCAACATTCCTGAGTGCACGAAAACTGTAACCAACTGGGATTAACAGCAAAAGAAAACAGCAACAGCAGCCGTGCCCAAGCTACCGAGGAAAACAACAGCTATTAGTTCTGCAAGCTTGATCGAGTGTCTGAGATCTAAATGTGGTAGGGTTAATTTTTTTTCAGTTTTCTGTTTGTTAGGGGGGGTTTTTTTGAGTGCTGCCAGTTCTGGGGAAAGCCTGGTATTCCAACAGCTCCACAGTGTTGCGCAAGTGTAACCAGCAGCTCTCCTTTGGGCCTTTTTGAAGCTTGTTGATGCTCAGATAAACAAAGCAATGTTCTTTGGGAGCCTTAAACGGATACCAAAGTCAGTTCCCATTTTGAATATCCTCAGGAAAAATCTGAGGCTGAACGGAGGCTGTGGGATGGTGCCTGGTGGGGCACAAGCACTGCCAAGACTGCTTCATAAATAACATTTTCTTTGGAATATTGCAAGGAATATTTATCTGAGGGAAGGGGAATTATCCCCTTTTGCTTTCCAAAATAATGAATATGGACAGAAAGGTGAACCAGTGCCCCATGTGTGCTGGGGAACTGGGCAGCTGTTGTTGACTTGGCTGGCTGGATGCTGGTCAGACCTGGTGGCACTAATGTGGCAGCTCAATGATACCACACTGCTGCCTGCAGTGACACAGCTGAGCCCTGGGCACTAGGATGCTGGCATCACTATCCTGGGCTGTGTAGCAGAGTCCCTGTTTGAGAGCAATCCCAGCTTTGAGCTCCCAAACTGGGAGGCTGTGCCTGCTGCCAAAACCAGCTTGAAAAGACACTAAACTGAAGATCCATTCCCTTCACTTTCTGATTACGAGGGCTCCAAGGAACATTCATAGTGCCAGTTTCAAGCTTTCTCAGTAGCTAGCACTGTAAATTCATTTTTCTTAAAGTTTTCTATCAAGCAGTCTTTACCCTGCTTGGCAGCTCAATGCCTCTGCTCATCTCTGCCCTCTCCTCCTCCTGGAGCAGCCACAGAACCCAAAGAAACAGCACCACAAAGGGGTGGCCCTCAGCCCACACCCTGCCTGCAGAAAGGAGGCTTTTTGGTAAAGTAACAAATATTGTGAGTGGTGCATGATTGGAAAATGTTTCCATCCTGCTCCTGTGCTGTGAGCCTGTATCTAAAAACATCTGAGAGTGTCAGGAAGGGAGTGGTGTTAACACCAGGCTTTGCCATAGCATTCGCTCGTGCCAAGGACAGAGTACGGGGTTAGAGTGACCCTGAGAACCTCCAAGCCTTGGTGCAGGGAGCAGCTCCTCTCTGCCGGTTTGTCATTAAAGTTCAGGAATAGAACACAGTTTGACCTGATCTGTGCCAGATTTCAGATGATTTGTGTTCTCTAAGCACAGCCCCTGCCCTGTTAACCCCCCGTGCCTCATGGCGAGCAGCCGGGGCAGCACACAGTGAAGATACTCCCGTGAAACATTAATGAGCTTGTTTCGTATCAACAGACAGAGCTGGGATAGAAATGTCACACCCACAGCTGTTGCCTTGACTGCAGCTCACGTGGTAACCGGTGGCAGCTTCTTGTACAAACACTGTAACTGATGCACACGGATTTTTCTGGAAATTACCAGGTATTTCTTGGTCTTTTTCAAGTGAGGAACTGGTTGCTGGAGGACTGGGTTGCTGCAGCCCCATGTCATTTAGAAGATGAGCTCTCCATCCACCTGGGAACACAGGTGGAATCCTTCCCAGGAGGATTTGAAAAGGCTTAGAGTGATTTAAGCACTCAGCTTCCTTGGGATTGCAATTAAGTTTGGAAAATTACTCCAGAGAGACTTTGCTGGGACTTTCTAGGACACGTCAGTGCCATGGGTTCATCAGCCTGGCTCTCGGTGGTGCTGGCTGCCCACAGCCAGCAGACAGCCCAGTGCTGGTGGGGGCTTTTTAAAAGTACTTTGGAGTCTCATAAAGTGCAAATCACAGTGGCTGCTCCTTGTGACTTCCCCTGAGAATGCAGCCCAGGGTATTTATTTGAAATAATATATATATTCTGTCTGTCCTGCATAAGGTTATTTGTATCTTTGCATGCACACTTTTTTTTTCCATACACCACTATTGATTATAGAAATGCACATCCTGACTCCAACCATCCCAAAGTGCCTGAATGCTGATGCTGATTTTGCCCTCTTGGGCACAACCCACAAAGAGCCTGGGAACCTGAGCAGTGCTGATCATGGCAGGGCTTGGTGAGGAGACTGTGCTTCTATCATTTCAAATCTTTCTTCTGCCCAGGGTCCTATGAGAACCCTTGTTCCACCAACAGCCCAGGGTGTCAAGTGGCTCATAGTGGCTGCCTGAAGCCAAAACCCAGCAGGGTGACCTGGGGACACCAGCAGTGGGCAGAAAATCTGAGATATCTGTACCAAGGGAAGCAGCAAGCCATGCAAATGTCATTATATATTACAAGCAACAAACTGTTTCCTGCTGTTAACACCTTGCAGGAGAATTGCACTTTGTTTGTGTAGCTCCTTTCTAAAGCCCCTCTGGCACTGCTGGCAGGAGAAAGGGAACTGTACGTGCTGCGCTACTGATCCACACTCCTCGTGCTGAAAATAAACCCAGACAGGTGAAGGTTAGAGTACAAACACACCATGCAGAAGAGTGGGTGGCTGCTCAGCTCCCAGGAAAGCTGCTTTTCCTTCTCTTTGCTCTGAAGATCTCAACTGCACAGAAGTCTGTCTTCCATTCTTCAGGCCCTGGGATGTCCACCCTTTAAATATGGAGAGGAGTTCCATTGTGGAAGCTGCCCCAGTCAGTCCCACAGACCCCCAGGACCCAAACAATTCAAATAAGCCTGCTGTAAATGACTTTTTTTTTTTTTTTTGTGGCTTGAGAGATTCTTTGATCGTGAACAGTCCAGTCACTTGCAAACAGGAACAGATCCCTTTTCACTGCATAAATGATTTGTTACAAACTGCTCAGCGCTTGGCCGTTAATGCAAGCTGTTGGCTCACCCAAGCTAGGTTTGTCTTCCTATATTTGTTGCATTTCTTTAATAAAAAAGTGTTTTGCCTGATTAAAAAAAAAAAAAAAAGCAATATCAGTTAATGATAACCACCAATGGCAAACCCTTTGGTGTTACCTCTAAACTTTCTGTTATCAGCTGGAGCTGGGCTGTGCTTAGATGCCCTAAGAAACAGCACTGCCAGAAAATAACTTAATTTCTGAACTATTTTCTGTGGTTTGGGTGGCAGGACTGATCACAGCTCTATTTGTCCCCTGCTGCTGTCTCTGTTTCTCTCCTCCAGGCTTGTTCTTTAAACGTGCTTCAAATAAGCATCTTCGACTATGTTCGTGCTGTGGTGGGGACTTTGCTGAGCAGGTTTACCCCCATCTGGTCCTTCTTTCAGTGCCGAGGAACTGCGAGCCTTCCTCACAAGTTTAAGGGACTTTTTTCACCCTGGAAGCGAAGTCCAGCGGTTGTTTCATAACCTTACTTGTTGTGCCGTGTCACCATCTAGTGGTAACTGAACTAGAAACGCTGCAGCTGGAAAGGCAAAGCAGCCCGAGTGGGCCCTCAGGCACCAGCCTGAGGATGCTAAGTGCAATTTCATTGTGTAAGGCTGGTGGGTGCACTCTGCTGACGAAGCATAAACCCCAGCAGAGTAACTAGAATGAGGTTTCTCCTGCGTGTGTCATCCTGCTTTGGTTCTCGCTGTAATGAGAGTTTTTTTGAACTGCAGTTACATTTGATGTGGTTCTGCGGCGCCGTCACTCTGTTCCCTGCTCAGCTTTGGAAAGCTGCTGATGAAGGAGGGGTTGTAGGAAGAGAGCACAGGAGAGTAATGCATGCACACACACACGGCAGCTCCAGTGGGGTTTCCAGACATTCAGCCCCCCCAGAAGAGCTCTGCTGCACTTTTTAAGCCCCTAAAAGCAAAACCAAGTGTTGAGCCAGAAGCCCCTGGGTGGCTGGAAATCACACTGTGCCCCACCCTGCTGTGTGGAGGGGCAGCCAGATCTGCACAGCACTTGGGAGAAGCTACATTCTGCCTGGTGTAATCGTGAATAACTTGAGTAATTACTTTTCTATCCTGGAATTGCTCCTTGAACTACTTCTTTTTTTTTTTTTTTTTTTCCCCCCTCCCTTTCAGAGACTGCTCAGCAGAACCAACTGTGAGATTCTCCAGGTTTGTTTGCTCATTTCTGCACCACCAAACTTTAAGTTCCTCTCCAGGACATGACTATTTTCTCAGGGAAGGCTTTAGTTTACCAGCACAGGCTGCTTCCTCTGCCCAAGCTACCTCTCACTGGTGTTAGTGGGATTGCAAGTGGACTTGGGGAGATTTCTGCTGGAAATCTCCATCCCTCAATGATTCATCCTGTCTGGGGAGAACAAGTTGCCCTGAAGGTAATCCTGCAGCACCTGTGACTGCCTGTGCACAAACAAGGGATCTCCTTGCACATAAGAAAGGAGAGTGTGTGCACACACCATACATTAGCTCATGCTGTATATCAAAAAGCTGACACCCCCACACCCCTGATAATGCCCAGCACCAGCCCTCTTACAATCTCAGCAGAGCATGGGCCCATTTTAACTCTACCAAGGCCAAAGTGGCAGTTCCCATGAAAGCAGTGGGGTCTGCCCTCAGCATCTCTTCAGGATGGGCTCTTCAGGGACAGAAGACAGAGGCTACAGCTGTTCAGACCTATTTTGCAGTGCAATGCATGGTTTTTGGCATTTAGCTTAGAGGTTGCTGCCCGTGCAGCACATGGGGGGTGTGTGTGGGTGCTTTTATGGGGATGCACGGAGCCTGGCACGGCTTCGTGTTCAGGAACAGGCAAAATACATGTATTTGGTGTTTGTGGATGCCATGGGAGCAGGATTCTGTAGAGACATCACCTATGTGAATGAGAGAGAACATGCTTCCTGTACCTTCTCTCTTTTAGGATAACATTTCCTTACCTTCCACAGCCAGAGAGCTTCTGCTTTAACGCACACACAGCACTGAGCTGGGTAAATGGATCCCAGGTGGTGACGTACTCAGTGGTTACACTACTGTGATCCTGCACTCCTTGCAGCATCAGGCTTCCCAGAAGGAAGTTATCTGCTTTGAGGCCCACTCGATTTTTGGGGGCACAAGCATAACTTCTCCAACAGGATGAGGCTCCTGGAGCAAACGCTCCCAGTGCTGTTCCCTAAGTGTGGCTCCCAAGCACATCCAGCCCCATGGCAGGTACCTGCTTCTGTCTTCAAATATTCTTGGAGAAAGAGGTGTTGTGTGGTTGTCCTAGGCCTAGGCTTTCTGAAGCAGTGGCAGGGCCCAGGAGACAAACACGATACTTCCCTTTGGATGTATTTGACCCCACCATGGCTCATGTCCAGGTTATGGACAGTGAGACCCTTTCCCACGGCCACTCTAAAAATCTCCAAATCTCTGGGCTGGAAAAGCAATAGCTAATTAAACACAATCCTTGTCATAGCTGTAAATTAAAAAATATCTGAATTATCACAGTAAATGAAAACCAGGTTTTGCCTGCTTCACTGTTTTATCAGGGCATTTAAATAAGGTAATGTCTTTTCCATATTGAAAATGCCGATGTGGCTCGTTACCTGATTAAAGAACATCTTGGACTTGAATGCACTCCGTGGTGCTAACTGAATAATCAAGGTAAGCAGGGATCTTTCAAATCCTCAAGCAAAAAAATTCAATTAGATGGGAGAGATTCAATTATGCTTTAAAGGGAACCTGGCTATGAGCTCGCAGGATATGGCAGGGAATGTATGCAAAAGAATTTCATGAAATGAAGCAATTATTTTATCAATAGGACAGGCAAAGTGAAATTTTGCTCATCAGTCTTGAATAGAAATAACTGAGCATGTAAAGGAGATGATACATGGACCAGGATGGATTTTAGCCAAATGTAAAGGATGAGAGCCTCAAGGAGGTGTGAGTTTGATTAAATGTCCACGTAGTTATCAACTGAGGGTTCGTTTCAGTGACTTCATGATATTTGGCCTTGGATAATGGATGTTGTAACAAGGACATAGCAATTTGGCATAAAGGGCATCCCAATTCATTAAGGTAAAATTTTAGAAATTGAATTGGCTTCAAATCTGGAGTTGCTGGTTCTTCCTCCCCCAGCATCTCTGCATAATGTTATTCCAATTGAAAAAAGCACAGGGAAAAGTCAAACACTTTGCAAAAGAACACAGACATTTGAATTTAATAAATTATAAAATTAAAGATTCTAATTTGTATATACATTTTTAATATACAAGAAATGGCTATTTATTGCAATTTCTGTTAAGGCATATGTAAGTGAATGGAAGTTGCATATAGATATTCAGATGAACATAGCTAATACTGTGCACTGTAGTGAGTAAATAAGACATTAAATGCATTACGTAATAAAATAAAACATAAAACCCTTTGAGTACTGGTAAAGCACCAATTCTAGAATTCTCAAAATATCTGAAAGCATTCTATGGAGATGTTGTGAGACTAAATATTGAATGGATATATGAATATAAAATGTGATGCATTCATAACAGATTACAGATTTTTTAAAGGAATGTTGGTGAGAAACATGGCAGTAGATTGGAGCCAAAGGAACTGGACTTGGGTTGAGATCTTTTTTTTTCATGAAGGGCCGGCAGTTGGATTTTGAGGGTAAGCTAACAGAAAAATGACAATTTAAAAAGCTGTGTATTTGCATGGTTAGATGACAAACACATTGCTTAATGGGTGCACAATGCTTTAGCTCTCAGGACTCTGAGATGGTCTC
The DNA here is from genome assembly GCA_033556795.1 of Tapera naevia. NCBI lineage: Eukaryota > Metazoa > Chordata > Aves > Cuculiformes > Neomorphidae > Tapera > Tapera naevia. The sequence goes on along the minus strand of JAUMJJ010000272.1, from coordinate 2,837,842 downwards.
TGCAGGAATATACTTACTCATAAATCTGCTTCAGTTTCTGGGGATTAGGTTACATTTAAATAGCACTTTCTGTTCATTATGTCTCAAAATGCAGTACCTGGACAACAGCAAAACAGTTACGAGACACATACCATGATGCTCTTGCCCAGTTACTGCATTGTAGAAAAGGGGAAACAGTTGTCCAAGTTCAACCACCCAAAAAATGACCATAATTTCTACAGCATGACATGGAACCAAGATCAGCTGAGAACAAAACCTCACCTACTGCCTTGGGCTGCTTTTTCTTTGATCAATAGAGCTCTGCTCTGTGTTTTCCAGTAGAAGTGAAGTACATGTTCTTAGGAAACAACTTACCATGGGGAACTGCTGAGAAAAAACACCTTATGAAAAAAACCCATGCCAGCTGGAACAGAAGGCATCTTTCTTGGACTGAAGAGACCTTTTTTTTTGCCCTTCATACATCAAGACTGTAACGAGAAGGCAGCTGTTGGCTCTGCTCCATAAGGAGATGGACTCATATGTGTCCATTAGTGTCACACCGTGTTGAGCAATCTAGACCAAAGCTGCTCCTTCAAATACCATTTCAGTGTTCCCCAAATAACAGGCAGAGAAATATTCAGGAGAAATATGCAGGAAAATTAAAACCAACAAGAAATAAATCAAACTAAACCTCCCAAAAGATGAGACTTAGAAGGGAGCAAGCCCTTCCTAAACGCAGATGCCACTGGGCATTGCACTGGATCCCTAATGAGCACCAGACTTAGCGTAGCACCACATCAGCCTTCTGGGAGGCTGCTCCTGCTCCAAGATGCAGCAGAAGTTTCCACCTTATCTGGAAAAATGGTTTTGGTTTGTTTGATTGCAAACTGACTCACCCCAGTGAACGAACAAAGAGGTCAAGGTTCTGAACTTTGAACCAGCTTGAAAGTTCAGCTGGGGTGTCCATGCTGGGCATAAGCAAGTGAATTCACCTTTCCCAGCCTACATCCATCCTGACTGCTGGGAGACACAGCTGGAAATGCTCAGCATAGAACTGCTGAGACCTTTTTAAATGCTGGGCGTGCACACTGGGAGAGGTCTTCCCTCGTGCTGCCTGCAGAAAGTTCACTTGGAAGTTGCACCAAATCAGTTCGTGCCCCACTTGCTATTGGGACAGAATTTAGAAGTCCTTTGGAGAGAAGAGGCTTTTGTAGGACAGCATTTGAGCTCTGGACACTCCCTTCCATGGCATTTCTTCATATTTACTAAGCCTATTCCTGATGCTAAGGAAGAACAGATGTTATTAGATGGAGTCTCCATAAAGTCCCAGAGAGTAGAACTGGTCCCATTGAGATAACAACTTCTTCACTTGTGTAACTTCAAGCCCCAACCCCTCTCTACCTTTGGGTTTGTGAGGGCTTTTCCTAAGTTTATCGTATGGATAAACTTGGATGTGCTTCTAGGCTATGAAAAAGCTGGGGGTTGTGGTTTATTTTTGTTATCCACAGAGCTAAAAGCAGGATAATAACTTGAAGGGGAAAAGATGAGTTTCACGCTAACCACATGTGTGAAGGAAATGTGGAAGGCAAGAAATACTCACTATGTCTACAGCTTGTGTCTCCCATGGCAGAGCAGCTGGAATGATGTTTAGACACGTCTTCCTTGCTTATAAATAGCACAGTGGGTTTTTTTTCCCTTCAGTGCTCATTACTACATTGCTGTGCTTTGCATAGATGTGACCTGACCCTACGCTGTTACTAAAATTTGTCCTGTCTGTAGGCAGCCACAAACCTCTCAGCAGAGGCTCCTGGGGCCAACACTGGCATCACCCATGCATTGTGGCTCTGTAAGGGCAGACAGACCAGGGAGCAGGGCTGGGTGAGCCAAGGCAACTAAAGATAAGCAACCTCCAACTGCAGGAGAATGCTTGGAGTCTCACAAGATCAAGTCTGAGGTGAGACTCCTGCTGCCACACCAGCCAACTGCTGCTCAGTGCTGCCAAACTGGGGAGCTTTAGTTTGACTTTTCAAAAGCAGAACAGATTACTTTGTTGCTTGCACTGTGCTGCTTTCACAACTGCAGCCACGTCTGCTTGGCCCAGGAGGTGTTTCCTAGTGCTCTGGACTTGTACCAGGACCATTATGCTTCCCGATCTTCACTGTCTTCAGTGTAACTCCCACGCCTGTACGATCTGAGCTGGTCCTAAACACTCACCTAAGAGCATCCCCCTGGTCCCCTGTAAGAAGGGATGCTTGATGCCATCACACCAACTGAAAACTTTCCTTGTCTGCCTTGGCTTCTATCTCCATGAGGTATTTTTTCTTCTACCATGTCTTGTCCTTCAAAGACTTCTGGCCACAGTTCAGGCTAGAACAGTTCAGTATCTCAGTACTGCATAAACTGCTGCTTCTGCAGGCTCCTGCCCCCTTTCCAGCAGGCCTGACTTGTTCTGAAGAAGAGACTGTGCAGCTCGTTCAGCCGTGGTGGTTGTAAGAAGCTACAGCTTTCACCTTGCAATACTTTTGAAGCTCTTCACTAGCTGCTGGGTCACAGGAGAGCTTTCACATTACTGGAAACTCAGCACATTCCCAATAATTATGTGACTGTATATACAGGGGTTTTACTGGTGCTGCTTCAAACTAAGACCAGCTCAGGCTGGAGGATGAGCTCTTACTCTCAGACTGGAAAATGTGAACTAAGAGCCATCAGACCTATGTAGTCGTAAAAGGAGGATTTCAGGGAAGCCCTTGGCTCTGCAGGCACTTTACCAGCAAAGAGGAAACAAATGGAAGAGTCCAAGCCAGGAGACAGAAGAACTGCTCAGATGCCATCCACAGCAGGAACCAGGGTACACTCCCTGTCTCTACAGTGTTAAAGCCAAGCTGAATTCATCTTCTGATCTCCAACCAGGAATTCAAAATGACCTATGAAATCTATGATGACCCTGAGGGGAAAGGAGGTACTCAAAGGGTTGTCAGGTTACACATCTTAAAAGTTTCTAGCAGACCTAGTACTGTGAGTACGTGTGTGTGTGTATGTTTGTGTATACGTAAGGGCACAGCAAACAGTCGTTCACATCTGCACCAATAAAGCTGTCCTAGGAAAAGGAAGATAATACAAAACTATTTCCTCAAAAATAACCTCATCCTATGGGAGAAAAAATAACGTTTTCTTAACAAAGCACCGAAGAAAAGGCACCAAGAATCCAGTCATCTTTAAATTAAACAGCATGTGGGTAGAAAAAAAATTAGACTAATAATAAAAGCACCAATCAACAAAGATCACTGAGGCTGTTGCATTACATGAACTTAAAGACTATCAAAAATATGGATAATTGTAAACAGAAAGACTAGGACGTCAAGTTGGTCAGATCTAACCTAGTAAATGTCTTGCATGTAATATTTAGGAGAATCCTTTGAAATTATGTATGGAAATATGTAAACTACTGTTTGCCAGTTTAATTTACATATAAATATATGGCTACAGATTTTTTAATATATTTTCTTGCACAGTCCTGGTTAAGAAAGCTGCATGAGCACATGTCTAGCTGTAACCACAGGAGCAGCTCTACCAAAGTCAGATAACCTTAATGTGGCATGTCCTTAAATACCTTCCTGAACTGGGGGCTGAGTTTGTGCCCGGGGTTATGCAATGCACAGAAGCATCACAGGATTGCTGACCACCTGCTTGTCAGAGTTAAAGGCATTTACTATGTCTTGGGACTGTTTTCCTCCATCCTAACTGTAATTCCCATTACTATTCCCAAGCAGTTTCACACAGGCATAGAAGACTTGAAAGAGCCCATAAACAAGAAACCTGCTAACCTGGCCTAGGTATTACGGTTTGTTTGGGTTCAGTGAGATGCTGTAATGATATTGCACTAATACTCTTACTGCCCCCTGTAAACCTAGCCATCAAAGTGATTGGATTAGCACTCATGAAAAAATCTGTCATTTCCATTTATAGTAGGCTTGACAATCTGGCATCTCTGCCATAGCACCACTTTGCTTTTTTCCCTCATTTTTAGTCTCTATGACATCGGCAATACCACGGTGTTGGTAACATCTCTATAAGAGAAAAATCTTCTTTGTGCCCTATTTCCATTTTATTTTATTTTCCTAAGAGTCTCTTTTTTCCTTTTCTCATCAATCAGCTCCTGAATTCTTTGATTCCTTGTCCTTTCATAAGGTATCCTCCTCCGTTTAATGATGTTGTGCTGCGACACTTCGTTATCCAGCCCACTGATTTTATAGGGAACATCCACCGCATTGATTTCTGGGTGCTCCTCAGTTGCATTAGAAGGAGGTGCACGTGTTTTGGAAACAAGAGGAGGGCTGGTGGCAGACTGTGTGGTGGACACTCCCACGGGAGGGCTGAGGGTTGTCAGGAGCTCCTCCTCAATGACATTATTCTTATTTACATTAGAATCAGTTACATTGCTGTCCTCTGTTATGTTGCTGTACATATTACAGGACTTGCAACACAGCTTATTGTAACCAGGAATCGAGCAGTAACGAGAGAGAACCTCCATGCGACAAAACATTGACTTGTCTCCTTGACAATGATCTTCTGAAAGAGAAAAAGGGAACAGATAAATAAAGAGCATTTCTTCACATTAAACAGAAAAAGAAACAGAGCTGAAGCTTTGGCAGTGGGCAGAGGGTTTGGTATTTAAAGTGGGATGGGAAACTGGCAAACAAATCTATAGGCAGAAGCAAGCTTAATATTAAACCTAAACCTGAATTCACTGAAGTGATGCAAAAGCTGACCTGAACTCTGTGTTCCAGCCCCATCCACGCAATAGACCATAACACTTGAAATTTTGACTTCACATTCTGTGAGTGGTATCCTGAAGTCGAGCAGTCACAATGATGTGTCTTCCTGCCTTGGCTTAGAGTTCAAAACACACCAATAGTGCTGTGTTTTTGCTAACACTACAATTAAACACCTAAAAACTCATTAAGGTTTATACTGAGAAATCTTTTTTCTCCCATTCACTCCTTCTAGTGTTTTCTGCAGTCTAACAGTGACTAAGTGAGATCAGGGATAATTTCTATTTATCTGGACTTCCTCAAGAAAGACAAGTCTTATTTCTATATGTACCATGTAACTCTCAGAATCAATCCATGTCCCACTGGGGTGAATTTTTTTTGCCAGGTACCTCTACTCTGAATACATCAGCATTGCCTGAGCACGTCCCTTGCCTGAGAGAAAAGTGGTGCATTTAACACAAGGCTTTTCTCTTCCTCCTAGAAGGGAGCCGATATTTTCAGAAGAACAAACTACAGTGTGATGGAATCAGGCCAGTCCATTAATGACTGGGAGACTTAGTAACAAGCCCTGATTTTTGTGTCTTTGACTGGAAAACTGTAATAAAAGACAAACCACCATAATTGATAGGTTTTAAGCTGTCAATAGCTGTTACGACAATCTGCACTATAATACAAGTACTACAGCAGATCCCAATCTTGCTGAAATACAGATGGCAAAATGTAGGCCAAGGTGTCAAAGGGGATCTGGTCAAACTGTTTTACTGTCTGAGAAATGTTAACAGATCACTCAAGCCGTTGTGATTCAAGCTGAGGGGAGGTAGAGGACTGGATGAACTGGCAGCACATGGATGGAAAGGGCTAGCAGGCTCCTTGGAGAGAAAGCTACCTGTCCTGTGTCCTACATACATGCTGTACAGCTCCTGTGCCTCCAGGCTGAAGTGATGGAGCCAGGAACTACCAGGAAAAATCCCAACATGCAGCCCATTCTGAAAGAAATAGGAGTCAGAGAGTTCGTAGGAAAGAAGAGGTCTGAGGAGAAGGGCAGACTGACCAACACTTGGTATAATCAGTACTAAAATATTTTCTCTGTGGCCAGAGTGCTGAGACAGAGATGAAATCACTTCTGTCTGTCTCCATTGCTCTTACTACATCTCCACCTACTCTTACAGCAAAGGATGAGTAACTCCAATTACTCGCCTTTATTTAGAGCACACCCGATGGCAAACAGCGTGCTCAAGTCTGTGTGCTACTGGAGCTCACATTGCACCATCCTGCTACAAACACCGGCTCACCCTGTCAGCAACCTCACAGCAGAGAACCAGAGCAGATTCAGATACCAAATAAACTCAGAAAGTGTAGGTTGTCACCTCTTCACTCATCCTCAGTTAACAAAACAGGGCATTACAGGTGTTTAAATGGCAAACATATCAGTCTAAAATAAACTAATAACTTGCTGCTTTTAAATGCTAGTGCTGGTTGAGGAAGGTGGAAGCACCTTCCTTGTGTTGTATTTATGCCCCGATTGCTGCATTTGTTGCAGAAAACCAAAATTAATTTTCATATTTTTCAAATGCTAAACTGAGGTGCTACTGGAAACAAAGAACAACTCCTTCCTTAGGAACCTAAAAACAGTACCTTGGTTTTGGACACATTTCGAAACCAGTCTTTAAGAGCTGTTCATACCTGCATGCACAACTCCACAGAAAGGACTGCATGTGCCTATAGAGCTGGATATATATTTTTACATACCGTGTAGAGTCCCCTTTGAACATTTTGCCTTGCGCCGCATGACCTTAACGCAAACTTCTCCAAATGGCTTCCAAAGTAAAAGCCAACGGGTATAAGATTTAAATGCAGTTTCAACAAGGCAGGTCTGCTCTTGGCTTTGTAAGAATAACTAAAAGCACATTTAGAAAAATGCCTTTTTTTTTTCCTCTCAAAAATATGTAATGTCAAGCTTAAAAATACATGAAAATAAAACCACATTATGTAATATGGTTAGTGACATCTAATAAGTTCTATAAATAAACTCTGTAACTTATGATTGTCAGAATGAAATTTTTATCCTTTATCCAAACCAAAATATCCAGATTTGCTGAACTTTTATTTATTTTTACTTGCAGTATGCATGACAGATTGGAAGTATATCTTCAAAACATCAGTAAGAAAAAAATAAATCAGTTTCACAGTCACTTTGGTACACATTAGTCTCATAAAAAAATATTGAAAAGCAAACTGAATTGGCACATCTTTAATATTATGTTAAATACATACAAAACACTAATAAAATATCCCTGATAAACCAAAGTGCATATAGACATAGTGCACAATGCCCAGATACCTTATTGCACCATTCTCTATAGCCACCCATCTCTTGAAACATCACTAAACATTGTCTATTTAAAGGTAACAGTCATGAATATATTTATACAGTTAAACACCAATTATTTTACATAACAGTATTCAGTGCCAGATACGTGTCTTTGCTTTTTCACCTTGTCATGTAAATTGTTAACATGTTTCAGGAAATTATCATATTAACAGCAAAATTTAAATATGTGATCACATGATAATGACAAGTCTGAAGTGCTACACTGTTGACGACCCAAAGATCCAAAAATGCCACTTTTCCAAAGAATATGATCAATGCAATAAGGTAGTAATTTGCTCCAAGACTGCAGTTTTAAAGTTGATACGCTTCTACTATTGGTACTGACTGTCACAAACAGGTTTATGACTTGTGAATTCCAAATCTTCAACACAAACACAGAAGGTGAAGCAAGAATGCCAGTTAAATACCAGTAAGTCAGGTCACAATCCTGCCTTGATGAAGGTATGGATATGCACTGTGCAAATTAACCTCAGCTCAAATTTACTGCCTTCTTAGAGATATCATTCAAGTAAAAACACTCTGTATGAAGATTAACTCAAGGTACCAGTGTACTGTTTATATTTAAAGCTGGATCTGGTAAATTAATGCCATTTACATTTCAACATTAAGGCATTTTTCTAAAATTCTTCTAAGCAAAAAAAGCAATAAAAATTGAGGTAATTCTGTAGTAGTTCACACTGTTATGTTTGCCAGTTGACACATCTATAGAGCACACACACGCACACACACACAACCGTACCAGTCAAATCAGACATGCACATGGTGAAAAAAGACCAAAGATGTAATGACTATAAACAGCTCTGTGCTGAGCAGCTGGAGACAATGAAAACATCATCTTGCCTCCGCCAGGCTAAAGAAAACACCACCACACAACCTTCAACATGGACCATGCCTGTTCGGCTTCGGTTTCGTTTCTAAAGTGAAAGCACGCAAAACTGGCAAAAACCCAAAATTGTGCGATGGGAAAAATTAATGCAGCTTTTCTCAAGGAAAATGTATTTCAAACCACCACCAGGAGTTTGGCGAGAGTGGATGGCATCATAGCAGCATGGAAAGTACCAACAGAAACTGAGCTGCTGCTTCCCAGCGAGGCCTCCACAGGTTACAACCATAAATGTGAGGGTCAGGAATAAAAAAATAAGCAGCAAGGGTGAGTAAAGCAACCGCACCGCAAAGGGAAATGGAATGAAAAAGCTTTTTCACTCATCAGACTACCCTGTCAGCGAACTGAAACTAGAGAGTTATGAGATTTAGGGTTTTTAGATACAGGAGAACTTTAGCACTACAAGGTGTCATTATTGTGATGTGATCACATTCACAATAAGTTCTCAGTTTTGCTATCAAACTGAACATCATGAACCAGTAAGAGCCTTTTTTCACCATCACCGAGCAACAAGCAAACTGATCCCAGCTCCCTTTCAGAGGACCGCAACATACTGTGGAGATCCAACTTCACACATCCAACACTTCAAGACCTCCACCACCAGTGCTACCCAAGCTCCAGAGAAGAAAGACATCGAGCACCAAGTGCCTGGTGTGAAAAAAGATTCAGGCCAAGATTTAAACTTGGCAAAGTCAAGGGAACTTTCCGCATAGAGAGAAGAAGAGAGCAAAAGGCAAAGTCCACATTCGATGTGGCATGCATTTAAGGGCAAAGGCAGAGTTATAAATGGGTCTTTTACTTGAAGATATTTTCTGGATGGGGTAGTCTGGATCAGGTCTTGACAGCCATTGTATCATGTAGGTTTTCTTCGAAGGATCAGAAACGTTTCCTTGAATAGAGCAAAAAAAAAAAAGATGTAATACAACATATGTTAGCAGTCAGCAGTGGACCTGTCAGAAGTGGACAAGCTAAGAGAGTGAGTGGGCTCTGACGGTCAAGGACCCAGGGAAGGATTATGAGCAGGTTGTGAGTTTTGAGCAGAGTGTGTGGTTTGGCCAGTTGCTACAACTTATGTCCAGAACTTGAAAGCCAACACTGAAGACAGCCTGAAGAACAGTTCTCCAGCAGTACTTCTCACAGCAGCATTAGGCATGTCCTAAGATGCACCCAGTCTAGTTTGGCTATACTGCCTCTTTAAAGCCGCTGTATTGGAGCCAATCATTGACCACTTGTTTCTAACTAATCAGAAAACAAAAGCTATTCTGAGAAATATATCAGGAATAAAAAAAAATACAAATTACTTAATAATAGGAGTATGTTAAATGATCTCACAAGTATCATTTGCAAGGATAAAGGCACTAGTGTCCTGGACTAAGTAGGAACAGATTTATTATACCTTTAAAAAATTAAGCTAGCCAACTCCTGAAGATAACTTGTGCCTGACAGAATGGAAAAGAAGCCTGGGATTGTTGCTGGACGTGGGTAAAACAAAGAGGCATCTTTATACACGATGTCCATGATTAGCCACAACCCACCAGCCTCTTGCCAAGTGCAGGCCCAAACTCTGAAGGTGCTTCTCACCCCATGGAGTAGTCATCTGCTGACTGGATCCAGCCATCACCCCTGTGCTGAGGTCTGCCCCAGCCTCTCGTGCTGTCCTTGGGCAAGCAGTGCTCACTACCATGGGAAGAGCACAACCCTGTGCCAAAAAAAACCATCAACCACACAACAGCTCTACATTTGGAAAGTCTGCTCAAAATGGGGGCTATGAAGAACTGCCACCCCAGGCAGATGTAGAATACAAGTAAAAACTCGATGAAGGCATTCCCATTAAATACAATCAACGTGATTTTTTTCAGAAAGCAATATAGATGCTAGAGAAGACAAGCACTTACTTAGACATGGAGGTAGTCTGCAAATCCTTACAGTCTCTGGTTTGTTTTCTTTACAAATGCCAATAGTGTTGTCCCTCGTCCGGCACAGGACCGGGCGATCCTGTGTGCCATTGCCACAGCTGACAGAGCACTGAAAGGAGGATGCACCCGTTAGACCCTCAGCCACCCTTTGAAACAATGGATTAGAAATCAGTTTTTAAATTTTAAGCCATTGCCCTTAATTTGAGCCAGCGTGTTACTTTATTTGAACCATTGCAGTACCTACGGAACTAAGCAAGAGGGAAAACCACTGCTTTTTGTGGCTCGTGGTTTCTGGATCGCCCAGCACCACCACAGGATGGCTTTATGGGCTGTTTCATCACCACCATCTCTCTATCTAACTCACTTTCTGAGGCACTAGTAGCAATGGAAGCAATATGCC